>JARHVA010001222.1:630000-1015000 GCA_037957365.1 Torreya grandis | reverse complement strand
ACTCAATAGAATGCTTGATTCAATAGTTTTGGTATTTTGCCTTGTGAGTTACTAGGTCCATGCTAAGTGGTGAATAAATGAGGGTTGATCTTGTATTTAAACCAATATTTTAAGATAATATCTCACATTATATCACTTATGTTGACCATATATATATGTTTAATTTTAAAATTAGATGACTTTATGGAACTAAAAAATTGGGTTGGGGTAGGACACTTGCATTGATGTGGGCATCTGACTAGGATGCAAGTGTCTAGGAAACTAAAAAACATGCATACACCTATGCCTTTTATAAATAAAAGATAAGTCAATTTATAAGATTTTGAGCATGATATGAGGTTTGAGTCATTATAATAACATTAGTTTAATTAAAATATAGATACCTATATTAATGCTAATAGTCCATATTAGGATTTTTATGTGGAGTCATCCATTCAAAATGTGAAGGTAGAGAAGGTTGAATCCTAAAAGAATGGTTGGACACATAGAGTGAGTGTTGGATATATCACTAAATATAAAACACATATAGTTACTATGAAAATAATTATGTTTATACTAAAATATAATAGCTTATAGGTGTTTATAGAAACCTAAAAGAATCCAAAAATTACATAGTGTAACATTTCAAAAAATAAATCCAATGATGACGTAAGGATCTTAATGAATATGATCAAGCCCAGTTCTCTCTAAAATTTTTTCTCCTTAATTTATCCTTAGTTACTTTTTAACATTTAAATTTTCTTCTAGAGTCTTTTTGCCTTAATAACTAAGCTAATTCATTTATGATGAAACTGTCAGTTTCTGTGACAAAACCTCCATCATGATAAAATCACCCTTTTAAAGTGTGTTATGTTGTAGTGGTTTCATAATCATTCAAGACATAATATTTATAGTTTTTGTGTTTGAATTATTTTAAAAGGAATTTTTGTCACCAAATTAGGTATTTGTGTTACCTTTTACATTGGTTTTGTACCTGTAACCTGCAGAAAGATGTAGTTTCACCACAATATACTTATCTTTCAATTTTAGTGGTTGAGACTTGAATTCTCATGAATTTTTAAATTTTTATTCATGTTTATATATTTTAATTTTTATGACCTTATTGATATCCCAACTCACTCTCACTCTTATTTTATTAATCTTTATCCCTCCTATGTTTAGTTTTTAGTCTACCAACATTCAAACTTACACATGTTATCTCCCTTCCTCCTCTCTAAGATTATTAATTTTAGATAAATTTTAGTTCCAAATTTTTAATTCTATATTTAATTTTCAAAGATATAAATATCCCTAACCCACAAAAATTAATTTTTTTAAAAATGTTTTTCTCCATCTTTGGTCATCTTCATGTCAAATATACACAATTTTGGAGGAAAGGATTCAATAGATCAACAACATAGTATTTTGTATCATTGAACCATCCAACCATAGTATAAATTCACTCTTGTCCAATTATTATTTCCTTATTGTTATCATTATATTTTTACCATCATCTTTTTAATATTTATTCTATTTATATTGAGTGGGGAAGCTTGTTTCTTTAGGATGTTTTTTGCAACAAAAATTGTTTGCCTCTACTTGGTCATAACCATTGATAACATTGGAGGATTTAATTTTATTATTATTTTAGTTTATTAGATTATAGTATTTTAGTTTAATTTATTCATTATACACACACACACACACACATAAACACACACACACACACACACACACACACACACACACACACACACACACACACACACACACACACACACACACACACACACACACACACACACACACACACACACACACACACACACACACACACACACACACACACACACTTCAAAAATCATAGAAGATAAATAAATAGATAAAATCCTTCTTTTTTCCTCTATTGTACAAAGATAGTCTAGATTTCTTACTTTTTAATTGCATCTTAATTTCCCTGAAAAAATGTAGTGTTAAATACCACATGGGGTAGATTAATAAAAACATCCACATATGTATAACCAAATAAAAATAATAATTCAATTTTTAGACAAATGTTTACACATAAAAAAACTCTCAAATAAACACACACAAAAACCTAGACAACATAAATAGTCAAACCCTACATTTTAGATTAAAAATTCATTAATTTTATTAGTGAAATAATGTTATTTTAGGGATATAAACTAATAAAAATAAAAAATAATATAATATAATAATAATAATAATAATAGTAATAATAATAATAATAATAATAATAATAATAATAATAATAATAATAATAATAATAATAATAATAATAATAAAAAAAAAAAAAAAAAAACTTGCATTCTTTCATACATAGATAATCTCATTTCATGCACAAACATTCAAAGCTTTCAAAAAACCAATTTATAGCTTGCATAGGTGAAATCAATTTTATGAACACTTAGTGAGTGTGTTTGCAAAGGATTTATAAATCTATCTCATATTTACATGTTAGGAAAGACCATTTTCATAATATTATTTAATATCATTTTCATAATAAAAACTAGAACAAAATTTAGATCATTTATATTGCATTAGTTAAGTCATCTTGCAAACTATGACAAATCAACATTCATATATTTATTTTAGAATTTTAGCTTTAGGTTTGCATGCATAAAAAATATTGAAAAAAAATTCCCTTCATTTCATTTAAGTATTCATTACTTTATCACTTTCAACAATCTGTTTCAACAAGTATATTATTTCACTTTCCTTTTCCAAACATTGTGGTGAAAACAACTCAAAATATCCAAAAAAAAACTTGTCAAAATGAGCACAAATAGTAAACCTTGCTATATAATTAAAAATAGTAATTATATAATTTTAAATACATTATCTAGACAAACTCATATGTTTTATACACTTTCAAATTTATTCCTCTTCCATGACACTCTTAAAATGCCATTATTTTATTATAGTACATATTTTACCTAGGGTCGAATCTCCTTTTCCTACTAGTAAGTTATAGTGTCATTAATGAAGATATCATGTTATAATGATTTTTTTCCACCCCTATTTTTCACCTTATCATTAACTCTCTTACCTCTTTTGACAAGAAATAATTTTTTTTTAGCCTCCCATATTTAGTCCCCTTCATCTATAAGGTCATCATACAACATCATCTAAGCTTATCCAATCATATTTCCTTTTATTTCCTCATTAGGACTAGAATTTTTATATTCTCATTTACTTCATGTATGACATTGATTGGGCATATCCAACCTGACAGGATTGATCAAATCCCTAGGGTCATCTAATTGAATTACACCCTTTTTTGTTCCTAACATTGGTCAAGAACTTCATTACCTTTCCATCACTAATACAAAGGGACCTTCAAGTTTCATATCTTCTAAATTATACACCCTCAATAAACATCATGACATGAAAAAAATATTATAGTACATTCATGATCATCCCAGACCAGCCATCATCCAAAATTTGATAATTCAACTTAACCAAACCAATCCATAGATTTTCCCATCCATGTATCCATTTCATCAATTATCTCAATCATACCTTTAGAATTTGAGTGAACATGTTAGCATGTTACTTTCTACTTGTATAAAAACCTACATGATTTCATTCAATTCTACTAGAATCCACTCTACAATGGATTTACCCTTTGAACAAGTAGAATAATATAGATTCCCAAGAACACTAGCTCTAAATAGGAAAGGTTAGATGACTAAAAAGGAGAACAAGGTTTCCATTGGTTATACAGATCACACTCTTACTTACTAGAGAATCCAAGAGGGTGATCTTACTACTGAGATGTGATTACTTCTCACTCTCTAATGATCATCCTTTGTTCCATTGTATATGCTTCATGTTCTAAATTCATCTCATGGGGTTCACCCTAAATATGACAAGAATACCATCCCATGGGAGGGAGGTGAGACATTAATATTATGAGACAAGAAAAAATGAGATAGTATTAAAAGCAACCAACATCATTAAAAACTAAAAGTAAGAAAAATATGCCAAGGAATAACTAGAAAGCCAAAGATAGTGAAAAAATCTAAAAATTTAGTCTTGTGGCCACGTTACATGTTATAAAAAAAATAATGTCCTAATATAGATGAAGTTGTAGTTTTCCAAGAAAATTTATGTCTTGATTCAAAAAGGGGATAAAACTTTGAGAAATTTTTAAAAAGGTCTTAGAGAGGGAACAATACAAAACCATATAAGAGTTAATCTTTTGAGATCCCATAAAATATGCTAGAATATAGTGATAAGAATCCAAATATGTTATAAGGGTTTTGACAATGAGATGGAAATCAAACAATTTACAACTTAAGGGAATCACTACAACCCTAAAGTCACTATCAAATATTTATTTATTTTATTTATATGGTTTTAGTTTAATTAATTTCTATTATAATGTTTATGTGCTTATGTGACATAACTAAGAAACTTAATTTGGATAGATATATATAAAAATGTGAAACAATTTTTTTTAACTAACTCATATTATGTGATTTTGATATCATGTCATATAGAACTATCATTTACTCATTTGTTTATGACATAGGTACAACCCATCAGTGTAAGGGAGAGCATCATTGGAGATGAGGAGATAGATATAGACTATGGGTATTAGAGAGAATATTGTATAATGAGGTCTAATCATGACAAATAAAAACATATAGCTTACTTTTATCAATATGAATACTAACATATAGTTTGATTATTCTCTATTTTACTTAGCATTAATTTTTATTCTAAATTAGATTATAGTTTTAGGTGAATTTATTTAATAATTTATAGAATTCATATTAGTATATATGATCATGTCTGAACCCATTAATGAGGTGTATGATTTTAATGCCTTATATTTTGGTTAGAAATCTAATAAAATATGGGAATATGTGTTTTAGTTGACAAGTCTTGTCGGCATGCTTCATTATATTTTTCAATTGTAGAATCCTTACATTATAGATCATTGGGTCTATCACCCAAGGGACCTACATGAATTATCAAACAATTATTAAACATTGTTTAACCCTAAAAATATTTAGTGAATATATGGTTAAAGGGGATATAGATAGCCTAGGGCACAAGGGTAATAAATTATCTCTATATTAGGCCACTTAATTTTCAAACTCAAATAATGAATATTATAAATTTATATACTAAGATATGCTAAAAATAGAATGTACAACTATGTTAGATATTAAAATAATAATTAAAATCAGATACTTAGCTATATTAATATGCACATTCAAATATGATATGGAATAGGCTAGGAATAAACTAGATATGGATTCTGGATTAGTCATTTGATTCTAGAAATATTCATTAATAGGTTCATTAGTTCCTTTTTTTATTTTTAAATTTTGCCATAGGAAACCTTTTTGATAATATTGATAGAGAAGTGTGATAAAAACTATTTTTAAAGAGGTTTGATTACATTTACTAATTAGATTGGAAAATCGTAGAACCAAATTAAAGCATAGTATTTTAAGCTCCTTGGAAATAATTTTCTCAAGTTTTTATTATTGGAGGCATAATCAAGGCATGCCACTTATAAATAGTGAAGATGTTGTTTAAGATCACCCTTTCCATCGTAAAATATGAATTGGGGTGAAAAAACACTAGTTGGTAAAGGGTGAAAATATATTTATGGTGTAAGAGGATTATTAAACACCTATTTTGAATAAACAAAATAAGGTGGTTTCATATAATTTATTAAATATTTTCAACCTTAGTTTGAAAAAGTTTTATAGTTCGAATAAGAGCTTGTACCTCTTGGTCTTTAAGGTTGGATATTTAAGAATTCACCAAAGGTACACCCATAGGTTAGGTAGATGTTGATGATTTAAAATTGCACTTTGTAATAAACACCAACAATGGGAAGTTTCAATATGTGGGACTTGCGACTTGAAACAACCTCCAAATTTTAGAGAAGCTGGTTCTTCTTTAAATCAAGTGTATACTGGGAAAAGGGACAAGGAATTTTAAAAAAAACACAAATGCAAGAAAGAAAATCTAACTATGGCAATCTGAATGTAATTTGACCTTAATCTTGAGCACAGTGAAACTATAAGTAGGATTCATTTACATTTAAGAGAAAACAAGTGCATGATCAATGTAAAAGATAGAAACAGAGGCTCACAACATAGAATAATTTTGTAGTGATATAGAAAATGTCAATAAAGGCATATGGTTCAATCTTCTTATTTGAATCTTCCAGTCACATAAGAGGCACAGAAACATGCACAGTTATATAAAATTTTCAACTCAAGAAAATTAGACAAAAGCAAATGACATTCTTAATCACAGCTCTAGAAAGTCTAAACTCTTGACAACACAACCTAGACTACTTTTGCAATAGCACAAAAAATATCAACAAAGGCATAGGGTTCAATCTTCTCATTAATATTCCAGTCACATAAGAGGCACATAAACACGCATAGTTACATAAACCTTCCAACTTAAGAAGATAAAACAAAAGCATATGATATTCTTAGTCATAGCTCTAGAAAGTCTAAACTCTTTACAATAATTCTCTCAGAAAATTCTCTCTCTGGTTTCTTCCTTTTTAGTGATATCTGCACCTTTATTTATAGCCTTGGATTCACTCTAGATTGCCTACTTATTCCCAATCTAATGGCCCAACTGAAATCTAATAGAACTGGAAGTGTCTAACAAAAGATATTTTATAGATTCTGAAATGCTTTGTCTTCTGGCAGTTCATTGGCATAAATAGATTGTAGGACACTCCCTTCTTTTAAATGCTAAGTAACACTTAGTCAATTTATTGAAAGCCTTATTATTACTTTAGGAAACACCAGAGGATGACACTTTTTAGGTTTCATAGCACCTATCAGAGACACATGACACTTTTCGCTTAACTTATACTCTTTTTTTATCTTTGATTATGAGCGTTCTACCTTTGAAACTTGTCGCAATCCACTTCCTCAAAACTTCAATAGTTTAAAATAAAATAAGACTCATAGCATTTCTTACCCAAGTAACTTTTAAAAGGAACACAGGGACAGGTGGCAAACTCTACTTCTTCATCAAAAGACACATGGCAATCTCTGCTTTACTCATCTAGGGTTACGTGGTAGTCTCTGCTTCTTTTAGCTACCTTTTTATAAACCTATGGAAGATGACACATGGTGGTATCCACTTTACTCTATTTATACCATAAAAAAAAATGGGTCTCACTTCATATTTACATAGACAGTGACACCTGATAGTTTATGCTTGCTTCAGAAACAACACTTAAGATTTACCATGGTCTTTGTTATATCAGTAAAGCAAAATCAGGATAATTCAGATTGTGACACGTGGTGGCTTCTGCTCTCTTTTGCTAGGGTACGTGGCATCTTCCATTCCTTTTAGAAAATCAAAACTGAGACCCTCTACAACTACCACTTGGCACTTTCTGCTTGATCTTGATACTTAGCTTGCTAAAACCTTTCACTAAAAAGAGATGAAATGCAGGTGCCAATATGAAACTGTGGATGATGACACTTGGCGCATTCCATTGAATCATTATGAGATACGTGTCACATTCCAACCAACTTATAGAAAATATGAAAGGTGCCTTAGAGGATGACACTTGGTAGTTTCCATTTGAGAAAGGATGCCTCAGATGACAACACTTGTCAGCTTCTACTTGATCCTGACACTTAGACAAAAATGAATCAAAAAGGAAAATAGAGCCCGTGCTCTATTTCAAAACTCTACCATCTCAGACCAAAGTATGCAAAGACAAAATTTTGCAGTACGTGACTGAAAAATAGAATGAAACGTAGAGTAAATATTTACTCTACAATTATTAGTGACCCCAAAGACTTTTGAGCCTGCTCAAAAAGAAACCACAACTCCTGTTAGATCAAAATTTCAAAATCACAGCTTTAGCAATGCTATTTGGTAGGTAGACCACTCATCATCAAATAACCCTTGCTTATTCTGCAATTCATTGAAGGCTAAATCAAGGTTAATAATATCCTTGTGTGAAAAATTTTGCAAAATTTGAACTGTAGCCTTCAATTTGAATTTGAGAAGGGAAATAAGAACCAAGACAACTTCTACTTCAGGGACTGATGAATCATCCCTTAGATCCTAGAAAACTATTTGACTTTCTATTTGGCCAACAATAAAGGTTCAATTTCATCTACCATCAACACTGTGTTGTCATCAAGAAATGGAGAAGGACCTAATTGTACTGATCTTCAACATGCTATTTCATTTCATTAATTTCTTCCTTCATGACATCTAGAAGCTCTCTACAACTGATGGCTATAGAATTGCAATTGAGAACCTCATTTACTCATTTGGCAGTGACCAGTTTATCATTGATTCCTACTGTTGATAATGTTTCATCCATTACATCATAAACTTTTTTCAACAACATTTGCAAATCCATTACTCTCCTAGAGACTATATTTAGAGTGTTTACAACTAAACTCTCCAACTTTTTACACAATTTCTATGAATTTAGTAAGAAGGTGAGAGATGGCCTAAGCTAAATAATCTCTAAAGAGATTCTCTTCCACATGGATTCATATAGCTCCTTTACCAGACTTAATACTCCAACATTCCTTGACCTATTGGCCAACTCTAGTGTCAATTATGTTGTTCTCTATTGCTCTACTTGAAATTGGGATTGTATGACCATAATATTATTCTATTTGGCCAACAGCTTTTGTTGTAATTGGGTAACTTGCAATAGGTGTTCCTCACATTTTCCTTGCAACGTTGCCTTTTCGTGCCTTAGGGTTGTCACCGGATCTTTTACTTGTGTGAGCCCTACTTCTAAAGAATCATTTTAGGCCTGAACTACCCAGTGAGTTTGAAGAGAAATAATATTTTGCAATTGTTTATTTAGATTCTCTACTTCATTATCTTTTCTATTGATATCTGAGGTCAAATTTTTATAGTTTGCCTTTTCCTTGGCTAGCTCAGCTTCCATCTTCTGTACCTCCTTGATATCTTCAAGTAGTCTTCAATAACTGTAGAATTGGATTCAGTCAGTAGCTCAATTTTGTCCTATGGCCTGAAGAGGGACATGTCAATGGCCACCACATTCATCATGTAATCTTCTAGCTGCATCTGCTTTATTGGCTTTATTACATTTGGTGACAAATGAGTCACCATCAATTGCTACTGGATGGGGTCAAATTGTGACCATAGATGGGGTGTAGCCAATGCTTTATTTTCCTTGATCTTATTTTTATCTCTTTGGGCTTGCCTTGCCTTCCTAACAGCATCTGCTTGGGTCTAGAAGGTAAAAGGAGAGGCAATGTGCCCACCCACAAAAGGATGTCCTTGTGGTAGACCATATTGAATAGCCAATTATTGGCTATGGGTAATCTGAGGGGAAAGTTTCTTGGGAATAGAAGGGGAGAAATGAGGTAATGTTAAGGCCTGAGGTGGCACAAATGGGGTCAAATGAGAAATGGGAATAGTAGAAGTGGCAGGAGATGTCATTTGGCTAAATGAAATCATCATGCCAATAGGAGAAGAAATAGACTAAGAAGGAGAGGGAGGAATAAAACTTACCTGAGGAGCAATTACAGTACCCTATAATTGGTGCTGTGAGGTGTCCATCTCCTCTTTTGATCCAAATTGAAATTGCACCCTCTTTCATTTCTTGGGTGTCTCCTCTTCTGGCTGTGTCCTTTTTCCTTCCACATCTACTTCTTGTGGAGAATTGGGAATATCTATAACCACTACTGATGGGGAAGCTTGTGGTGGTGTAGGTACCACACACTTTTTCTTTTCCATAACACTAAGAGATTGGGGCCAAATTGATACAGTTTCTATAGCTATAGCTTGCTCTGAGGCTTATGACTCTTGGCTTGACCCAGACCTAGCTTCCTGCTCTTCACCCAGTGTCACCAAATTACTTGTCTCTCAGTTAAATATAGGGGAGAGATGGCATTCATCCCATAGTTCTTCCCATCTCTCATTTGTGTCTACATTCTCAAAAGAATGGGTTATTTGACAAATTTCCTGCCTATATTTCCTATAGGCCTCTATTTTCTCAGTATCCCAATATTTATTCTTTAATTTCCTCCTTAAGCTAGAATTCATTCTAACTTTAGGATCATAATGTCTCTACTTAACATAGAATGTTTCCCAGGGTCTATTTTGTGGAAAAGGCAAGTCTGTTAACTCAACATAAAATCCAGGAGTGTCTTCCCTAGTTTCCCAAAAAGGGTGGCCCTCATGTGCAATTTTGATTATGACTCTATTAGTTCTTATCCAGGAAGCTATGAAATTATTTGGGTTATAAACCCATTTGTCCTCTATTAAAAGGAAACCTAGAAAGGATAGCTTTCTGAGCAACACAACTTTAGTGTCTCTGGTTTCCAGAATCATGCTAGTTGTCATCCATGGTAGATTATATATTTTTTTCCTCTTCCTAGAGCCAAATTCATTGTCAACTGTGGATACCTACCTGGTGACCTCTAGGAATGCTAACCTAAGAGTCAAAATCTTAGGTAGCAATATTGGTTCCCCACAAAAACCATGGACTCTTAGAATGGTATGGTGGGATCCAAAATAGAAATCACAAAGAATTGGGCAACTGGATAGAAGATTTGAAACACTTGGGAATAATCTATTCATAACTAGTTCAGGGCTGAGGTGGTAAAAAGTAGGGGTAACAAATAATTCCCAGAATTCATATGGGTCACTAGTCTTTGACAAAATGTGTGTCCATATAGACATAAGAATGGTCCTTTGGAGATCAAAATCTAGGTCATACATATTAAGATACATATGTTAGGAAAAGAGGTTAGAGTTATGAAAAAGCATGAGGTGGAACAAATAAGAAGAATACCTGAACACTCCTTTTGATTTGAAATGGGCCAATTTTTCTACCATTTAGAAAGTAATTTGTTTTAAAAAGTCAAGTCGATACTCCTGGGTTTTGTCAATGGTCTTTAGCCTAAAAAGGAAAGCCATTTATTCTACATACACTACCATATCATCTTTCATGTCAAAGATGAAAGCCAACATAGACAATGTGTCTTACTAGCCTGTGTGAATTGGGCTCTTGGTGTAGGGAGTGTGGGCACCATAGTGTTATCGTTAACCATTTGTAATTTGGATCTCAAGAACCTTAACTAAGTGTTGATGTTTGCCCACATTCTTTACATTTTATCAACAATGGGAAATGTAGCTATACTATCATGATATAGTGCTAACATATCCTTGATAGCTTGTGGTGTGATTTGCACCATGAATGGAGTTCATTGAATGGTGCATGAGGGTGCATGGAGCAAGTCTGCACATAATTCGACCAGGTTGGGGCATGGATGCATAGCTAGTCCACTAAATTATGCCAGCTATGAATTCCATATCCTCATGGCAAATGTTTCATATTTCCCTACTCTAGCCCTCTGTAGACACCTTTGATGTGCCCTTTCTCTAAGAGTTTTGCTACTAGCTCTCTAAATAATTGGGTCTATGATGCCATCTACATAATATTTTATTTTCTCTTGATCACTTGCTTGACCAAATTTAGGAAACTTGGTTTGTGGATAGGTCTTCAATGGCTACACGGGAGCTAAAGCATATGACTTACTTGCAAGAAACTTATCAAGGGATTCATATATCCTAGCTCCTTGTTGTGAAGATTGTGCCCCCTCCATCTCTATGTCTTTTCTGTGATAATTTGTATGAACTTTTGCAAAACAGAAACACTTTCACAGAAGCAAGTTTACTAAGCACTGAAAATGCAAGTAGCAAGATATTTTCATAGATGTAGGAATGTTTGAGAACTTGTAATCTTGAACTCTTGCTAAGAGGTATTTATTGACCTATCAAGTCTCGAAATGGCATTAAACTCAAATAACCATTAGCAAATATTACTCAATCTTTTATGGAATAGTGAGATAGACATGTTATGCAAGTGGCAGCGTTAGGTACCTTGAGGATTTTTAAAGATTTGGGAGACATTCAATGTATTGGAATTTTGAAAAATTTGAAAATTCTGAGCTGTCAACTACGCGTTCAAAGAACACTTATTTAAAAGAAAAGTGGGAAAATAAAATGGGAAAACAAAAGAAATATGGAAAGGGGAAACTATCTAACTATAATACATAATATCTTTATCTCCCTCCTGGATCAAAAGAATTTTTAAAATCTCTTTCATGACAAGCCAGCTTATATTTTCGGGCAAGTGTTTGAATTTGATATAGCTCTGATGACTTGCTTTCTTTGTATGACATGGTGTCTAGCCTACATTTGGGTGAGTCTGAGTCAAACCTGCTTCCAACATATTTAGACTCTTCTTGTTCTTGGAAGCTCGTTGAATGTCAGCTCTTGATATTGTTATGTCTTATCAAGAGGTTAATGACTATTTGCTCATCAACAGAAGCCTTTTGACATATATCATTTCTTGACTTAACTCCTTCTACTTCAAAATTTGATTCTATTGCATGATCATCCTCTTTCATGAATTCAAAATTACCAATCTCTTGAAAGGATAATTTTGAAAGAGTGCAATAATTTTGCATATGTAACTGATTCTCAATGATATCTTTTTCTTCTGCAACCAGCTCACAGCTTCCCTAAAAAATAGTATAACTTGATCCAATGATTTCAAACAAATCATTTAAATCATGATCAAGGAAATTTCCATGCTCTTCCCCATCATCTTGCAAAGTAAGAAGAAATTTATAAATTATTTCTTCTTCATCAAAGATTAAGGCATACGCTTGTGACTTCTCACTCAGAATGTTGAATTCATGTTGAGAGACCCAAGGATTGATAGAAGAGGTATCTTTCAACCTTTCTTCCTCTAGAACATTTGGGATTTGATGATCTTCATCAAGTATAACATAAGTGCCCAGACAAATAGAATCATAATTTACATATGGGTCACTTTGCATCATAGCTAATAAATGATCATTCTCTTCTTCATGATTATATCTAGTCCATTCACCTAGCTCCTCGACAAAAACCCTTTCTTCTTTATTCATCATAGCATGGGCTACCTCTAACTTTGTAGTTGGTTCATTGGTGATAGGATCCTTATATAATGGCTCAAATAATATCTTCATCTTTAAACCATATTTAGTTCTTAAAATGAGGTGAGACCAATCAAGGGACATATATCCTCCTATCTTGGTTGTAAAGTCTCTTGATAAATATAAGCCAAAAATAGGAGGTATATATATCACTACTACATCTTGATTTACAATTATATTGGGACAAGCATATAATTGTAATTAGAGTTGTTTAATTCTCCTTATGGTTTGTACTACTTTGCCATCTAGCTGTATGACTCCTTGAGTGAGTGGTTCATACTTAATTTCTAAAGCATCAGCTATCTGCTTGGGCATTACTATAGTACTAGCCCCTGAATCAATCATTGCATTATGAAGCAATTTCCTACCCATTATTGAAGTTAGATAGAAGGGATCCAGTTTGGATTTGCTTACCTCTACTAAATTATTCACTAGGGCTATTGTCTGCAGATGAACTATATCTTTGAGCTTTTCTTTTTCAGTAGGTCTTTCTTTGATAACAATACCTTTAGGCACTACTTGGCTTTGTAGAGCTTCTTATAGTAGTGTCTTTTGTTTAGAAATACCCAATATATCCCATATTGATACTTGTACTGGAGTCTCCTTTAATTGATCCACCACATTTATTGTTCCCAAAGTCTGAGTTCTTTGAGAATAAGGGTATCTTGTTTTTTATTGAATTTGTGCAGGAATCCCTTGATTCTACATCAGCTGAGGCACTTCTTGTCTAATGGCTATGTTTCTTTGTCCTTTAAATGGAGAATTCTCCATGACTTGACTATTTATAACCTCAGGCTGTTCTACCATCCTTCTCTTTGATTTGGTGTAATAATTAGATTGCACCACTAGTTTTTTGGAGGTAGATGCTTCGTTCAAGAAAATTGATTATTCATCTTCAACCCATGAGAACAAAGCATATTATAGGGCTATTTCCTCCTCTTATTGCAAGGACATCCCTTGAATCTGAGCCACTAGGACTGAATTTCGCATACCAAAAGACTGGTAGGCTTGATTGTCATTGGAACTTGCAAACTGACCATCCATTCTTCTTTGCTTTGCCACCTTTCGTTTTAGATTACCCATAGGACAATCTCTAGGTGTATGAGAATTATTGCAAGGGAAACACCAGGGATTAGTGTTATCCACATAGTTATTTTTCCTTAGAACAATCTCCCTATTTGAATTGGGAGGAATAGTCTGTGATGGTGTGGGGACTACAACAAATTGGTTTGCTGGATGATGATTAGTTTGTCTTGGAGGACCCTGATATTGGTTTGGTTAAGATGAAAATTTGTTTCATTAATAGCCTTGATATGGAGGCTTAGAAAAATTATTCTGCTATCTTTTTATATTGATTAGCTCATTATAAAATGTCCTTAAGATATTCTTGATATCATCTAGCTTAGAATACTGAGTGGGGACCATTTCTTTAGTAGATGGTTGAGGATAGGTGTACATAGACATAGGTGGGGCTATAGATTTAGGAGCTTCTTGAGGTAATGGTAAATAAATTTTTGGAAACATGGGCATGGGAGGCCTTGAGGGTAACTTTCCAGCATCTATCAAATTATTCTCAGCTCTGACCGCATAGTCATAAGCCTTAGACAAAGTGTGTCCTCCAAGTGATTGAATCATAACAGATATATCTAAATTCAAAGCCTTAAGATAAAATACTATAGACATACCTAGTAATGGTCTAGCTATAGTAGGGATTTTTTCCCAAGTCTTTTGAAATTTGGAATTGAAGTCAGTCATGGCTTCTTGTGGTGCCCTTTGAATGGTAAATAATTGTTGTAAAAAAAATGACTTATCACCCTTCTCTTCAAATCTTTTGAAGAAAAGATCTTCGAGCTGATCCCATGTAGATATGGTATTTGGGGTCAAAGATCGATACCATTCTAGAGCCTTCCCTTTAAAAGAAGCTGCTAATAATCTTATGGCCACATTTTACTATGTGACAACATGTATAACATAGACATTTGATACATCCTAAAGATGTTCCTCAGGTGTTTTAAAGTCTTTCCCACTGAATTTGGGTAGAGATTTTAGGGAATTCATTGGGATAGGGTCCCAAGTGGCTAGGGGTATTGGAAGAATCAAGGGACTACCAGTGTTCCAACTTGCATAATTTCTTGGGGGTATAGGAGCTCCCATATTTGCTCTAGGTATTAGTACAAACTGGTTGGCTCTTCTTCTTGGACTAGTTACCAAATGTGGTAAAAGAATACCTAGATTTGTAGCATATTATGATATAGTTACTGGTCCACAGCTATGACTCCTCGTAGCTCTCTAGTTCATATGATCTTGAAAGAAACTTCAAGATTGGTCCCACTGGGCATGCCAAAAATTATTGTTGATTTAAAATTGCACTTTGTAATAAATACCAGCAATGGGAAGTTTCAAGATGTGGGACTTGTGACTTGAAACAACCTCCAAATTTTAGAGAAGCTGGTTCTTCTTTAAATCAAGTGTATACTGGGAAAAGGGATAGGAAATTTTAATAGAAACACAAATGCAAGAAAGAAAATCTAACTATGGTGATGTGCCTAAATGTAATTCGACCATAATCCTAAGCACAGTGAAACTATTTGTAGGATTCATTTACACTTAAGATCAAACAAGTGCATGATCAATGTAAAAGATAAAAATAGAGGCTCACAACATAGACTACTTTTGTAGTGATACAGAAGATGTCAACAAAGGCATAGGGTTCAATCTTCTTATTTGAATCTTCCAGTCACATAAGAGGCATAGAAACATGCACAGTTATATAAAATTTTAAACTCAAGAAAATGAGACAAAAGTAAATGACATTCCTAATCAAAGCTCTAGAAAGTCTAAACTCTTGACAACACAGCCTAGACTACTTTTGCAATAAAATAGAAAATATCAACAAAGGCATAGGGTTCAATCTTCTCATTTATCTACTAGTCACATAAGAGGCACAAAAACATGCACAATTATATAAACATTCCAACTTAAGAAGATAGAACAAAAGCATATGATATTCCTAGTCACAGCTCCAAAAAGTCTAAACTCTTTACAATAATTCTCTCAAAAAATTCTCTCTCTAGTCTCTTCCTTTCTGGTGATCTCTACACCTTTATTTATAGCCTTGGATTCAATCTGAATTATCTACTTGTTCCCAATCTAATGGCCCAACTAAAATCTAACAAAACTAGAAGTGTCTAACAGAAGATATTTTATAGATTTTGAAATGCTTTGTCTTCTAGCAGTTCATTGGTGGAAATAGATTGCAGGACGCTCCCTTCTTTTAAATGCTAAGTAACACTTATTTGATTTCTTGAAATCCTTATTATTACTTTAGGAGACACTGGAGGATGAAACTTGTTAGGTTCTGTAGCACCTATCGGAGACACGCAACACTTTTCGCTTAACTTATACTCTTTTTGTATCTTTGCTTATGAGTGTTCTGCCTTTGACACTTGTCATAATCCACTTCCTCAGAACTTCAAAAATTTAAAATGAAATAAGACTCACATCATTTCTTACCTAAGTAACTTTTAAAAGGAACACAGGGATAGGTGGAAAACTCTACTTCTTCATCAAAAGACATGTGGCAATCTTTGCTTTACTCATCTGGGGTTACATGGTGGTCTCTACTTCTTTTAGATACCTTTTTATAAACCTATGGAAGATGACACGTGATGGTCTCCACTTTACTCTATTTACACCATAGAAACAAATGGGTCTCACTTCATATTTACATAAATAATGACACCTGACAGCTTCTGCTTGCTTCATAAACAACACTTAAGACTCACCACGATCTTTATTATATCAGTGAAGCAAAATGAGGATAATTCAGATTGTGACACATGGTGGCTTCCACTCTCTTTTATTGGGGTATGTGGCATCTTCATTTGCTTTTAGAAAAGCAAAACTGAGACCTTTCGCGACTACCACTTAGCACTTTATGCTTGATCTTGATACTTAGCTTGCTAAAACCTTTCACTAAAAAGATATGAAACATGGGTGCCGATATGAAACTATGGATGATGACACTTGGTGTATTCCATTGAGTCACTATGAGATATGTGGAACATTTTTACCAACTTATATAAAATATGAAAGGTGCCTCAGATGATGACACTCGACAGTTTTTGTTTGAGAAAGGATGCCTCTGATGATGACACTTGTTAGCTTCCAATTGATCCTGACACTTGGACAAAAATGAATCAAAAAGGAAAATATATCCCATGATCTATTTCAAAACTCCACCATCTTAGACCAAAGTATGCGAAGACAAAATTTCACGGTGCGTGACTAAAAAATAGAATGAAACGTAGAGTAAATCTTTACTCTACATTAGACATAGGAATTGAAACTAAAAATTAGGTTTAATTAATAAGGTTTCCCATGTAAGATGTGGAAATATTAATTTTAGGGAACAAAGGTGTGAATATATATCCCATACCCCCACTAAAATTTGGTAGACTCATTGGAATGGAATCGATTGTAATACTTTCTAATGATTCATTGTCACTAGGTGAGGAAGCCTTAAACTTGTCATTTTTTTTAATTTCATCTCTTATAACATATAAAAAATCATCTATTAAACCCTTTTTATTATCAATATGAGTCACTAATGCCTCTTTATCTTCCATTTGAAAATTATTTTTTTGGTTAACATTTTCCAGTTATTACAAATGATTTTTTTTAGACTTTGAAATAGAAAACAAAAACCCTGGCTAACTAAAAAACCTAAGAATCATATTTTTTTTTACATTCATATATATTGGGTTCAAAAAAAATTTAAACTTAAAATATATATTAGATAATATATGGTTAAATGGTATAGAGATAGCCTAGGGCACAAGGGTAATAAATTATCTCTATAACAAGTCAATCAATTTATAAAATTAGATAAAAAATATTCTAAATTTATATATTGAGATATGCTAAAAGTATAAAATAAAACTATGATATGTATTGAAACAATAATAAAAATAAGATACTTATCTATATTATTGTCTGTATTTAAAAATGATATGGAACATGAAAGGAATAAATTGGATCTAGAATTTAGATTAGTCATCTGATTTTAAAAACTATAGCATTATGGCCCTGGACACTTATATCAACCTTGAATTATTACATAGATGCTTTTATCTAATATGGATGAAATTTTCCAATATATAATACCTATTAGATATGTATGTGACCACTTGTGAAATTATGGGTTCTATGTCACCTTAACTCTAGTGTGCTTGCTATCACTCCTTGTTAAATAAAAAAACCCTACTTCTTAATCTTCCTAATGGCTATGAAAAAATGGGTTAATGGGATCATAGTGTCAAGATAAACCAAAAAAACCCTCTATTAATGAGTTCTACCTACATATACACTAATATGATGAGGTATTTATAATAATATTTCTCCTCTACATGTGGGCTTGTATATGCATAAAGATGCAATGCACAATAAACAAGTACATAGAGTGACCTAACTTATAATTTGTAAAATATATATTATTGGATGTTTATTCAATACTTAATACCTATATATGTTTTTTGCATATGAATGATATGAAAATAAGATAAAATAGAGAGGCTTTACTTAATGGAATGCTTGATTCAATGTTTTTGGTATTTTTCCTTATGAGTTACTAGGTCCATGTTAGGTGGTGAAAGAATGAGGGTTGACATTATATTTATACCAATATTTTAAAAGAATATCTCATATTATATCAATTAGATAAACCATAGGGATATGTTTAATTTGAAAATTGGATGACTTTAGGGTACTAGATAATTATGTTTGGGTAGGACACTTGTATTGATGTAGACATCTAATTACAATGCAAGTGTTAGGGAAACTAAAAACATGAATATGTCTATACATTTTATAGATAAAAGATAAGTAGGTTTATAAAATTTTGATCATGATATTAGATTCAAATCATTAGAGTTTTAGACACCTAAAATTGTCCACAGTTGGCTTTTGATAGGACTTCAAATTGATTCCTACCAACCATTACAAATTAAGCTTAAGAATCACTAAATGTCACAAATTTGCTTGTGAATCATTCTTAAAATCTCAAAATAATGTTAATACATCCCAAATTTGGGTATCTTATCATATGAAACAATAACCTCTAACATATTCATTCCTAATCATCATATGGAATTACAACAGTCAATTTAGCTTATGGACCTATTAAGTGGGGCACATGAACAAATATCAAATCTTCAAGAAGCTAAATGGCTAATAAAAATTAATTAACAAGCTAAAAAAATTAATATCCTAGTTTAATCATCCATGTGAAACTAATTAATAACTAAAAAAGGAAATTAAAAATGCAAATATCCTAACCTTTCATCATGACCTTTGTGAGTTATCAATATATTTGGAAATATCCTAAAATTTCTCATTTTGGAGACCCATGTCTATTCATTGAAAAACATGATTAATTGACAACTATTAAATCTAATGAGGTTATTCTTGACTCATCTAGGTTAGGTTTGAACCCACTCCAATCCTTAACTCTACCTTAACTCACCTTGGGTTGGGCTTAAATCCATTTTCTATAAATATGATGCCTTGCCTATTGAATTTTAAGATATTTTGGTGTAAAGTTATCATGTGAAAATGACTTAAAATATTTGAAAAGAGTAGTGTTGTAATGAAAAAATGCCATTCAAGTAGTGTTGTAATGCTAAAATATTAATCCAAGCCACAACACAAGCCATGGTGTCATGGAGATAAGAAACTACACAACCTCCATTGCCAAAGACTCTTTGAAGCACAAGCTAAGAAAGCCACTCAACTATGAATTTGGAGCTCCTAAAGAAGGTAAATGATTCATTATCTTTTGCATTTTAGTTGTGATTTCATTTGTATTTTGTTACTAAGATCACCCCTAAGATCTAAGCTTGAAGGTAAGTGTAATTGTGTTTATTGAAGTTTTTATTAATTGAAATAATATGTTACTAACCTCCATTATTAGATTCATATGATGATAAATGGCACACCCAATGGGACATGGACCCCATGAAGTTTCTCCTAAATCCTTTAAGACTATTCTACTAATGATTTTTATGTAAACGTTTGAGCTTGTTGATCAAAATAGGTGAAAATTGTAATTTAAGGGATGTTTTTATGTAAGTTACAAATTTTCTCTATGTGGTTGCATTTTTTCTATTTGGAGTTGCAATATTACACTTCCAGTTGTATTTTTACACTTATAGTTGCATTTTTGCAATTACAATTGCATTTTTTCACTTACAATTGCATTTTTACACTTACGGTTGGGGTTTTGTAGTTGAAATTATGTTTTTGCACTTAAAGTTATAATTTTTTAGTTAAAATTGTGTTTTTACACTTAAAATTATGGTTTTATAGTTACAGTTGTATTTTTTCACTATGTGTATACCCAAGACTGATAGGCTATCTTTTAGATCTTCATTTGGGGTCATCTAGATTCCATTTTTTATGATTTTTTAAACCACATGTTTTCTCATAATTTTTTTAGAATATGCTATAATTTTAACTTCAAGTTACATAAATGTTTCAAAAAATCTCAAAAATCCTGTAAAAATTATAAGACCTAAGTAGAAAAGAGGCACAAATTTGAAAGTGGTTAAGTCTTCAACATTTAGTTTTGGTGCCTAAAAAGAATTTATAGATTTTTATGATTAGTTTTTTCTAAAAGTTTTTTCAAGTTTCTCAACTAATGCCATGGGGCCAAATTTCATAAATATTTCACTTTGGTGCATTAAAATAAATACTCACATTTAGATTACATACTCTTAAGAGTGTTTTGTTTTTATTCACATTTTTTTAAAAGTTGTTTGTTTTCAAAAAATGATTGATGCATGTATGCTCTCACTCCATCCCCTTTAGGGAACTCAAGTGACCAAAAATGCTCTTTATTTATTTTTGCCTTTATATAAAGTCATGAAATGAATGTTATTAAGGATATGCTCAAATCCACATGGTTTGGGTGATCTAAATTCAAAATTAAATTATTTTTACTAGTCATTTATTTTTATGCAAATTGGCTTGTGAGGGAGAGTTTATAGCCTCTTGATGAGTTTGTTGGGGGTGTGTTGATCTGGGGTTTCATCTCCCAACATTGTACTAACCCCACTCCATGGTGGGGTATATAAATCAGGGAATGGATACTATGATTTATAGGGGGATGAGTGATTAGCCTATCTAATCATAACAAAAACCCAAGTCAGGTTTGGATAACTAGGGGATTCCACTAAAAATTACATGGATGAAATCACTATGCAAAGGAATAAACCCTTGCATAATAATTTATCTGGTATGAAATCAATTGATGTGATTGATTATCTAGTTTTAACCATATTTGGGACCATATAGATGCACAAAAATTATAGTTTTAGAACAACCCCACTTGTTGCAAACATACTAATATACAGAGTGAGTAACTTGAGGTTCTATGTCTCCATATAATATTTTGAGAGAAGGGGGTGTAAAAAACTTACTTATTCATGTACTTTTAATTTTGGATTAACACTCAAAATCCTCTCAACATCACGTAAATAGACGCAATTCAATAGTACTATGTAACCTTGTTAGTTTTAGGATCTAGGATATTACACTTAGTTGTTTTATGTCATTTTACCCTTTATTGCATGGTTTTTGAGTTTAAACTATTGGGTTATTATTCCAAATAAAAATGAGTCTTGTGTACACATTAATCCATTATTTGAGGAGGCATTATGCCATCCATTTGATACCATACATTTGCCTTAGTCTTTTTACAAATCTTTGGGTGTATGTCACTTGATTGTAATGGGTAACATTATGCTTCCCAAATCCATCTCAAGTTTTGTGCCTTGGAGTCTTAAAAAATATGATTGATTGCATATCTAGAGTGAGATAACATCATTACACTACTTGAATCATTTCATAGAGATTTTTTCCTTGTGTCCAATTTTCACATTTTGACACCAATCCACATATGCCTTTGAGATATTTTACCTAGTGTCATTATGCCATTCATATTCATATAGCTTGTTTTTTGATAAAAAAAGATAGTTTCTTATGTTGATTTTTTAGTTAACCCTGATAAGTTCAAATCCAAACATTGATTGATTTATATTTATGCCTTGTCTAATTTGGGCCTAAACACCGATCTTTCTCTTTTCAGTTGTGTAACTTAGGTTAATTCTTTACCCAAATTTGAAAACTATTATTTTTACCTTAATTTGGGAGAAATAGCCTATCTTTAACATGCCTTTTATTTCAATCCTTATACCAATCAACCAAGTTCATGTCTAAATTTGAATACCTAGTCTATGCCAAAGTGTTTCAGATTTACTAGATTAAATCATACCCTTTTATTTGAAGTCTAAATTTTATGATTGTTTTACCAAAAGTCCTAGCACATGCCTATTTTGTGCCTAGATTTTGATGCCATATTTGGCCAAAATATCTATCAAATTTTGTTTTCTTAGATTAATCTTTTTTGGAACACTTTAAACCTAGAGTTTTGGCATTCTGGTTTTAGTTCATTCACTTGACCTTTTTTTGTGAGAAATTTAATGTTAAACATTTGAAATTAGATATTTTGACTAAGTTTTATCATAAACACTTTTTGTAGATACAACTCCATCCTTTGACCAATTCAGACCAGGTTCAAACTATTTGTCCTTTGGACGTTATTTTTTAGAGTTTATATAACTCTAGACCCTTTTGTTGTGGATCATTTATTATTGATTTGAATATGTCTCACTATACTCATTGTGGTGTCATATACAATCTAGGATATAGTAATGTGGTTGCACAAGAATACTTTGTTTAAGACCCCTATGGTTGAAGTAGTTTTTGAGGTGGATCTTTATCCACCTTACAAAATTTAATTGGGGGAATAAAAGAAAGATACTTTATCTCACTATTTTTTCAACATGCCTCCATACCTAGAGTATGACCAAGAACAAATAACATAATACCTAGCTAGTGTACCTTCAATTGTAGAATAAGATCAAAAATAACTATACTATGTTATTATGCCATCAACCTATGGCCCTTATACATTTTATCATCACTTAATTTTGAACAAAGATGAAGTCTTAATCAAATCCATGAAGGTAGGGGCTAAGTTTCCAATTGACTTTCCCCATGAAAATTTGTCAAGTCTAGTTCAAGTACCTTACAATGTACCTTATAATCAAACCAATGAATAAGCCTCTTATATAAATAATCAAGCTCTAGTGTCGATGAGATATCAAGACACTAATATGATCTTCACATTTAAAGGTCTCATGGAGGATCATTTAATATAGATGTAAAAAGCATACCAGACCTATTTGCACCTAGCACATAACTTTAACATCATGGACTTGTCAAGTAGTCCTCTTAATCAAGTTAGCTCCTTCAACAGGGGTCTTAATTAAATTTATAGGAAAATAAAACTATGGTATAGACCCATTCATAAAAATCACTTCAGTTAGAGACATGTTGAATACCCCAACAATGTCTTCTACTTCTATGTAGAATAATGAGCCCAACATAGTGGATAATATGTAAGTATTGTCTAATCTAGACCAAAGTGGTGTGAACATGCAAAGAGCTATTCCACAACAACATGCACCTTTATTTAACACCACAAGTGGTTCATAAATGTAGGGGAAAGAACTTATACATCACACCCACAATAAACTACCTCTAATTCTTAACCAGCTACTTCATCAAGCACATAACCATAAGGATTAAGTAGTCAAGGGACAACTAGTGTCTTACCTCAAAAAAATGTTACTCCACCATAAGAGTTGATTAATAACATTACACAACCATAGGAACAATCCAACATACCAATGAAATAGAGGCAAAACATTCTATCACCTCAATAAAGGGAACCAATGTTCCACCTCATAGGCAGTGATGAATGTACCTCTTTAATCATATACCAATATATCATCAAAATCACAAATGATGTCTAATCAATAAAATACATCTTATGGTCAACAAATTTTTTTGAACACTCTAAAATCATATACTTCATAATAGTGGTTCTCACAATGAAGGGGTTATACCATTTCACAAGTGCTAATCAATTAATAATTACCTTTCCTGCCAAATGTGCCACAAAATCAATGATAGGGCCTTAGTTCACAAGTTTGCCTTAATCATCAAGGTTTGGCTAGTTATTATCAAGTCCCTATTCAACCTTAGCAGGCATAATACTTCACCCCTAACCACATCCTTCCATCTCAACCAATATTTCCCTAAACCAAGCTTATATACCCAATCCTAACTAGAATATTACACCATAATACATGTAATTCCAACAATCACATCCTAATCCACATATGCATATTCCTAGTCAATTCCCTAACCAAACCAACTTTCTATAATAAACCATGCCTCTAACATACCTTGATCAAAGTAATCCATTTTTTACCACCCAGCCTCTATCTCAAGCCAATGTTCCCTCCAGTTTCCTCACACAAGAGCTATAACAAATGAAGAATGTAATTGCTACCATCAAATCTCAAAATTAAACCATGAATTTTAATTTAGATGATGTGTGTTCCTACCCATTCAATATGGAGTAGTTTCAAATACCATTTCCTCTAGGGTATGAACCACCAAAGTTCAACAAATACAAGGGTAAAGGTGACCCAAAGACCCGTTTAACTAAATTCTTCATTTCTTGTCAACCAATGGCCTATAGAAACATATAACTCTTTATGTTTTTTTTAAAGAGTTTAGGAGGATAAACATTGGAATGATTATTTAAATTTCCAAACAACTCAGTTTCTAATTTCGATGACCTTTCAAACAAGTTTGTGTAACACTTCTCCTTCAATATCAAGCATGGGATTTCATTGGTAGATTTAACATAAGCTAAATAAAAGGCTGGTGAAAGTTTCACAAGTTATTTGTAGCAATGGAGAGCACTTGCTAGTCATTTGACCCATAGTTTTCCAGATAATCAGTTAGCCACCATGTTTACCAATAATTTACAAAAAAAGATATCTTACCATTTGAAGTTGTAGTGTGCATATAATTTTAAGAAAATCATTAAAAAAGGTTTGTTTATAAAAATTCACCTTATTAACAAAGGGATCATCAATATAACCTTGTCAAGTTAATACCAAATTCAAAACTAAAATAATGGCCAAAATCAAAACCAAGTCTAAGCACAAATATCACAACCAGTTTAGGTTAACAATTATGATAAGTCCAAGCCATTTAATTAAAACAATAATTTTGTTAGAAATGGAGTACCTAATTTGTGACATGTCCAATAGTGAAAACACCATCTTCTAATCCTATGTTACATATGTAAATTATTCCTATTCAACCTCTTTAGCAAATGTAGAAAGCATACCAACTTAGAATAGTGTAACAAACATAACAACCTTTTCCTTTACAAACCCATACTCTAAGGAGAATTGTGCCTACTTATAGAGTTTTTAGAGACCTTAGAGAACTAATTGAAGCTATGATTTTCAATCTAGCTATTGTTAATTTGATTATTTGGCCTATTCTAAAGCACTATTTCAAGGGCATTCCATATCTAGATTGGTATAGACAAAATGAATTATATGAATACCATTGGGTTAATGGACATAATTTGTGCCATTATGTGCAAATGAAACATCTTATTCAGATCATGTTGGAAAATATAGAGATAACATTAGATAATGGAGAGTCCATATCTAATCAAAACTTGGGAATTTATCAAAACCCCTTTCCACAACATAACCACCAACAATAGTAACAACAAAGGGTAGAACAATAACAAAAATAGTTGAGATAGAACCAAAAAAACCAACAATAACAATAATGTCAAATTAATGGATGGAACCAAGCCCAGAACAATGCCAATAACTAATAGACCTAATACATAGTTGCACATGAATACAAAAAGGTTGTAGGCCATATTATAGGATGTTAGATTTCCACCATATCCATTAAGCCAAGATAGAATATTAACCAAACAAGACTGTTTCTAATCAATTCCAACCAACAAACCTATGCCAATGATCCTTCCTTAACCTAAGAATATATACAAGTATACCAACAAGTAGGGATTACTACTTTTAGACCTCATACTAATAATTCATCATTAACTAATGACCAAACACAAGTACACCAATAAGAGAGAATTATCCTATCTTTTCCCCCTCCAACATCATTTTTTAGCAACAATGGTCATGTATCTAATGTTGAGTGTGCAACAAAAATTCAATGGTCAAAGATTACCATACTAGGCCCACAACCATCTACCACATCACCCATCTGACCCACTGTTCTAATTAGTAACAAGCCATTTACCACTGTGTAAGAAAAGACATTCAATATTGTGAAACAAATATAGAATATTCCCATAAAAATATCCATTTTATATTTGTGGTGTACATATACAATCCACAAATATATCTTGATAGAGTTCCTTGGCCAATCCTAGGTTCAAAATAACATAATCTTAGATAAATTTCAAGCTTTGGTTGGACACCTAGCCCCAAGCCAATAATTAATGTTTGACTAAAGAGTTATGTCATCCCTTGTCCCTCTTCATAACAATACATTATACATTGAAGTTGTCATAACACACACAAAGTGAAATGTGTCCTCATAGGTAATGGATCAGGCCTAAATATTGTGTCTCTAAAGTTCATTAAGATTTTTGGATACATGGAAATCGATCTCCAACTAGAAATGATCAAAATAAAGGCCTATGAAAATGAAGAGTGGGAATCATAGGGAACCATCATTCTACCAATTATCATTAGGATTTTGACCCATGATACATTATTCCATGTGTTGGACCTAGATTTAACATATAATTTACTTTTGGGTAGACTTTGGATACATGAAATTCATGCAATACCTTCAACATTGCACTAGTGTATAAATTTATCTCATTTAGTTATGGAGGTAATTATTCATGGAGATTTATAGCCATACAAACAATTTAAGCATTTGAAGGCTGATTATGAAAGCTATAACTATCATTTTGGCTTGAATCTAGTTGTCAAGAAGGATAAACGGAAAAAATACCTATTGATATGCTAGAGGATAACTAAATTTATCCAAATACCCTTGATTAACTTTAACATATGATACCTCCTATTGGGATCAACATACCCCATTCATTTAAAATTGGGGACCCTTGAGAGATATGTGTATCCAAGTTTTAAGCATTTGAACATTGAGATCTTTTGATAGAATTTGAAGATAATCCACTCAAGGATAAATCATATCTATATAATTTAAAGCCTCTTAATTTGGAATAACCTTATTGATGAGTTACATGAGTCATTTATAGATTATATGGAAATTTTAAGGGTTTGGTGTTTAGAATCCCTAGATGGCCTTGGTTCAAATTCAAGTATTGGTGGGAGCCAAGTTGGTGGGAACTAATGAAAGAAAGTTGTGAACAAAGGGTTTAATTCATGTTTTTAAACATGACTCAATATTTAATTTACTTCTTTCCCATTTCTTTTTTTCCCTGGGTCTAATTTGATGTGTTCATGGGGTCCCTTTCACATTGCCAAACTTATCCTAGGTTATTAATATTAAGGCCTTGATATTCATCTCAACCTCAAAGATCTTATGACTCAAAAATGTAAGGGTATAAAGCAAAAGGGTATCCAACAAATCCAAAACATGTATGAATTTAAATCCTAAATATTTCCTTCCATTAAATCTTAAAACCCTAAACCCTTTATAAAGAGGACCCAAATTGACTCAATCAGTTATAGATCAATCAAGGTAGTGTAATTGTGCCTCTGAGAGATAGTGCCTTAGTAAAACCCTCAACAATATTATAAGAATAATTATCATCAATGGTTACTAGAAATAAATAATTAAAGATGGAGGTAGAGATCTATCTAACCTTTGACAATGAAGGAAGGGTTTTTAAGTATATAGAGCTAGACATGGTGGCCCTAAATATTCATAGAGTAAGGAACTAGTTTGAATTATTTTTCCTAGTGGATGAATTGTAGCCCATCTCTTAAGATATTAAGAGAAACACCACAACACATCAAATTACAATGACCTATTTTCAATTCAAATGTTTGACCTCCATCATGCCACAATAAAACTAGAGGTAATGCATTGCAGTGATGTCCTTGCTCCTAACTTTATGGATTATAGGATAGATGGAGAATGGATTATTCAAGAGGGTAACACCAAGAGAGTAGAATATATCTTACCCATGGCCTTTGATACCTAATATAAGCTTCCCTTACCCCATCTCAACCTCCAATCCATGAGAAATTTGACTAACACCTAAGACCTTGATTCATTCCTTACACATTGGTTAATCAAAGGATCCCATGTCTTCAGGACCCTAGATGGAAAAATTCATATAGTCAAATTTAGGGAGGGCATTAGGATAGCCATGACCCTACTAAATAGATCCCTTGGTTCCCTTTTCACTACTTATGTAAATAATTTTTTGGTGTCTTATGTCCACTTTATGTTGGAAGATTGACCTTATTTATATACCTTATCATAGAATGGGTTTGGTATGATGTTAGGAGATTAAATCTAAGGTCAATGCACCCATAAATAACTTATGAGGAGGTGATGAACTCCCAACCAAAATATAAATGCAAGAAAATAAATAAGGTCAATCTTCCAACATAAAGTGGACATAAGACAACAAAAATTTATTTACATAAGTAGTGAAAAAGGAACCAAGGGATCTATTTAGTAGGGCCATGGCTATCCTAATGCCCTCCCTAAATTAGACTATAGGAATTTTTCCATCTAGGGTCCTGAAGACATGGGATCCTTTGATTAACTAATGTGTAAGGAATGAATCATATGTTGTAACATGTCCAACATACATGTTACACAAATTGAGGAGTAGATCAAATTGTGAGACAAAAAGTATGTGGTGTTTTACTACATAGTACATTGGAAGAAATTCAAGCTCTATCAAGAATCCATTATGTGGCTTCAATAACTTGTCAAGTTTTTATTATTCAGACATTGATTTCATTCATCACACTATAAACTCTTACTTTTTTCCTACATGGGTGTCTTAAGACAAACCATGAGTAACATGAAACTATACATGTGCATGATTAGTTTATGACATTTTTTAGAAGAACCAACATGACTTTGGTTAGTGGAGTTGACTATAAGAGGTTGAAGAAGCAATATTTTGTGTGTACATCCAAAAGTTTTGGTTTCGCTTGATATATATATATATATATATATATATATATATCATACATATATATGTATGTATGTATGTATTTTATATATATATATATATATATATATATGTATGCATATATATAACACATATATTGAGAGTTATAGAAACATAGTTATAACTTGAGAATTGACACACAAGGTCACCATGACATAAAAAAGGCTTCCATGATCCCCTTTAAGTCATATGAATAGGGTAAGTGTCCTATGTTTTGTCTCAGACAGAGGGCACTCCACAGTCAAGGCCAACCTGCAAACATGGTAAAAGGATGAAGGGGAAAACTTTGAATGATTTTTACACATTTTATAAAGTTGGGTTGAAGGTATATAAGTACAAAGAAGCATGTACAGTCACTAACAACTTTCACAATGGGTGAAATACTCAAGAAACATAGTTTAGGCCTATGATAAACAAATGGATTTAATACACCATAATTTAAGTTACCTCAGATCAACAAAAGAGTTATGTTGATCAGAAGAGGATGCCTTATGAAATTATTATTGGTGATAAGGTTTTTCTAAGTGTTAGACCTCAAAAAAGTTTAATTAAATTTTCATGTAAGCATATACAAGTAGAAATATGAATGATATGGATCATGACACCAATAAATCAACATGAAATCCAATATCTATCTACTCATAAGCACACAATGTCATGACCATGACACACACAATAAAGCACACATAATGTCACACAAGGCAAGATCCACACACAATGGGAAATCAAATGCCACATAAGGAAAAATTCAAGTCATGAGAAACTCAATTAATCATAATTCATATGATAAGGCAAGATCCCAAATAATTAATCCTATAATGAAAAAATCAATCAAAAATAATAATAAGAGAATGCAAGGGCCAAATAAAGAGGTATGCAATAATACAATCAATCAATAAAATGTTACATACTAACATAAAAACTAAATAAAGAATAATCAATTAATAGCCTATAAAAATTAAATAACAACACTGATAAGCTTCTTCCTGTCCAAAAAATATATGGCCATTAAAAGAAGGACCTATAAATAATTATTTATGATTTCATATCTCTTGGATTCCCTCTTGGCCTCTGTGACCTTCCCTAGTATCAAAAACGGGTCCCCTAATGTAGAACCACAATTTCTCACCATTACTCCAAATTGCATATATTCAAATACATGAACCATATGCAATTTATCTGTTATAGTGTCTTCCCAGCCATACATGAGGCTATCACATACATTCTTATGTCAGGGCTACATCCTCTCATTAAAAAATAAGTGGAGACCATGAGAGATGTGTGGTACTACCCATATTGCACTATTATAAGGATAGAGGGGATCCTAACCCAACCCTATAGGCTACCAATCTATGCCCGTAACAAGCTTGTAGAGTAAGAAATTGTTTCTTAGATAATTTAAGGTGTGGATATAAAATTCAAAGAAAAGAGGAAAGCCCAAGTCCACCACCTTCCATTGGACATTGGTAAAATCATAATCAAATACTAGAAGTAGCTAGAGGTCATGGTCATCCATAGATTTTTTTTTAATTTTTAGCTAGATGACCTTAAAATATGGAACACTAAGAGTAGAGTGGTTAGCCACATTAGGGATATAAAGTTCTCAAAAATTGAATATGGACATCAAATAGGTGTTAGTGATGACATCTACATCAGAGAATTTTTTTTGAAGAGGTGTTCTCTAGAATCAAGAATTATAACATTAAGTTGGAGCACATGTTGTTTAAGGATAATAAGCCCTCATGGGAAATATGGAAATTGCACCCTTTTTAGTATCAATTATTTCCAGGTCCATCTAGGAGCACTCACAAAGAGCCACTTATTGAAGGATAGTCATTTAAACCTTAACCTCCCCAACAAGCAAAACAAGCATATGGTGAATAGCCTCCAGATGGAAAGGATAAAGGAAAGGCCAAATATAAAGAACCAAGACTATATCATAGACTAAGGGAAGGCCCTCCACCTTCAACACTCCCATAAAGACCTTCTTCTCTAGTATAATTAATTGGTATAGTATCCCTTAAACCATGAGAAACATTCAAAGGTGTTCTTGTTGACATACCATCTGCATTAGGTTCTGATAAGGAGGAGGATCCTTTTAGTGAAGCAAGGGAGGATGATCCCTCTGGTGAATTAGGTAAGGAGATGATCCTAATGGATGGGGAGAAAAGGAATGTAAAATTTGCCTTGGTACCTGTAACACCAAGGAAAAGGCCTATGTTGACCTTCACTCACCCTACTAGTGAAGTCAACCTTTTCAATGATGAAAATACAATTCATGGACCAGTCATCCCTGACTCATTTATCTATGGAAAGATATAAAAGATCCCATGCCTCTCTCCTTCTTGGGACATAAAATAGGTTGGCTTGACTAAAGATGACAACATCAAGCCATGGATCAAGGATATAGTTAAAATCCTAGAAGAAATGAGGATACAAGTCCATCAAGCCGAAGGAGGATAAAGACTTGAAACCTTAATAACTTTTGGTAGTATAGGTGTGGAGCTACTTGAGCCTCCAAAATTCAAGGAACTAGAGGTTAAGGTGTAATTTAACATAGATACAACATCCTTGGAAAGAACCACAATAAGGGTATTTATGGTGGGTCAAGAAGAATTTGCCTTTTAAAAGGTGGATCCATTCACAAGGTTAACCCTTGTTGAAGTATCAAAATTTGGAGAGGCTCCCATACATGAAGAGGATGTGGAAAGTTTGATTCAGGCTCAATCTTAGCAAGCTAGGCTAGTGTCCAAGGATTAGAGAAAAGAATTAAGAACCTAAGGAGGGAACCTAAAGAGGGAAAAAGAGAACTTACAAACTTAAGCAATTATCTCAATGCTAGATACCATGATTAAAATGATGGAGGAGTCATTCCATGACATGTTTAGAGCATTAAAGTATATGAAATTAAATCAAGATGCACTATAAAACTAGGCCACATTTGTCAAGTAGTTGGTTACTTAATGGAAAACTTCCAAAGATAAGATTTCCAAAGTTTTTAACATCCAAGTTAGGAAGCAAATCCCAAATTTCAAATCCATCAACATGGGGCACCTAAGTACCACTTTAGGAATTATTTTAGACAAGCTCTAAGCCTTGAGTGCTTGACATACCAAAGTGGAGGAATTTATTGAGGATGAGAAAGAGGCCATGGGTAGAATTGATAAGCTCTTAGGAACTATGCTCAAAGATCCTCCATAGGCCACTACCCTAGATATTATTAGTGATGAAGAATTCAAACACAAAGACACTTTGGTGACTCAAAAATTCAAGGGAATAGGTCATGGAAAATCAAAGAAAGATAATATTAGAATATTAGACATAATATTCAATGAAAGGAAGAAGATCAATGAAGTTAGAAACATTAAGGAAGCTTTGGCTAGGAATAAAAAATATTTTGATGAGTTGGATAATCAAGAAGAGGAACATATCACAAGGCATACCATAGACTTGGGCTTAGTAGATGAAAAACATAAACAAGATATGATCATCCTTCAACAACAATGGGCCCCACCTCTAATATCCTAATTATGGTTTACTTGAGAGATGACATATTTTTTTAAAAGATCAATAATCACTATTTATTTCTCACTCAACCCTCTCCTTTTGCTCATTTAAAAAAAAAACAATTCACATTAGCTTAAATACATTGTTTATAACCATTTAGTTTAGTTAGTGGTTTAGATCTGGGTCAGTTTGTCTGATATTAACATCAAGATTTTTAAGAAAGGTACCAATATGGGTCCCTACCATCAAATTTTATAAATATTATGGAACATTCCATGTTGCTCTACTTTTATTTTCACCATAGGCATCTTAATTGCCAAAAACTTGCAACTCATGCCTTGAATCCTTGGATTCTAAAATGAGAAGTGTTATTTAAACACTAGAGAGCACCTATGGTTCACTTGGAAGCATCAACACCTCCTAAAATATCTAATAATTATATTATCTTAGATAATGGCCTAGGAAAATATTTGACCCATGATATATTCTACATAACCAAGCTTCCACACAACCCCAAGTCCTATGGAATACCTAAAGATAAATCACCTTACATAGAATGGTAATGAAAGGGAAAATCTAAAATACATAGTATAACACCCATCATTTTCACAACAGCTATGGGCTAATAAAATGACCCTCTTACAAATGATGAATCATGGTTATACAATGACAAATTATTTGACTATTATCAAAATGCCAAGTATCCTATTCCTAATTAGATTATAGAGAAGCATGCCTATGAAGGAAGAGGCCTCAGGCCCAATCAACAAGGAATACATGAGCCAATTTTTTCCACTTGGTATAAAGGATCCTATAGTCTTGGATTTAACCCAACTAGGGGTGACCCCATGTATTTGATTCATGTTCCAATGCCAATGACTAGTGATGATGATTTAGATAATGAAATAGAGTTTGATCATAACCATTTTGATGACCTAGCCAATACCAATTTGTTCAACACCAATGTAATTTTTACCTTTAGATCAATCATTTGCAATAATACACTTCTTATTTATTATCTTCAACTTATAAACTAGAACCAAAAAGAATCCACATTGCCTATATATGAGTTTGAAAATGATGAGGCCTTCTACAATTTTCTAGGCCTAATAGATAATGTTCTATTGGGAGACCACAAACAAGGATTCTCAATCAAGTTAGATCCTACAACCTATTTTTTAGAATGCATGAACACCTTCAGCCAAAAAAAATGAATAAAATATTAAGGCCCCAAGTGAAAACCTCTTTGAGGTGATTTTAAACCAAGGTAAAAGCAAAAATAAATGCCAATCTAGTTGTGAAAACTTATTTCAAGAGCCATTATATGGAGGTGTTCAACCTTCCTCAAACATAGCTTAAGAGACCACCAATAAAAAACTTGCCTATGGTTCCATGTTTAGTTTTGAAAAACAATAGGCTCTTGATCAAATCATTCAAGAGTTTTCAATAGTGAATGTCACATGCCCATCCATACTATTAGGATATTTTGATTTCTCATACCTTAGAGAACTTGATGAGCCAGTCCAAATAGAGGACTCTACCATTATAGGCTAATTAAAATCTTTACCAACCATTCTAGATGATGGTTTGACTATTCTCATGGATGACATAATAAAAGTTAACATCAGGACTCTATATGACCCAAAATTGATCAAATTAGGTACACCCCTCACAAAGAAGGAATGTGACATCTTTGCATCCCTTTTAAGGCAATCTATTGACATATTTATGTGGGCTTACTTATACATGTCAAGTTTGGATCCCACATCTTGATGCCAAACCTATAAAATAGAAATTACACAAGATGCATCCTCATATTATTGTATTAGTAAAGAAAGTGTTGGAAAAACTCTTGGAAGCAGGATGTATTTGATCAATCAACTATTCAAAGTAGATCTCAAATGTTACGGTAATTAGAAATAAGCTATAAAGAATTAAAATCTATAATGATTTTAGAGACAAATAAGGCCTAACCAAAGGATGATTTTCCTTTTCTAAACATTAACATGATTGTTGACTCTACAACTAGGTACAAAATGCTTTTACTAATGGATGGATTCTCAGGTTACAACCAAATATATATTATTCCATAAGACTAACAAAAAATAGTGTTAACCACCCCATGGGGAATTTTATGTTATTATTTTATGCCATTTGGTCTCAAAAATGTTAGGGAAACATACCAAAGAGCCATGAACATCATATTTCATGATATGATGCATGGCATTGTTGAAGACTATGTCGATGACATACTAGGAATATCCAAGACCAGGGCTAATCATCTAGTAAAAATATAAAGGATATTTGAGAGACTACATGAATATAAGGTCAAACTTAATCCTAATAAATGTGTTTTTGGAGTTGCTTTAGGAAAATTTAGAAGATTCATTATGTCTTCTAGAGGCATTGAAGTCAACCCAACCAAAGTACAAGCCATAAAAGAAATGCCACCACCTTCCAATTTGAAGTTACTTCATAGTTTTTAGGGCAAGATAAAATCTATCAGATGCTTCATATCTTACTTGGATGTTAGATTCTACCCATTTACATACTTGATAAAAAAAGGTGTCACATTTCATTGGGATGACAAATTCTAGAAAGATTTTTAGTAATTAAAGGACTATCTTTCCAATCTACTTATTTTATTGCCACCAATGCCAATAAAGCCATTCTTAATGTATCTATCTACCATAGAAAAATCCCTAGGGGTTCTTCTAGCTCAACATGATGGTAATGGAAAGGATAATTACATGTATTATCTAAGCCATACACTGGTTGCATATGATCACAATTATATGTCCATTAAAAAAATCATATTTAGCTATGGTCTTTACAACTCAAAAACTAATACATTACATGTTAAAAAATAAGACCATGGTTGTTTCAAAATTAGATCCACTCAAGTAGTTAATATCAAAAATAGCCTTACAAGGTTACATGACCAAATTGATCATTCTTATCAGTGAATTTGAGGTATAATACATTAATCAAAAGGCCATCAAGGGACAAGTTCTTAAAGATCAACTTGCTGAACCACCCCTTGAAAATAAAAAATTGCTAACATTCTAATTCCTAGATGAGTCCATTATGACCATCATTAAAACACCTCTTAAGGAGAAGCACTAGAAGCTATGTTTTGATGGATCATTCACAACACATGGATTGGGGGCAGGCCTTTTGTTTATTACACCACAGGGGGATCTTATTCCTAAATATTTATGGATTAGCTCTCCTTGTACTAATAAAATGGCTGAATATGAATTACTCATTACTGGGATCCATTAGGTAGTATAATGGAACATACAACATCTCAAGGATTATGGTGATTCTCAGTTAATCATCAATCAAATTATAAACAATTTTTAGACCAACGATGACAAGCCAATACCATACAAGGCCTTGGTCGACACTCCTAAATATCAAATTGTTGATGTCCAATTTGAAAATATACCAAGGGTCTATAATACAACATTAAATACCATGGCCATAATTGTATATTTGATTCATCATATAGAAATAACAAAAGAATACCAATTCCTCATTGAAAATATGATAGCACCATCTCATGCATTTTTAACTATCATAATGATCTATGATATTGTTGGTCCCATAATTATTTTGTATTAAAACATTTATGCATATATTCATGACCATATTATGCTAGTAGACCTATCCCACAAACAATCCAAGGCCTTTATCCACCATGCCACACATTACACTTTAGTTGGACTAACCCTTTACCATAATAGTTTTGATGGAACTCTACTTCATTATTTAACTTTAGTGGAATCAACATTAGCATTATAGGAAGTTCACAAAGGATTATGTGGAGCCCACACAAGCAAGGTCATCTTAGCCAAGAATCTCTTGCATATTAGGTACTATTGTCCAATGATGGATATAAATGCAACTACATATGTTAAAAGTGCAATAAATGTCAAAATCATGCTAATCTAATTCATGCCCCAGCCAAGACTCTAAAACCAATTCTTACACCATGTTCATTTTATATATGGGGCCTTAATCTCATTGTGAAGATAAATCCCACCATAGATGATGCCCATTAACATATCCTTACTACCACTGAATATTTTACTAAGTGGGTTGAATCTATACCCCTCACTTATGTGACTAGAAAGAAAATTTCCAACTTCATATTCAAACATCTCATCTACTGATATAATATCCCCTCTGACATTATATTTGATAATGGTGAATCATTAAAAAATAAGGATATCAAATTGCTATGTGTCGAGTACAAAATTACTCAACATTTTTATATTTCCTATTATACATAAGGTAATGGCTAAGTAGAAACATCTACCATAACCATTGCCAACATCCTTAAAAATACTATCAATGATGCCAACCACAATTGACACCTCAAAATCTTCCACTCTCTGAGCATAACACACCAATTATCATACTCTACCAAGAGCCACTCCATAGTTACTTGTTTATGTCACTAAGGCCATTCTTCCCATTGAGGTCAAGTTACCTTCTTTGTTCATCTCTTTAAAGCATGTCCTGGATGATGAATACTATCAAGTATCTCACCTACAAGAGATATAATTACTTGCTAAGAAATTCATGATTGTAGTTAGAAACCTACAAACATATCAAAACTGACTTCATGGCCACTATAATTGACAAGTCAAACACAAAGAATTTGAGCTTGGTGATCTTGTTCTTAAAGAAAACTAATAGAATACCATGGCCAAGAAGAAACAAAAAGGCAAGTTCAAACCTAATTGGATAGGCCCTTTCATCATTATTTCAATTATGACACTGGAACATATAGTCTCACTACACTAGATGGGGATGAAATTGATAAGCCAATGAACATTATAAACCTTAAGCATTACTTTTCTTGAGAGACCCAATGTATTATCTATGAGGCCCATTTCACTTGTACCATAATACCAACATTGTTATTTGTAATATACAATTCTACCATAACATTCCTATTGATTGAGTTGTTTTCACCCTCCCTACCCAACCCATTTACCTCAATTTCATTCTATTAGTTCTATGACTACTTTCAACATGAAGATTCAGATCAAATTTCAACAATTGTTTTAGCATTCCACATAGTGGCCATATTTTGGAGTAGAATTATGGTAAATTTCTAGTTGTATCCTTCATTTCTTGTTCCATTTTATACCAACTTTTCTTGATTATAAATACCTTTGGGTAAATCAATGTCTTACCCTCATGCTACTAATTATAACCACTTATGAGAAAATTAGTATCATTGACCTATGTCATTTTTTACTGATTATAACCACCTTTGGGAAAATTAAGAAAAATGTTTTTTATCATGCCTTGAAGTAACACCTTGCCATGACTATATAACATTATGCCATTTTCCAACTTTACCTATTTTGTTTGAATTTTCTACTACCTATTTAGATTCCTCAAAAATAAATCAAAACTATAGTGACTTAGGGTTCCATCCTTAGACTATGTAGGTAGTGCTCTATTCATGTTGAGGTTGAGTCAGTCACCCCTTTTCCATGCTCTCATGATTTTATGATAAATTTAATTTTGAATGCTCTTGCAATTTTTTTAGCAACCTAAGCCACGCTCTCACTATTTTGTGAGCACAATATTTAGTTCGAATGCTTTTACCATTTTATAAGCACCTTAGCCACACTCTCACCATTTTGTGAGTAATTTCAAGTTTGATTGCTCTCACCATTTTGTGATCACCCTTAGCCATTCTCTTATCATTTTATGAGCAATTTCAATTTTGAATGCTCTCACCATTTTAAAAGTTTGGATAATTTAGTATCTCATCATTCTCAAATGAGTTTAGATTTTTAGAAAATTCCAAAAATATTTTTAAATAGATATTAAAAAATCCTAAAAAAATCCCATCGACCACTTCTTTGCCTTAAGAATGCTTAGATCCCTAGATACTTCATAATAAACCACTTGTCATTTAGTTTCCCTATCCTTACTAGCCTAACATCCTAAGCTCTCACCATTTTGTGAGCTCATTCCCATATTCCTCTATAACATCAATCATGTTTTCTTTGTCATCATTTTATTTTATCCCATCTCTTGGGAGAACTACATTTGGCTTGATGTTTATGTTGGATCTTGAATCCATGAAACTATGTAGGCAACATCCACTTGCCTAATGCATCTAGATTCAACCTGGCCACCCCTTCTTTTTCTTCTATTCCCCTATTTTTGTTTGTTTTGTTATCTCTTATCATTTAGGGACAATGTTCATCATCTTATTTGTGTCATATTATTTGTACTAACATTATGAATAACCATTGTTTGTTGTTTTTATTCTCTTTGTTTTCTTTTTTTCTTTTTTTAGTGTTGTATTTATTTGTTTTCTTGTTTGCCTATTTGTTTGATTTCATGTTGTGATATGATTTAGTATATGTGCATCAATTGGGTGATACCTTGTGCATTATTCTTGAATCCATCCATATTCATATGTTAACATTATCATCATGGTTTTTATCATTCATGCATATTTTTAAATTATTTATTAAATTATGTGTTTGTCCTTATGCATATTTAAGCCAAGTTATCATGGTTTTCTTTCATGATTCCTACCATTCCATATTATAAAAAAAATTAGCTCAGGGAGTCTACATACTAATGACACCATGATATCTCCTTGGCACTTAAAAAATTATCGTTCAATCTAATCATTCCCACATATAGAGTAATTAAACAACAAAATAATTTTCCCCCTTACTAGTTCATATGAGTATCTACCTACTAGTAGGTTACCCAAATTCATCTTTATCCTCTGCTCCTAATTTTCCATCATATTCCATATCATATTTTCCACTATCAATGTATAATGCTTATAAATACCTTTGGGTAAATCACTTTATACCATCCCACTTGCATTGCCAGTGATTCTAACCACCTTTGGGAAAATCATTGTGTTTCCATCCATTTGAAGGTTGATGATTACAACTACCTATGGTAAAATCATTATCTTTCTTCTACCCAACTAGGGCACATTTTAGTTAAACCATTATCTCTATTTGCCCAACTAGGTAATGTTCTATATCCTACCAATGATTATAACTACCTGTGGGAAAATAATTATTTTCCATTTTCATGATTATAAAATCCTTTGGTAAATCATTCTCTTGTTACCTTAAGCCTTTTCCAATGATTATAACCCCTTTGGGAAAATCATTACCTTTTATGTTATACTTATGTCAATGATTATAATTGCCTATGGAAAAATCATCCTATTTGTTTACCCAACTAGGGAAACTCCATATGACACTAATGATAACCTCTTATGGGAAACTTCATCTCTTCCATACATTTTAGATTTTGGTCCCATTGTTTCCTTCTTCTAAGGGATAGATCATTAACTCTTTTTGTTGATCACTCCATCAAGGGGCACCTACGATTCATCCATTATCATTAAAGTCATAGGAATACAAGACCTTTTCATTATTTGAGAATAAGTTATCATGCATTCATATTATAATGCCTTCCTAAACATGGGAAAACTTTAGACACCTAAAATTGGCCACATCTGGCTTTCAATAAGACTTTAAACTGATTCCTACCATCTATTGCAAATTAATCCTAAGAATCACTAAACATCTCAAATTCATTTGTACATCATTTTTCAAATCTCAAAATTAGGTTGAGACATCCCAAATTATGGTATCATATCATATGAAATAATAAGATCTCATAGATTCATCCCTAGTCATCTTGCGACATCACACCAATCAATTTGGCCTATGGACCTATTAAGTGGGGCATATGAAAAAATATCAAATATTGAAAGAAATAAATTGCTCATCAAAATTAATTAAAAATTTAAACCACATTAAGAGCCTAGTTTAATTATCCATGTGTAATTAATTAATTAATAAATAAAGTAAATTCAAATATCCTAGCCATTTATCATGACCTTTGCGAGTTGTCAAGATCTTTAAAAATATAATAAAATGTCTCAATTTGGAGATCCATGCCTATTAATTATAAATAATTTTTTATTTATAAATATTAACTCTACTATGGTTAATCTTGACTAACCTAAGTTAGGTTTGAACCCAATCCAAACCTTAACTCCACATTGACTTGCCTTAGGTTGGGGTTAAATCCATTTGATATAAAGACAATGCCTTTCCTATTGAATTTTAAGCTATTTTTGTGTAAAGTTATCATGCACAAATAACTTAAAATGTTTGAGAAGATTAGTTTTAAAATTAAAAAATGCCTATCAAGTAGTGTTATAATGCTAAAATCTTGAGCCAAGCCACAATAAAAGCCATGGTGTTAAGGAGAGAAGGAGATACACAACCTCCATTATGAAAGACTCATTAAAGCACAAGATAAGAAAGCCACTCAACAATGAATTTTTAGTTCCCAAGGAAGGTAAAGGATTCATTTTCTTTTGAATTTTAGTTGTGCTTTCATTTTTCGTTTATTACTAAGATCACCCCTAAGATCTAGGCTTGGAGTGTAAGTGTTACTATGTTTATTGAATTTTTTATTACTTGAAATAACATGTTACTAACCTCCCTTATTGTATTCCTATGATAACATTAATAACATTATTTTAATTATTAAATAATCAATTTGGCATAGAGAGATAATGTTTCAAGCCTTTTAGTAGTAGAAAAGGTCTATAAGTTAAAGGTACATCCATGATATGTAATTTACAAGTGTACACTACTAAGGCCATATGTAATTCATAAATATGTGTTCATTGTTACCTTTAATATATTAATGAAATTTATATTTTAAAGGAAAATAAATGCATACATGGGTGTGTATAACACACCTTACCTTTACATGAGTCTAAATTGAGTGCTTTATTGGTGACTAACCTATAACCAAGAGTATGTTACGGTATATAATCAGTTCATATAGTCTAAAATAAAAATCATTGGAATGATTGAAATTAAAAGATACCAAGGTTTAGGTGTACACCTTTGTATTGATAAAAACACTTTGAATTTTGATAATTTGATTTGAAAATATGTATTGTTATAAAACATTGTATATGAGATCATGATAAATAAATAAAATTTAAAGTGCATAAATATATAAATATTGGAGGACACATTCCCCCAACCTAGGATAGAATGTGAGTTTCCACTTGGAAGTTGAGATTAGCTCATCTATGAAACCTAATCATACTTATAACCTGGTGAGTGTGAGTGAACCAAGTCAAATCACACTATAAATTTGGTTAGACTAGATGATGTAATCAAGTCCAACTATAGACATTTAAGAATTATTTAGAAACTTAGTCTTTTACACTTGGTAAATATCAAACTTGGATATTCCTCTTATTTTTAGACCTTTCTTTCTATTACAAGTCTCACATTTGATATCTATTTGTGATCATTTCTCATCTCTTAGTTTGAATAGTATCATTTTGATGACTTAGGCCTTATATCTTACCCATAATACTATAAAATTTATTATCTTAAAAATATGAAAGTTATAAACTTGCACCTATTTTCTAACTACCTAAACACTTGTGTTCTAGTTATATGCCTACGTTGATGCAAATGTCATATCCGAACACAAATGTTTAGTGCCCTAAAGTCATCCATTTTATAAAAGAAACATATTCCTATGGTTATCCAAAGTACTTGGATGTAATATATTCTCCAAATTGATTTTTATAAATATAATATCAATCTTCATTCATTCTTAACCTATAAATACCTATAAACTCAAAAGGAAACTTACCAAAAGCACTCAATCAAGCACTCAAATGAGTAAAATATTTCCTATTTTATCTTATTTCCATATCAGTCATAGGGATAACACATATAAAGCTTTGAATCATTGAAGGAGCACCTAAGATCCATATTTTACAAGTTAAAATATATGTTATTATTGTAATTTCTTATCATACATTACACTATTCACACATAAGCTAATATGTATGGGAAAACTAGACTAGTATGAGGTCCACTTCAAAGTAGTGGCTACATAGGTATCACTCACTGAATGAAGGTATTTTGAGTTATTTTGACACCATGATCCCACTAACCCATTTTTCCCAAGGTCATTATGAATATGAAGATATGGTGTTTTATCATTTGATAAGGATTGATAGTCCATGACCAAAATCTAAATGCACTAGAGAAAAGGTGACATATAATACATAAGAGATTATATGGTTGAAACTCATTTCAGTAGGTACTATATATTGGGCATATGTGATCAATATAAAAAGTAACATCGATGCAACCATCCTAAGTTGACATGTGTCTAAGGCCAAAAAGACACTTAATCTAGAACTTGGTGACTATTCTAGAATATTATTCTAGTCTTCTTCCTACCATTTCATGATCTATATATTATTTAGCATCAAAACCAACCAAGTATATTATTTTCATTATTATTTCAATATATAACATAGCTATGTTTCCCTATTTTTATCACATCTTAGTGTAATAAATTTAGAATATGTTCTATATGAGTTTTAATATTAATTGTCCTATATGGATCTATTATAACCCTATGCTTATTTATTTCCATATTAATAACCCTATATATCCCATTAGGATCCATATCCAGTTAGGGTTAAACATTTGGTAAACCTAATTCATGTGAATTTATTTTTTTATGATTCTTAGGTTTTTAATTTAACTAGGATTTTAGATTATTATACTTTTTTAGTTATTTCTTCTATTATTTTGTATGAAACCTAGGCATAGACCTATATTGGGTGATATTCTTGTTTAACATAATGAGATTCCTCTTCTACCACCTAATATTATTAAAACTAATGAGAAACCTGATATTATAGATGATAATGATACCAATGTTGAGAAAAAAATGCATACTGATAAGGTTATCATAAAATAATATTATGATAATTAATACCATTATTCTAATGAAAATACTGAATGTGAGTGAATAGATCATGAACAAGTGCAAGCTATTTCATTTTTTCATTAGTGTATTCATCAAAATCATGATGATGTTGATGATATATTCAATACTATATTAGAAAATAAAAATTTCAAAGGCATAATTAAAACATCTCTCCCTTTGGATACATTGATTCCTATATCTAGTGGAGGCATGGGTTATGGTTATAGACCATTGTTCATTGAGATCTAAACTACTATTGATACATATAAAATAAGTTTACTAAAAAATTTGACTCAAATACTAGTTTATATACCTATTCAAACCTTATTTCCTTCCATTTTAGTATCTTCTCATCTTATTAATCTAAATACCAATGTGCCTATAGTTTAAACACTCCAAGCTATAAATAAATTGGAGGATAAGGTTAAAAACATTTAATAAAAGGGTTTAAAGTATCCTCATGCTATCAATTTATAAGATGTGTTTCATAAACCCCATTAAACTAGGATATATTGTCACCCTTTTCCATTTGTTTTTATTACACTTAAGTTCACATTTTATGATGGAAAGTGTGATCTTGAGCAACATCTTCAATATTTATTTGTAACATGCCTTGATCATATATGTAATGATAAACTTTGGACCAAATTATTTCCAAGGATCCTCAAGGATTATGATTTCAGGTGGTTTTATGATTTACCTCTTCAATCTGTGAAAGTATTCAAACCTCTTACTAATCAATTTTTGGCACACTTTTCCATTAATATTAGTGAAAAGGTTTCCTATGCCCAAATAACAAAAATTAAATAAGGATCCAATGAACATGTCAATGAACATGTCTTGAGGTACCATATAATGTTGTCTAAAATGTCCCATCTAATGTTAAATAAATAACTTCAAGACATATTCAATAAAAGTTTGCTTGATCTTTTACATGAGTCCATTTATTTAAAAAAGTTCAAATCTTTTGATGACTTATGCCATGTTGTGAGGGACCATGAAATGAAGATTATTTAATTAAATAATATTAATTATGTAGAAAACAAACCAAATACATATAAATCTAATACCAATTTTCAAACCAAGTGATAAGCTAAAACCTCCTAAACCTAAAAAAGGAAACAACCATCATGACTAATACAATTTAATAGCATCTTAATCAACTAGTATTATCTAATGCACCAAGGAGGTAGTTTACATGTTTACCTAATCCTCCTAATTCATTACTATCATATCTTATGGAGTGTCACTTTACATTTCTCCCTTCTCTTATAGAGTTTGATATGAGTATGCCTCTATATAAAAGATATGATGTGAATGCTTATTATGATTATCAATAAGGGCCTGGGCATTCTATGAACAAATTTTTCCATTGAGAAATAAGATCCAAGATATCATTGATGATCAAAATATTACATTTGATGATCCTCCAAATAATCAAGTTCATAACCAAGTCATAACCAAAAGAAGATATATATGATAGTTATTAGTTTTGGTGATATCTTTACCTTATTTGCTTTTGACTAGAGCTCCTATAAGTCTAGGATATAATTGGAGGCCTATATCCCCAAGTGATCATCCATCAAAAGTACCATAATTACCAAAATGTTCATAATCAACCTGGGAATATCAATGAACAACCATAACTAGCTTGAGAATACCAACAATAACCACAACTAGCCCAAGAATAATAATGATCAGCCATAACCAACATATGATACCAAATTGAGATTTGAACCTAGGTAGTGCTTGAAGTAACTAGGTCACTTTACCAAATCACCCATATCTCATTGGTAAAATAAGAATATATTTAACAATCCTTTACAATACCATTCTAATAAAGATGTGGAAGTGCAAATGGTATATAATGCACATCCTCCTCCATCACACTATTAGCACCCACTAGATGGGATTATTGGTACTTACACATGGAAAACACCTTATATGGTTCAGAGACATTCTATAGCCTTCAATGATAGTGATATTAAAGATGATGACTTATATATTCATATTTTATTTATTTGAGCATACCTTGATAATCAACCTATACATAGTGTTATTATTGATAACTATGTAAACAAGAAAATTTACAACATGAAATTAATCACATATTTGGGTTATACTCACATTGATTTACACCCTTCTACTAGATTAGTTAGATTATTTGATGAGACCTCATGATAGATTCTTGGTAAGATTTACTTAATTTTATAGGTGGGTCCAATACATGTGGTTACTAAATTATCAATTATACCTTCTATAAGAGTATTTGATATGTTATTCAGATGACCTTAGATAAATACACTTAGATTTTTAATTTTTATAGTACATGGGTGTGTTGAATACATTCATGTTAATCGAGTAATTACAGTTATTAGAGTTTTATATGAGTATCCTCTTGATAAAGTTAAATTTATACCAAGATAGTTAAGTATCAAAAATCTTAAGGTTAATATTCCACAAAAGGGTAAGCAAAATGAAATCCCCTTTACTAGGTGAATAGTTCTTTATCTACCATTAAATCATAGATCCATAATGGGTTCCATATAATATTCATCTACTACACACCATATTCCAATATCTAGATCACTTACACATGTTCCTATTATTTTTGTTCTAAATAGACTACATAATATTTAGATACAGGTTACACTAACCCCTATCACTCTTATTATCCATTAACAAACTTAGAGTCCTATTATATATACACATAGCATCATAGATACTACAATGATATATAAATCACCTATGCATGTTCCTTAGTAGAATCACTAGTTTATTATATTAGGTATCAACTAGGGAGATACCTGTGAGCATTTATTGGATGATATTATAAGGTAGTATTTCAAGTTTCAAATATCCCAAAAAAAAACCAAAAAAATTAAAAAATTCAAAACTTCAAAAATATATTTGACATGTACTTATCTTATTGGATCCTTAGTACCGATGTTAGTTTTATGTTTATGGATAACATATCAATTACTTAATATACACACATGTGTTTCACACATATTTAAACTATGATACATGCATATATAGATACATTATTTATGCACTTTTAGATGTTATTCCTTCATTCTTCTCACATCACTAGGATGTTGGAGGCATCCACCTTATTTTGATCATGGTACATCTAGATTATATCATTCTATGGTCACTTTACATTATCATGTTTGAGCTTATGTACTTAAAAATGAATTTATCCATGCTTACATATTTATTAATATACTTGATATGTTATTTAATTGATATTTTTATAACACATTTGATCCATGGGATAATATACTATGTTTATGTTAGTTGCTTATGCTTTCATTTATGTACTTGAGTGTATTGCCTTGATATTGTCTTGTTTATTTGAGAATTTGAATATTATCCATTATTTGTGACCCCCAAACCTTTATTTTATTTATTAAAATTTTATATGTCATTTTTTGTTGTGTGGACATTTGAATATGTCATTCTTCCTTTTGTGGACATTTGACTAAGTCACATCCATTATATTTTGTGGCATTTGAACATGCCCCTTATTTATAGTCTACTTGGAAATTTTGCCTTCTGATTTGATTTTGAGTGTTATTTTGTGCATGATTAGTTTATTATTGAGATTTTAATATTAATATATATAAATTACCATGATATTTAGTATGAATATTAGGTCTTGATGGCCTCACATTATAGTGTTGCAATGTTACATTTACCAAAACATGTTCCTTTTATATGATACATGGTTCATTCATAATTATATAGTTATCTTATATTTTTGAGGTGAGGTAAATAATATTTTATATCTTTACTCATGTTAAATAAGGAGCATATTAATGGAGGCATATCATAAAGTCATCAATTCCACAATTTTATAGTTATGGATTCATTGGGGCATGTTTTATAAACATTCACTCCAAACTTAGTATTCAAAATTTTTAGATTATAGTGAGGGCATGTTCTGGAAACATGTCCTCCACATTGTAAATTATATTAGGTTTTATAGTTTCTCCATATATAGTGGGGGAATGTTATGGTAATATTTCTTCCACACTTGTTCAAAATTGGATAAATTACATAGTTATATGATTTAGAGACACATTTGTAGCACTACTTTATACATTGGTACCACTATTATACATAAATTAAAAATGAAACATATCTAAGGTGTAGATGATATGAAATGTGTACCTAATATTTTAAAATCCAAATTAGTTTCAAATTTAAAAAACTTCTATTAACTATTGTCAACCACTAGGTTAGATTTTTATGAACTATATTAAGCCAATCTACTACAGTAGTTGGTTCATTTTTTGGTATGGTTAAGGTGATAAAACAAGTAAATATTGATAGGTTTATATATTTTAATTAATTATATCATCCACCGTCACTATTTTTATAATGTGAGCTAACTTGGTTCACTCAAAATCGCTAGGTTATAGGTATGATTGGGTCGCATAGTTGAGGTGGTCATCCATATTTTCTCTAAGGTTGGGGCATGTTCCCTCCTATATATATGTATATATTTATATATATCCTTATATATTTTCACTTTTATATATTTATATTTTTCCTAATCTTAGTTTTATTGATTCATAATGATACTTATTAAAAATGAAATTGATAAAAGGCAAAATGGTTACATTAATACATATGATTACTCTTAAACCTTGGTCTCTTTTAATTTAAATAATTTAAATAATTTCAATTTTAGATTATATGCACTAATTATATATTGTAACATGTTCTTGGTTGTAGGTAGGTCACCAACAAATCACTCAAGTTGGAATCAAGCAAAGGCAAGGTGTGTTATACATACTCAAGTATGCATTTCTTCTCCTTTAAACTAGAAATTATATTACTAAATTAAAGGAGAGAATGTAGATGATGTTTATGAATTATATATAACATTATTATTATACACATTTAAAATAAAAAACTTGGTTATTCCTATGAGTTCTAGACATTTCCCACTTTTGTAAGTCTCATGTTTGTTATCTCTTTGTGTTCATGCCTATCTCTTAGTCTGATCAGTATCATTATAATGACCCAAGCCTTATAAATTTCCTATAATTTTGTAAAAATGTTTATATTCCACTTGAAAAATATATGTAACTACACCTACTTATAAATACATAGACAATTATATCCCAATTAGATGCTTATGTCAATGCAAGTGTCATATCCCAATGTAAGTGTTTAGTTCCCTAAAGTCATATTTTTTTCAAAATAAATGTATTCCTATGGTTGGAATATGTTATTTAATGAAATATATTTTCAAAAAGGATAATTATAACATAATATAAATTCTCATTAATTCATAACCTATAAATACCTAGCAACTCATTAGGCAACTTACCAAAAACACTAAAACAAGCACTCAAGTGAGTAAAAGTTTTACTATTTTATCCTATTTCCATATAATTCATAAGGATAAAACATATATAGTTATGAATTACTATAGGAAAAACCCAAGATCCATATTTTTTAAGTTACATGTTAGGTCATTATTGTACTTATTTAGCACACATTACATGATTCATGTAAAAGGTAACATGTGTGATAGAAGTACATTAGTCTAAAGCCCTCTTAAAATTAGTGGTAATGTCTGAAGCACTAATTTATATATATTTATTTGGGGTTATCTTGACACCATAATATCACTAACCCATTTTCCATAAGGTCATTATGAAGATGAAGAGTTGAGGTCTTATCATTTGACAAGGAGCGATAGTCCATGACCCAAATTTGAATTCACTAGAGTGAAGGTGATGCCAAAAATGAAAGCATCTAGATGGTGGCATCATAATTTAGAAAGTATTATATAATGTACACATGCACATGATTTATAAAATATTACTTATGAAACCATCTTAGGTTAACATATGTGTCTGAGGCCACATAGGCACTTAATCTAAAATTTGGAAACTATTCCAAAATATTATTCCAATCTAATTCTTATTTGTTCTAGATCTATATTAGCATTATAAATAACTAAGAATCTCATTTTCATTATCATTAAAATATCTATCATAGTTATATTTCCTTATTTTTATCATTTCTCAACATAATAAATTTAGTATATGTTTTATTCAAGTTTTACAATTAATTATCCTAATATATATATCTATTTATCACCCTCATGCTTATTAATTTTTATATTATTAACTTTATTTATTAAATTAGGATCCATATCCAATTTATGTTTAAACACCAACCTATAAACTTGTAAATATTGATTTATTTAATCACCTCAACCATACCAAAAATCAAACCAACTATTATTTTAGATTGGCTCAATATAGTCCATAATAATATTCCAACCTAGTGAGCCAAAGTTTGTAGAAGTGTTTGAAATCTAAAAGTGGGTTTTATTTTGAAATTTAGGTTATATTTTCATATCATATTCACTTTAAGTATGTCTCATGCTAAAACTTGGGTATATCGATGATACCAATGTATATAATTCTACCACAAATGTGTATCTAAATCATATAATGATGAATATTGGCCAATTTGAAAAATGTGTAAATGTGGAAAACATGTTTCCCATAATATGCACCCATTATAATATGAAATTTATAATTTTTGTAAGTTTGGATAACATGTTTCCAAAACATGCCCCCACTATATATCTAAAACTAGGAACTAATATGAGTGTGGAGAACATATTTCCAAAACATACCACCACTATATATCTAAATCCATGAATTGATAAAAATGTGAAATCCATGTCTCTATGGCATGCCTCCATTAATATTCATCCTTTTGAGGTGAGGGGAAGTATCTAATATTATTTACCTTAACTCAAAAGGATAATATAACCATGTGAACTATGAATTATCATGTAGCAAAGAGGAGAAACATGTCCATTTAGATATATCATTAAAGCATGACAAATGTGATCACATAAAATCCTAAGATGCATGGTACAGATAATGAGAATGTATATATATTAATACTAAAATATCATTAATTAATAAAGTAAACACACAAGGTAACTCAAAAGTAAATCAAAAGATAATGGTCCAAGGAGACCTCAAATAAGGGGCATGTTCAAATGGTACACCATCAAAGGGACATGGATTAATAAAATTTCCAAAAAATTAAGCATGATGAATTAAAATTTTTAAGAGGAAAATAAAGGCATGAGGGACAAAATTAATGGATCATATTAAAATTTTATAAAAAGTAATAAAATATACTTAAGGAAGTGCATAAATGAAAGCGTAAGTAACCAACATAAACATAACGTACTAGTCCTTAGATATATATGTTAGAAAAAATTGTTAAGTACATATAATATTAAGTACACTATGAAATATATAACCTTGGATAAAATTATTTGTATGTATATAATATCAAACAATAAAGTTTAAAGTGATCATATAATAATATAACATAGATGTATCATGGTCGAAGAAACAAATGCCACTAATTTCTCCATGACATGAGTAAATCTTAGGCCCAACATAAGAAAAAACATAGATCATGTATATATGTATGCCTATATCACACTCCAAAATATGCATGAAAGTTATGTGTATATAAAAATAAATGATATTTTATCCACTAACATGGAACTAACAACATAGATGCCAAGGAGCTAATAGAACATGTAAATGCTGAAAAAAGTTTTAGATTTTTGGATTTTTCTTGATTTTTTTGGTATATTTGATATGAAAGGGATATCATATTATCTCATCCAATGTATTTTCATAGGTATATACCCACTTAACACCTAGTGTAATAAACTAGTGGTACTACCAATGAGCATGTATAGGTGAAATATCTATCACTATATAGTATGCTATGTTTTGTATATGCATAATATGACTCTATGGTCATAAAGAAATAATAAAATGGATGTGGGTTCATATAACCCATAGTTTATTTTTGTGTGGTTTATTTTTTTTAAAGAATAGTAGGAACATGCTTATGTGTTCTAGATATCTGAATATGGTGTGTAGTAGATGAGGATTATGTGAACCCACAATGGATCTCTAATGTAATAGTCTCTAAAGTATTGGATGCCTAGGAAAGGGTATTTCATATTAATTACACTTTTGTGAAGGATTAAAATTAATAGGTTTTATAACTAACTAAATATTAGGAATATTGTTATTAGTTCTCACATTTATGTATTTGGGTGAATATTACTATTTGTAATATTTTATGAGTTATTTTGATAACTCAAATTATTATGATAAAATAAATTATATTTTTGTGAGATTGGGTTGTTAAACAAACTCATGTAATTATAAAAGTTAAATTAATATAGGGATGAGAGATATTATGAGATGTAAGATATATTGGTGGATTTGAGATAGTGATAGGCTCCTAAAAAATAGGAAACATCCTCTCTATATATGTAACTCTCTAATGATATTAAAATGTCCAAAATTTATTGAGTGTCTTGAATGAATTAGAAAATAATAATATCCAATTTGAATTGAATTAAAAAAATATAATATTAGCATTCTAGTCTATTAAGTAAGATTTAGCTTGATTAAATTTTTGAAAATCTATCATAAAATTATCATTTGGTATTAGAGCCAAACACAATCGTAAGATGGAACAAAAATGTGAATTAGGAAACTCCATATCTTGCATATTTTCCTTGAAGATATGAGTTTCATTTTTTGGTTGTAGTTAAACTAGTTTCCTTAGGATTTATTTTCTATATTAATTAATTTTAGACCATTCTCTTGTATTTCTCTTTGCATCCTTAGATCCTTATGGAATCCCCATATTTTAAACATCTAATAGCTTATGAATTTTACTATTATTATCAAAAACTCTATATATTTTCTATTTTAGATGTTATTGGGAGAAGCGACCTAAGTAGCATTTGTGTAACTTCAAGCAGCTAATAATCTTACATCTAAACCAGTAGAAGAGCAAACAAAATTAGTTATTGTAACATCTATAATCAATACATAATATAGGTAAAGATACTAATGTAAGAGAAAATAAGTTTGGTTATTGTAGATTTAAAATCTTAATACACATAAAAAATGTACATTAATAGATTTATTACAAATGTATACAACATAGATCTCTATTTGTGGTGCTTCAACTATGCATTCATTTTTACTACCAGCCACAAATCACTAATTATGCACCTCTAAATACATATAGGATTCAATGTTCAAGGAGGACCTCACCTTATATTTAATTCCATCACTAATCAAGATCCTCTATACATCTACCTCATATTCCACATTTATGGCATTTAAAGATACTACAAAACCATTTATTTTTAAATATTTTTTAAAGTCTTTAAGCACATACACATTTACGTTGATTTATTAATTTTTAAATTTATAGGTGGTATTTTAGTTTTTTTAGGTATATGAGTTTTTTTATTATTATTATTTTTAAAAATAAAAAATAATTTAAGCATGTTATTCAAATGTTGTCATGTCAATATTTTTTAAGCATTTTTACATATTTTCAAAAATAAAAAAAGTCTTGTCAATAATTTGTTATATATCCTTTTGCTATATTGAAAATATATGTTAAGTTATTATAGTCATAGTTAAATGTTATATAATTTGGTCAATAGTATAACTGAGTATTTGAGTTTAATAGAGTTTTAAAGTATTTTTTTAGCCATTAGTAAAATTCATTATCATCATAGAAGTTCAAAAAGTGCAAATTTTTTATTTAAATATTGCCTCACAAACATGTTATCACTTGTACCTGACATTTAAATTATGTGGAAGTTAATATAATTGATCCTCAAAGCCATATTTTCTAAGTATAAATCAATATGATGATGGAGGAAACATGAGGTTGGAGGATAAATAGTGTCCTCTCACAAGTCAATAGTGATGGAGTTGTACATCTAGATTAGTGGTAAATAGATTGCACAAAAATGACTATGCTAAGGATGATCTCCATTGGTAGTGGAGACTATATATATTATGCATGATTAAGTCGTATAAATCACATGCAAATTATAAAAAATGGATAATGAGGATTTAACCCTAATTTTTTTTTTTTTTTTTTTCAACACTTTGTGTGGTGTGTTTTGAAATAAGAACATAAGTATGTTCCTATTTAGATATGTAATAAGTATGCAAGATTCCTATGTAGTCCCTTGATGTAAACATTTAGTGAAAAAAGATAAAATCACAAGTATAAATAATCATCATGAGACTTGAAGATGATGGAAATATGAGTGTCTTCATGTTCATTCCTAGGTTATTGGTAATCATTTTTAAAACCATTTTATGGAGGCCAAATAGATGTGTGTCATTATTCATGGCTAGGTTAGTGGTTAACTTGAGTGAAACCATTTTAAGGTTGAACATAGGAGAATTATTATTAGTATATCCCACACTAAATAGTTTGATGACTTCCCATTAGTGAATGGTTGATGAGCGGCATATGGTTATTTTTTAAATTTACCATAGTGACTTGATAAATGTTTTCTTGACAAATAATGGTCGATGAGAGGTTCATGAATTCCTTCTATACTTTTAGTTTGAGTTGTGTACCAAGATCATGATCATGCATAGGTGGCATGTTGTAGAATAAGTGTAATTATTTTCTACCATGATAGAAATAATGAGGGGAATGTTAGGAATATTTGTATCAATGCTCACATTTATGTATTTGGGTGAATATTATTATTTATAATATTTTATGAGTTATTATGATAAATCATATTATTAAAATAGAATAAATTATATTTTTATGAGATTGGGTTGTTGAAACAACTCACATAAGTAGATAAATTAAGTGAATAAAGGGATGATAGATTTTAGGAGATAGAAGAGAGATTAGGGGGATTTGAGATAATGATAGGCTCCTCAACAATAAGATACCTTATATATAACCCACTAATGATATTAAAATGTATTGAGTGTTTTGATTGAATTATAAAATAAGAATATCTCATTTGAATTGAATTAGATAATAGGAGATTAGAATTATATTTTGTTAAGTGAGATTTATCTATGTTTAAATTATAAAAATATGTCATAAAATTATGACTACCTAGGTATAATTTTCTATTATTCAAATGGATATACATATGGAAATCTAGAAAATGTAAATATTGATTGGCTTGATTTTATTTAGCACACTCATACACTGTAGAAGGTATTAATCAATGTGTATGTATCCTAGATCATCCCAATAGCATATCAGAGACACCCATGTAAGCTATAACTAATAAGTTAGTAACCACATGTGTGGGACCCACCTATAAAGGTAAGTCAATCTCACCAAGAACTTATTGTGAGGTCCCCTAAAATCCTTTAATTGATCTAGTCGAAGTGTGTAAATCATGATTGGTATGACCTAAATGTGTATGTAATGTAATGTTACAAATGTTCTTGTTTTCAAAATTATCAATCATAACACTGCATATAGGTTGGTCATCAAGGTATGATTGAATAAATAAGGAATAAATATAAAAAATTTCATCCACAATGTCATTATCGTTAAAAGTAATAGAGGGTATCTAAATAATATGATGCATATCCATGTATAATTACCAATAATCCCATCCAATGGATGGTCATAGTTTGATGGAAGAGTATTTGAATTATATACCATTTATACTTATGGATCCTTCTTATAATGATCTTACAAAGGATTGTTAAATATTTTCTATTTTTGGTGATCACCAAGTTGAGAACCTAATTCCTTTAGAAGTTCATCAAATTTAATCTTCTAGTCATAGATGAGGTCTTGTATATTATGTCTCAAGGTAAAATTTTTTTTCTTATAATGCCCAATGCCCTAGTGATAGTCAAAATAAACATTCACATCATACCATTTAGGTAGATGTCTACTCATATCAACCTTTATAATATGAGGGAGAGATATGAGATGATACTCTACATGTTATGGGAATAACGAAGTGGGAGGCTCAGGTAAGCATGTAGATTAACTCCTTGGTGCATCAGATAAGACAAGCTAATTGCATTTTTAGGACACCACATTAACTATGATATTTGTTTCCTTTTTAGATAAAAGTGGTTTTCCCTTATAAATTTATTTGATAGTAAAATTTGTATTATATGTAGATGTAGTTAGTGTGTTTTCTACATAATTAAGTTTTTTCATTGAGATAAATTTTAGTTCATGACCATGAATAATATGGAATTAGTCATCAAAAATTATATATATTTTTAAATAATAGACTCATATAATGGGTTAAATAAACTTTTCTTGAATATGTTTTTCATCTCTTTGTCCACCATTGGATTGGTCATTTTAGATAACATTTTATTGCACCTCAAGACATATTCATTTATAGGTTCATTGGTTCATTGTTTTATTTTTATAATTTGGGCATAAGAGATATTTTTTAGTGATATTGATAGAGAAGTGTGAAAAAAATTAGTCTACAAGAGATTTTAATTTTTTTATTTATTGGGTTGGTAAATCATAGAACCAACTTAAAGTATAGTATTTTAAGATCCTTTAAAATAATTTGGTAAAAAATTTATCATTGGAGGCATAATCAAGGCATGCTACATAGAAATATCGAAGATGTTTTTCAGAATCACCCTTTCCATCATAAAATGTGAACTTAGGTGAAACAAAATTAGTTGGAAAGGGGTATAAAAATATTTTTTGTGCAAGAGGAGTAAAAAAAATTGTTGGATGTTTGATCCAAGTTTGTTTATTTTTCTTAGATTAAAAATATTTATTGTTTGGTGTATGCATCACTTTATGTGACACCCTCATAGTTAGTATAGTTAGTAAATGATGTATTAGTTTATTTTCTTGTTAGTGTATGAGTGGTTTAACCTGTTGGGTATTTACCCTTGGTAACTTACCTGAATGCCTTTTATAATGCATCCATTGTAATAAAATAAACAAGTTAGAATCCTGAAATAATATTCACATATTTTGCAATGTAGAATTTATTTTTACTTGTGTATAAATAGTCCCAAAACTAGTATTAGATCCTAGTTACTTAAAGAGAAAGGTTTAATATTGGAAGATATGGTTGGATGAGGAGAGAGAAAAGAATCAAAAATGGTGTTTTTATTGCAAAATTTAATTTTTAATATCTTGTAAAACTTTGTATGGCCCAAAACTCTACCTAAAAGATTTGCATACTATTAAATTTTTTTGTAGAAGATGAATGCTATATGTTTGAATTCAAAGGTATTTTGAGCAAATTTATGCCATCATAATGAATTTGTATGGCCAAAACATATAGAAGTTTGATTTTTAAGTCCCATTATTATGATATTACAACCATTGGAAGGAAAATATTGAAAAAAAATTAGAAATTTTGTTTTGAATGGTTCCAACAAGTCTTTATATGTATTTCAATGTATCTAATTAAGTTTTACTGATTCAAACCTATAAAAAATTAACTAGTATATCTTCCAACCCTATTTTAGCACCTGTACAGTCCATATGGCACCATAAATGAGTAGTAGTTGTAAAAAATTCAATTTTTAAATATTTTACAAGGTAAAATAGCATTGGATGGTTTTTTCATAGATTAAATGGTAGTTTAAATGGTTTCTTAAGCATTCTAGATCCATTTCCAAGAGTTATAGGTATTTGTACGATCACCGCTACTATAATTTCACATTGTAAAAAAAAAGCATGGCATCCCAGTAGATATAAAATAATAAAGATCCATATATTAAAGTTTCCTATCTTCTAATTTGATTCATTATACCAGTGGCTCCACCAGGAGAGCAACATTTTATTCCTAACAAGTGAAAATACAAATTTTTTACATGGTGAAAAATATTTAAAAGTTTACCGTAAGTGTTTTTTTAAATTTTTTGCATCCACAAAATAAAGTGTGTATAGAATATTATCCAATTGTATTTTTAATTTGATTGAAGGAGAGGTGGATAGAATAATTATATTATACATTTTAAAAAATGGAGGTAAGGATTCAACCCTCAAAAGTGCCAAATTTTTTTTTACAAAGGGGTTATTTGAATTAATTGTGAAACCTAGGAAAATATGCACTTACCATGACCATTTTTACCATATATTGAACAAAATATCATATTATTTTTTCAAAGTTACCCTTTTTAAAATTATATTTAGATAATTTTTTAATGAGTATAAACAATAAAGGGTACATCATGTCTTTCTATGATATTTTAATCCCTGTAAATTAGTCAATTTTTTTGAATTAGTATTGAGGGGGCTCTACCTAACTTGACAGAGGAGAATTTTTTCAAATTGTCATATCTTCTGCATATGGTGGCCAAATTCTTCATATGAACACTCATTTTTCATGGGAATGGATTTATAAGAGCATCAGTGTGAGAAATTTTTTATTATAGCATACATAAATATGTTTTATTACATATTTTGAAAAAATTATGTGTTGTAATGAAATTGGGTGCATTTCAATGAAATATGACACTCCTAGTTTTTCTCAAATGGTAAAAATGTGTTATATACATTAAAAAAAGATCGTACCAATATGTCCCACCACTTTTTTAATAAGTGATGATGGTGTTAGATTTTGGTGTTTATAGGTCCCTAGAGATCAAATAGGCTAGACAAAGGCAACTAGAGGTTAGAGGATCTATGAAGGTTGGAGGATATTTTTGCTTCTCTAGTTCACTATTCACTTAGAGTATGGGTTGACTAATAGGATAACAAAATTTGGCTTGTATTTTTTCTTTCATTCCATTTTTAGCTTTTTATATTTTATATTCATGACATGGAGTGGATAGAGTCATTTTAATTTATTATATGATGCATAACTTCTCACCTCTCACCTAATAGGAGGAAGATATTGCATAGTGCCCTTCAATCAGTCATCGGTGGTTATATGTTTTAGCATTAGATTTTATAGCATTTTGAGTGTTGAAAAAAGGCATGAATGTGATGTTGGTTATTGTTGGGCATTTGAGATATGTGTCATATAGAGTACTGGAGGATCACTTGGATGGGTTCCTATTTGGGACCTTATGTGGGTCGATGTATTTAGGCAAGATTTTATTGAGTTATACTATAGTATAGTATGATGATCATAGGTGATGATCAGGCCTTGATCATGTTCATCAACCTTTTATGCCACAACTCATTGGTTGGGCTTATGTATGGAGTGACATTAGTTTTGATTAGTGTCATGATGTATAATGTGTTAACTTGTAGATGTAGTAGAGATTCATTGATGACTTCATATTCATAGCTCTAGATCTTCACCATCTATACCCCTTTAGATCAAGGGGGTTTGTTAGATATTTGATCCAAGTTTGTTTATTTTACTTAGATTAAAAATATTTATTATTTAGGGTATGCATCACTTTATGTGACACCCCCATAGTTAGTATAATTAGTAGATGATGTGTTAGTTTATTTTATTTTTAGTTAGTTAGTGTAAAAGTGTTTCAAAATTCCTTTTAAAATGCATTCATTGTACAAAAATAAAAAAATTATAATCCCAAAATAATATCCACATATTTCTCAATGTAGAATTTATTTCTACCTGTGTATGAATGGTCTCAACAAAAACCTCTTTTAAATCAATAACATAAGGAGATTTCATAGAATTTTGTCCAATATTTATAACCTTATTTTGAAAAAGTTTTATAGTTTGAACAAGATTTTGCACTTCTTGGTAGTTAAAGTTGTATATTTGAGGAGTAACAAAAGGAGGTGCACCCATAAGCTGTGTAGATATAGGCATCAAAATTAGAAATTAGGTTAAATAACTAAGGTTTCTAATGTAAGATGTGGAAATATTAGTTTTAGATAACAAATATGTGAATACATATCATTTTCCCCCATTAGATGTTGGTATATTGATTGGAATGGAATAATTTTTAGTACTTTATAAGGATTCACCATCACTAGGTGAGGAAATTTTAACCTTATCATGTTTATTGATTTCATATCTTGTTGTTAACATATAAAAATAAATCTTTTAAACCCTTGTTGTTATTAATATGAGTCACTAATTCATCTTTATCTTCTAATTGAACATGATTTTTTTGGTTAACATTTTCATTACTTACAAATGATTTTTTTTTAAATTTAAAATAATAAATCGAAACCCTAGCTGATTGAAAACCTTAGGAATCATATTTTTTTACATTCATATAGATCAGCTTCACTAAATGTTTAATCCTAAAATATTTATTATGGAATCTATCATTTAAAGGGATAGTGATGGTCTAGGGCATAATGGCAATAAACTATCTCTATAGTAGGCCAATTAATTTTCAAATTTAAAAAAATAATATTATAAATATATATACTAAGAAATGCTTAAAATAAAAAGTATAGCTATGTTAGATATTTCATTGATAATTAAAATAAGAGAATTATGGATTACTTTGCACATTCAGTTATGATATGGAATAGACTAGGAATAAACTAGATCTAGATTCTAGATCAGTCATCTAATTCTAGAAACTATACCTCTATGGCCTCAAACACTTACATTGACGTCAAAATGTTATGTCAATGCTTATATATTATCTAGATGAAAATTTGTAATAAAAAATACCTATAAGATATATATGTAATCACCTATCATATTTTAGGTTCTATATCACCTTCACTCTAGTGTGCTTAGATTTGGATCAGGGGTTGTCTCTCCTTGTCAATAAGTAAAACCCTAGTTTTTCATCTTCATAGTGTTTGTGTAAAAATGAGTTAGTGGGATCACAATGTTAATCTAACCCAAAATAATCATCTTTTAGTGGGTGCTACCTACATATCCGATACTTTGAATAGGGCCTTAGACTCATGTAGTTCTCCCCTACATGTGGAATTTTATGTGCATAAGGATGTAATATGTGATAAGTAAGTACATAGAATGACCTAACTTGTAACTTGGAAAATATGGATCATGTGATGCTCCTTTAGTAATTTAGACATATATATGTGTTTTCCCTATGATTAATATGTAAATTGGATAAAATATGGAATATTTTCTCACTTGAACAGTTTTAGTAATTTTCCTTGTGATTTACTTGGTCTTTACTAGGTAGTGAATGAATGAGGGTTGATATTGTATTTATACCAATTATTTTACAGAATAAATATCATTAAAAAACTTAGATTGACCATAGGGATACATTTAATTTGAAAATTATATTAATTTAGGTCATTATACACTTATGTTGGGGTAGGACACTTGCATCAACATAGGCATCTAACTGGGACACAAGTGTTAGGCCAGTTAGGAAATAGGCACAATGATATGTACTTAGGTATATAGTATATTAATGTATGGGTTTATGGATATGTTAACATATGGAACAAATCCCACTTATTTATTTTTATGGGTCTAATATATTAGGATAAATGAGTAACTTATGGAATTAATGCATTGGATAATGGTCAACTTACATTGGGATTAGGAGGTTACCAATCCATTGTTAGTTATATAGAAGTCTATATAAATAAGGTGAATATCATTTTAAATTATATAAATGAATCAATCAAGTTAGTGTTGAGTCTTATATTTTGTATAAGGATATTTAAAGTTGTCCCATAAAAGTGATATTATTGAATTATTAGTTCCTGAAGTAGTATTGTATAGTGTTGACCTACTTTAGGGGTATTATTCTATTTCTACATATATTGGATATTTGGGCATCTTGTCCCACCAATATATATTATGTGGTGTTTATCTACATTATATTCAACATATTTCCAATTATTATAAAATTGGATCATAAAAAGTGGTATTACAACATCAATTTAGGCAAATATTGTGTTCAAAACCCTAATTTTAGAGAATCACTTATATCTTGCAATTTGTTGTGTATTTTTATACAATTTTTTCTAGTGTTGCAGAATATTTATAAGAAGTCACATTAAAAAAATTAAGGTTTTATGATTAGTTTTTAGGGAGTTATTACTATTTTTAGGTTTTTAATAAATGTATGATATCTATTAAAAAAATTAAAAATGTTGTGTGTAATCTTTATTGATTTAGTATCAACATATAAGAGAGTTACATTGGAATTTTTAGACACATTTAGTGGGAGTTATTGTAATTTTATGATTTTACATATATTTTTTCTATAGGGAAATAATTTTGGATGTTTTTCACAAAATTATCACTAAATTTTTAATATCATACATCGAAGCTATAGTTAAAATGTTTAACTGTTTATATCAGGTTCGAATGAGTTATTGAAATTTTAGGGATTTTTTCATTGACCCTAGATTTTTTTTGGATCATGAAAGGTGAGGATGTTACTAATGTTAGATAATGATGGATAATTTTTAATAAGTATAATTCTCAAAAAATTTTGTGGCAAAAATGTTTCTCAAAGTTTATTTATGGTCCTCTAACTTTTTGGTGGGATGAGCTGGGAGTAAAATGATGAAGGTTTTCATGGAAATAAAGGGAATAAGTTTTCATAAATTAATGGGACAAAATAATCAAGATTATGAAAATTAAGAAGAGGACAATGATGAATAAAATGTAGATGTAAAATTAGTGGAATAAAATAATGACAATGAGGAAAATCATTTGGTTGATGAAGAAGAAGAAATAGAGCATACTGCTAATGATGATGAAGCTAAAAATGGTACAGAAGGAGAGGTAGAGTATTTTGAAGGGGAAAAAGGATTGGATGATAAGGGTTTGAATAATTTGTCTCCAAATAAATTATATTCAATTTTTTTAGTTTCATGAATGCATTAAAAATAATAAGGTCATTATGTCCATAATCCCTCGAAACAAGTATAACTTCATGAACATGGATATGGCTCAACATCTACATGTTCAAGTAAAAAATATCAAGGAGGCTCAAATATATGTTCAAAATATTTAGGTTTTTAATATTTGAATTTTACTATGGAAAAATATGTTTTTCATTCATATTTTGATGCTTTGGATATGGATGGTGTGGATATGGTTCTTAGATATCCATACTTTTAGACTTTAAGAGAAATCAATATTAATGTTCAAAATAAGTTTATGAAGTTTTGGTATATGTGAAATAAGGTCAATTTACATGATATCATAGTTGGAAAGGCACAAAGAACATTCAAATTAAATCATGAGGATGATAATGAATTAGGTTACAAAGAGCATGAGGAAGATTCAAATGATGACATATGAAGTAACAATACAAGTAGAAAATAATAACTCATCTACTCAAGAGACAAAGAAATCACCAAAGGAAAAGTGGAAAAGGTAGAATAAAAGGTGGATAAGGTCAAAGTATTAGAAAAAAATTGAGGTATATAGACACCCACATCATCATTAGAGGAAAAATCATGGATCCATGCAATAGAGTGTCATAACAACAATCATTTTGCTTAGACATGAAATCGAAGTACCAATCACTATGGATACATAAATAATAAATGAAAAAATCACTATGGATATGCATGGAAGCCAAAGAATAATTATTATGTTTAGGTATGGAATGATATTTATGCAGTGGCATATGGAACATGGAATCAATGGGGAAATCACTATGACTATGCATGTAAGAATAAGCAGTTGGTAATGCATGGAATCAAAGTGACACAACTAAATATGGTATATGGAATTTAATTAGTAATAATTATGCATAAAAATCAAGGTGGTACAACTATGATCATGAGTGGATCAAAATAGCATAATGGAATTTCAAAAACGTTTGGAGATATATCACCTATTAAGATCTCATACAGATGGTTAAATGATATATCTTAGAGACAAGTGTGTAATTATTTGAAACACACTTATTATTTGGTTTCTTCTTATGTTTCAAGTAAAAGACATGTCAAGGATGGAAGGAATATTATGTACCTACAAATATTATATATTAATGTATATGTGTTGATGGAGATACCAACGTGTGGTACACATACACTTTAGTTAGTTATGTGGGTATAATATAATAGAATAAATTAAATTTTGGAATTAGTGCATTGGGTAATGGGAAACCTAAATTGGGATTAGGAGGTTACCTATCCATTTTTATTTATATATAAGTCTATATAAAGTAGGGGAATATAATTGTAAAGGATATAAATCAATCAATCGAGTGTTGAGTCTTCTATTTGGTAGAAAGATATTGTAGGTTGTCCCCTCAAAGTGACATTATGGAGTTATTCCTTCCTAAAAGAGTATTATATGGTGTTACCCTACCTTAAGGGTATTATTTTATTTATACATATATTGAATATTTATGCATCTTAACACACTAATATCTATTATATGGTGTTGATCTACACTATATTATACATATTTAAAATTCTCATAAATGTGGATCATATCACATAGTTTCATAACTTGCATAAATAGAAGATAAATAAGTTGATAAGATTTTGAGCATTTTAAAAGGTCTGAGTCATTAGAATAACATTGGTCTAACTAAAATAAAATAAATTTGGAATAGAGAGATGTTGTATGCAATCTTTTTGGTAGTGTGAAAGTTATATAATCTGAATTTACATCCATGATATGTATTTTTCAAGTGTACGAGACTGAAGTGTTATATAAATCACACTACTAGTTTTATATTTTAGCCTCATTTATTAATGATTTGGTTTTGATAAATACATTTCTTAATATGAGTTTATTCTATTGATTTTAGATGACCCACATGATTAACAATTACCTCCATGGTGTCATACTTATTTATGTATACTATTGAACCATTTTAGGTAAGTCATGCAAATGAAATTTCTAGCTGTGGTTAATATTTGTTTAGTATAAATAATAAATTATAAACTTGTTAATTTAAAATTAATAAAATAAAATTATTATAAATATGAAAATAAATAAATCTCCAAATCATGTGTGAGATTGATATTGGATTTGGATGAAATGGCATCATGTTTGAATATAATAAACATTAAAGCAAAAACAACACTTAAAATAAAGAGATTGGTGGTGAAAGGCATGGTGGTATATGTTTAAAACATTACAAATATGGATGGAGTGGATTTGAAACTAAATTATTATGATAAAAATGTGGTAATGGATGACATGTCATTAGAATAATATAATTATAAATGAAGTGTTGGAAATGTGTGTTGTTATTCAGTCTACTTATACCACCATGAAATTAATCCAACCTCCTTATTTGACTATGCATTGTCCTAGAATTTGAAGATAAATGCTGAATATATAAAAAAAAATTGAAGCATGGGGAGGATAATAAATAACATGGGTTGCCTAAGATAAATTTTGATAAAATAAAACTTTACTATATATAATCACCCATCTAAAAGTATTTATAGTAAAATTATTGCACTTTACATAAAAAGTAAAATAATATAAATGAATTTAATAGTTTTTGGTGAGAATTTTTGTTATAAATAACATAATAATTTTGATAATAGGAGTAGGATTTAATGATGAGGCAAACACATTAGGTTGGATAATATATGAAGAACATTGAACAAGATAAGAATAATGTTAAGCAAGAGAGAGGATGTTAAGGTCAAGAGGATGCCATGTTGAGGATGAAAATAACTATAATTATATGTATTGTGCCTTAAAAATGTACTATAAACATTTATGTATATGATATCTATTCTATCATTATCTAATTATAGTGTGATTGTGTTTGTTACATATTGATGATTAAATAGAAGCAATTAATAGTTGTATGATTTTTTTTACAATAATTGATAGTTGATTGACTCTATTCTAATTAATTGGTAATTGTATGACTTTAGTATGTGAAAAAATGAAATGCAATATGAATATGTGTATGTTTAAAGTCATGTAATAAAATTTTGATAAAATTCCTCTTTTGCACCTCCACATTTTCCATTTATGTCTTTTTGGACACTTGTAATTACAACATATGATAAAATCCCCCTTCTACCAATATAAAATATAATTTTGGCTTAGGCTAAGAGTATGATGGCAAGATTTGGTGAGTAAGTATTTATATATTCTAAGGAAATTTGTATAAGTGCCTTTGAGAAAATTTAAACAACCCCATTTTATTTGTATGCCATCTTATGACATTCCCTACGATGATAATTACATAAAGCATTTATTTGAAGAAACTTAAAGGGTAGTTGCTTTCATAATAACATTTTATCTTTGTGGCATATTATTCAACAATACACATGCCTTGAGTATGCTTCTATGTTTCCACACATGTCTATCATGACACTTATAACTTCATCATTTGATAAATTCAGTTTTATATGTTCAAAGATATCATTTTGGTATATGTTGAGGGTATGCTCATGCACTCGGCTATATATATGAACCATTTACAATGAAGTTTTAATTTTAATTTGACATATCTAGATAGTTTTGTTTTTTTGGGGTAATTGATATTAAAAACCACTCATTCAATAACCATTATCTCATTTTGAGTTCGAATTATAAAGTTATATTTGCCTATAATAATAAAAATAATTATCTTCTTAGGCAAGTATACCTTATTGATATTTTTTATTTATTATTTTTGGAGAAACATCAAATACATGCTCATTTAAGCTCATAAGCCTTCCTCTCTATGATATCACTAATTTTGTAAGTACTATAATAACTCTACTATGATGAATTAGAACTAATATGGATAGATTCAAAAAAGTATAACATATACATATAGGAAATATTGAGTTAATGTTAAAATATACTTACAAGAATTATTTTTTCTCCATCTTATGTTTCATATTTTAATCTTGTGTAAAATTTTATTTATTCCATGTTGGGTAACTTTCACTTATTTTGTGAGTATTAAAAACTATATTACCATTATATTATGTCATAGAGGAAGTCCATAATAAACTAAAAAAATTATATATCCCTACCTAAATATAAAATGATAGTGAATCTTATTGTTTTTTATCTCTAAGGAAGAAAATGAGCTACAAAAATTTTTGAACTTGGGAATAGGGAAGTGAAATTGAGAATTAAATCCTAGTTGGGTAGTTAATATCACCAATGAATTTTTATGATAATTATACTCTTCTTGATATTTATAACTTGAATTCCTTTACAAATTTCAAAATTGAATTGTCTTCCATGTTAAAAATTCAAGTACTTGTATCATGAGCATTATAGGTTTGTTCCTTGACTTATGAGGTCAATTTCACTTAATTGTTAAGAAACCAACTAAATTTATAGGTGGAAACATTCACACTAAAATGGTTGTGATAACATAAACTTAGTGGTTAATTATTAAAAACATGAACTTGTTATTACTCTTGGACACACATGAATTTAACATATAGAGAAATAATCATGCTAACATAGAGTTCACCTATACTTTGGTATGATGGATTTATATCTATATTTAAATATATTATAAATGTGACCTTTAATATCTGAACCATATGATATGTATCTCATTATTTAATGAAGCAATGAGTTAAAAAGACCATTTGATTAATTTATCAATGTAGCAATTAACAATAATATGGAATACGAAATAAAATCCTTTGATTTTGAAATATTTAAAGGGAATAGATGATTTTTATTTAACATTTATCCTTTTAATGTTTTTTATATGGATGGAAACATTATTTTATTCTTTGGTAAAATAGGTAAGGGGTTATTTTGTCTAATTTTGTGAAGAGTGATCTAAACGAGATGTTACAACCTCAAAAATTTTCTCATGGTAAATATTGCATGAGGAAAATATGTTTCTCATATGTTCAAAACATATAAACTATAATTACTTGAATAAAAATCACTAGATAATTTTAGATGTGATTTTTACATTTTTTGTTTACCTTATCACCTAGAGCCTGTTCTCAAACTAAATATGTTTTATTGAAACCAAGACTATGGAAACTCTTAGACCTTGATATTAATAATATAAATATGAAAATTACACTAGAATATTGAATCGAAGTCCTTAAGATAATTATAAGTTTTCTAGAAAAATTTATTTGAAAATTTTTACCACCATTTGAAATATAAAATATTGGGAAAACAAGGATGTGAAATATTTATTACTTATTGAAATATTTTTTGGATGTATGATCCATCCTTTAATTAATACCTTGTGTTAATAAATTTTTTAAATGAGGTGGAGAACTTATGATAAATATTATCCTTCGATTAAAAAACCCCATTTTTTCTTATTTTCCCTAATATAATACCAAACTATGGAAATATTACTCTTGGTTATAAATAACTCAATGCATTTGAGTGAAATAATAATAATAATAATTAGACATAGTTATATGTACATGGGATTATTAACACTTTTTGGGTGTAAAACTCATATTAGGAAGTTTGAGATTTCAATTAACTATCAAATTATGGTTTGGTTTGATTATAAGTGTGACTTTTATGATAAATATGGATATTCATGAGATGAAAATAATATTATAAGAAACCTAGTAATTGTGATTTGAATTTGGTAATGGTTTACCTTGATAAATTTCTAATCATTATATATTTAGGAAAATGATATCGTTCCTCTAAATGGAAAAACATAGTATAACACATTGAGTATTAGGTGTTTGGATTTTTAAAGGTAAAATAACCATGGAAGTTGATCAATTAATGTAAATATGTATTATAAGGTAACACTTAAAAAATCAAAACCTATATCACACACGTGTATGTTACTTTGACTTGGGATAATAAAATTTGAACTTGTGTTAAGTAGTTGAATACCATTTGGATGCTTACTAATTTAAATATATATGTTAATCTCTTTGTTAGCATTCCATTTTATTATGGGTATAAAACACCTTAGGAAGTTGTATAATTTTAACTAAAACATGGTTACAATCATCATATTTTAATTTTGGTTACATCTTGGATTGGTGACACATTTTATGCTTCACATACATAGAACCTTTCTATTGAAATTAGTGTTATGTCTTAATTTGGATTCATAATTTTTTAATAATGATATTATACTATGTAGGTAAAACGGGTAGACAAGATTATAAGTATAGGATAGGATTTGAAAATCCTAATAATTGTGAATTAACATTAGAAACCTAATACATATGGGTTTTAATAGATCTATAAGGTCACAAAAAACCAATCCATGATATTAGTTATAGAGCATACCTTAATATCAAAGTTAGAATGAATTTATGGGTCACCTAATGTTTATAAAATTAATGTTTTTTTATAAATATAACTCACTACATATTAGTAAGATCATATCATTCTATACCTCATTGTAATGGGGAATTACATACAAAATTATTTAGTCTATTGGGCTTCTATCTGCTTTATCTATCCTCCACATCTAGCACCTTTGTGTAAGGTTAGGGATAGTCTAAGTGGATATAAGAGTGTATGAGATACAAAAGTTATGTGAAAGGAATAAAATAAATCCAATGATGTTCCCATATTCATTGACCTATATGGTTCAAATAATTGTGATGATTTGTAGAGATCTGATGGATTATCTTAATGTTTTTTATTTTCATATATGAATATATTTGATAGGTGATTATGTTGAATAATATGTTGATGAAATAATATTTTAAAAATGATTCTATAAAAAATGATAAGTTTTTATTTATTTTATTTTTTGTTTGTATATTACCTTGGAATGAACTATTAAACTAACAAAAGATGAATGCTTACTAGTCTATTTAGATGTCATTGCATTTGTACTCACAATAAATAAAGATGTATTTTGAGCCACTTATGGTGAAAGTTAATTTAAATTATAGATATTAATTAAATTATGTATTATTAAATAATAACCTATTATATTTTTTACATTTCATAATAAAATTACATTTAAATATGACCCAATGCATTCTTTGATTTTAATAAAAAGTGTACAAACAAATTATGATGTGTAAATATAAGATTGAATTTATAATGATGGAAACCAAATGAATATAAATTTACTTATGAATTATTATTGATTTTTATACATGTTAATACTATGAAAACATTACATGAATGGAATTGTGTATTTTTGGATTATAAAATACTTGTTTACACAATTGTTTACTCTTGTGAAAGAACATCAGAATAAGGAAATAGTAAGAATTTTTTTAGGATGATGAGATGAAGTAATAAGAAATAAAATAAAATATGGTACATTTTTATGGTACCTAACTAGAGATTTATTACACCAAATACTACTATAAATTGGTACAAGGGAAATATCTCATACACCCACACTATTCAGATCATGATGAATGTAATCCCTTTGGGTCCCTATCATTGTACTAGATATAGATGATAGTATACACATTTAAAGCTAAAATCACCCCATTAATGAGTCTACCCTCTCTTACTTTTGTATAATCCTATTATATCACAAGTAATAATGTTTTTTAATCAAAATATATCTAACCCTAGATAATTATTACTATCATTGCCTTGAATTATGTGATTCTAGGTGGATGATGCATATAATATCTTTGAAATTTGTCCATCATGGATAGTATTTTTATAAATCGACATGGAATCATACATATTATCCTATATGTACTTATACTATCCACCCTATCAACTTTGATACGTAGAAATTTTATACATCTTTTAGTGAAAACCAACCTCTAGGTTGGGTACTAACTACAAGATATGGTTGTTTGAATCTTAGGGCATTATAAGTGCATTCAATATATCTCCATTAAATCATAATTAATTTATGTGGGCTATCCTCCATAAGACTATTAATCTCAAAGTGCCTTATTATATGGGATATAGTAATTATTCATTTATTATAAGATAGTTTGGAGTTTAATATTGATTTACTACCTACATGTGAATCAATAGTGCTATTGTGCTAGGTGATCCTCTAGACATGGGTCCTATTCACCATCCAATTCATTGTTATACATCACATCAAAAAAAAATGTTATTATTTTTAAATAGCTAAAAAGTATGTAAAAATATAAAAAATTAAAGTTTTTAGTGGCTTTTGAATTTATATAACTAGGTTGTAGATTTTAAACAAAACTTGTGGAGGTACCACTATCAGGATAACAAGCCATATGGATATTATTTTCTTATTTTATGGCTAATAACCTCACAAATGGTCATAATCAAAATGATCATCTCATTGATACATACATTTTGACACTTATTTTGATTAAATTCATTGCCAAATTTCACCAAAACAAACCAAAATGCCCATGATCAACCCTACTTTAGTACTTAAATAAAAATTTACAAAGTTTTGAGTTCACAATGGTTACCTAGACATAATATTATATATCTATCATCATTATATTTCTAGTCTTTTCTTTTTCACAAGGCACAACTCTTTGGGATCTAGTTTTAGATGTTTCACAATGAAAATCAAATCAAAATTGGGTTTCATTTAATATTTGACTTCCCTTTTACTTTTTGGTGGGTCCCTAATAATTTTTAATTTGTAACTCATATGAAAACCATGATAAATCATTCATAGGGGATTTTACGTTTATTGAATGTAATGGTGTGGTTAGTTTCACCTTTAAATCCCTATAGATCCCCATTTTAGACACCATCACCCTTCAGGGATTAGCTTGCATTGTTTTTTAGTGATATTTTAAAGCCATGTAACTCCCCAAATAGTGGGACTCTCCATTTTGGAATTTATGTTAGTTGATAGTTGGATTTTAGGATTTGAACCTACATAATTTTCTGTGTCAGTGCCCCAATTTACCCATTTTGAGCTGTTGTAAGATTTGATAGGTTCTAATTTCATGGTCACCACATTGAGTTTGTCTCTCCCTTGGATACCTTATTTCATTATTGGATTCAAGGTATATATTATTTGATCTCTCTTCTTTATGAAATTATTTCTTGAGTTCTTAGGCCTTTCTTATATTGTGCCCTTTTTAAGTGCACCTTGAAGTGCATTTTTTTTGCTTCCCTATATTAGTAGTCTCACTGGCTTATTGTAGTTGATAATTTATTATATTATACTAACCCCCTATTTACCTATAATATTTTAGGTTAATTCATAGTTGTTTTCAATCCTTTGGATCTTTCTCTCACCTATCTTGGTTGACATCGATTCTTTATATTTTTTGATACCTCTTTCTGACATTTTTATAAGTACTCTTAGGTGTTAGTTTTCCTCCTTTGATTGAGACTTTTTATTATTTATATTTCCCCTTTTCATAACATCCTTTATATCCTCATTATTGAGATAGTATTTCACTAACCTGACTCCTATATCCTTGAACCTCATTATGTTTCATCACTCAGTGTTGATTCATACCAATCGTGGAAGTTGAGGTACCCTAAGAACATGATCTTTTATTTGACTATTGATGACTCTTGAGGTCATGAGATTGATCCAGTTAGTTTATTTATTACTAGTGAGACTAATAATGTAACCAAATATAACATATTCATTGACACTTTTAATTATTATTGTGGGCTAGGCACATTATATATGTAGATATTATATGAATTATTCTTGAAAATTTCTTAGAATTATGGGGTTTAGAATGTCCTTGGGATTGATTTTATCACCCTAATTTGAGGTAACACATGATTTTATTTCTTGGTTTGAGGACTTATAATTTTACCACTTCCATCAATTGGAGAACACTAGTACTTGCACTTTAATGAATTCAATATTAGGCTATGAGCCCATTATTTTTTATCTTATAGGTTCTAAATTAGGATCTTAAGTTGTAATTTTTGGATCGTAATCATCAACACTTCATATAATACTATTTTCACTAGTAGGTGTAGGTAATTTTTTTTCCTTTTATATTTTGTGTGGATTCTAAGTATTTCATAGAATTATGTTCTCATAAACTTAAATTGATTGTACATTTGGGCCATATGTAATACACATTTTTTAGATTCATCTCAATGATTACATTTAACTCCCTATTCCATATATTGTGCCTATCAATGATAGGTACACCTAGGAATGACCCTTGATAGATAAGTTTAGTTTTTTGGCCCTTCATTCACTCCCTTTATGGCTAAGTTACAATATTTTTATAAAATTCATATATTTACCACATGTATCCTTAGAAACCTATAGCCCAATGTTAACTTCCTATTTATGACCATTTAGATGTTTTTTTGGGTTTCTAATTTATATTAATTAATATTTTTGGATATTTTTCACCTTATTTTAAACTATAAGGCATTTTATTTCCCTCCATTATTTTTCTTGATAATTTATTCACTTGAATTTTTATCAAACTAATATGTGCTTGATCTATTATTCTATCATTACTCTTATAAATTTTATATTTAACTTATTATTCACCATTGATTTTATCATATGATATTTGAAAATTTTGTGATATTTTGGTGCTACTAATTTTATATGTATTCATAATTAATCATGTGTTTTCTCTCCTTCTCTTTGGACTATTATTGTTGGTGTGGGCCATAATCGGTGTTGGAAGCACAATCACTGATCTCCACCTATGGTATTATGTATTCAACACCTGATGATGAGCTTATCTTTATATAACACCTAAAAATATACCTTTCCACCTCATAAAACTTATGGTATCTCATACAAACACAATTTTTTTTGTTACATAGGCATACAATAACTCTTTCTCTTCTTTACCCCTAATACACATGCTCATGACCTTTAGGCCATTATTTATCCACACTATGGTCTTATTAAATTTAAATAAAGTCTTTAAAAATCATTAATATTATTCATACATAACCTTTTCAATACTCTTATAATATATATTCAATGCACTTCTTCACTCTAGGTCATCTAGACAAACTAGGTCTAATTATGCCTTGAATCAATATAAAAACTTATTGATTACCTTTAGCACCACTATCAGATCTTCATGACATGTTAAACATGTTATTATAATTATTTTAATTCCCTCACACACTTCTGAAAACTCTCAAACCATTCACTTCACTATCCCATTATCTAACTCACAAATAATGTATCCAAAATAACGTTTTGGATCAGTCTATACCTTTTTGTTCATCCTCAATCTTCACACTTGCTCATAACCTTAAAAAAACAATGTTATACCCTTGTCACATCTTAAAAATTAATTTTTTATATTTTTCATGGCCTCTTGCCCTTAAGAAAACTCATATATAATTTTCTTCACTCTCCAATTGTCTAACTAACATAATGAGGCCAAAATAGCCTTTTACATATGCATGATTCTTTCCCCAAACAATATTTGTTAGTCACAACACTTTAAATTCATAGATAAAAATAAAAATATATATTTGGACACGTTACATATAATATCCATCAACTCATTAGGTTTTCCATGCTTTAAATGGCTCAAAACAACACACTAGGCTTAAGCAAAACCTAAGCAATTAACCCTCCATTGGGCCAAACATTACACATAGATACCAATAGACCTTAACCAAATATGGAACCCTTTTAAACGCTTTTACACAAGGCCCTCAATTCCTTATATATGGTTAACAAGTCATAAAATTTTCCCATGTCACTCACTCACCTTATGAAACCTCTTTTAGTCCTAAAGCCTTCAATAGGTCCCATGGAGACCTAACTCACCTTCATGGAACACTTTGAGCCATTATGATCTAGATGGCACTTAAAAATGACCCACACCACTTCAAAAACTTTAATTTAATACTCTATGAGCCTTTTCCATGCTTAATAAACATCAAAGCATTCATTCATACTATGTAACCTCCATTAGGTATTAAATACATAATAGGCTTAATTAGCCCAAAAACAATGTCTTCACAAAAGAGGCTCAAAATAATTGTATATAAAATTTCCATGAACAATACACATATGGATGGAAATATAAATACTTAAATAACATCATAAAATCCATAATATGCCTTAATTCAACCTCTAAAGGCTCATAAACACCACTACAAGAAGCCTACTCAAGCCTACAATAATTATAGTCAACAAAAGTCAACTTTGACCTATAATAACTACACCTATATGGACATTAAAAACTCCAAATAAATTTTAGGATGATATATGTAGAGTATAATTAATTTTATATTTTTATACAAATAAGGTTTTATCAATATTTTTACATCTAGAATAATTTCTTTTCACCTAGTTTATTCATAAAAAACATAGTCAATAAAATTCAACTCTCATGTGCAATAAATACAATGGTATGAACATTCAAACCTCCTAATAAATTTTTTTTGGATATCCCTTTAATTATTATACCAATTTTATTTTTACACCATAAATAGATTCATAAATTATTAAAATTTATAAATAAAATACCATTGACTGATTTTCCTTTGTAAATTCAAACATTTGAATTCCAATGGTCCCTTGATATTAAAAATTTGGCAAAGTATGGAAAATAGTGAAATATGCCTAAGAGACCAACTATGCACCAACATAAATTTTTATAGACACCATATCAAGACCTAAAATTTTAACCACATGATCTAAGCACATATCTAAAAAAACCCATGTGACCACTTTCTTTTGACACCTTCACACGTGCTATTTTTGATGTCATCAATTTTCTTAGGAAGTTATGCCAAGTTTGACTAGGATAACCTAGATATTCATAAGACTACTCTAAGGAATTATTTTCCCTTCAAAAATTACACAAAGAGCTCTTTTCCCCTCATATGACCTATCAAACATGGTCAATCACCTTAAATACCTACACACATGATATACACGCTCAAATCCACTTGAAACCTATCACTTTATCACTAATACATTATGTACTAAGATCACCTTGACATCAATGATAATAAATGCATCTAAAGACCATGATCAACAATCTCTCCCTTTGTCCTTAATTTCAAACAAATTTCATAATGCTCTTTCCCAAAGTGAACAACTCTTTCATTCTAATATTTCCTCCCCTTTGATATTAATGACAAAGAGTCTCTTCCTTAACATGCCAACTTGATCCTTAGACCTAACAAGCTACTCACAGGGATATAAATGTCCATATAACATCATGATAATCTCATATAACCTTTTATAAAACCATACTCAACCATAAAATCTCCTTGAAATTGAAAGATCTCACATATGATCCCCCTCTTTCTATTCATACCTTGCATATTATCAATTGAAGAGAACATGCCTCTATCTATATTGCTCCTTGATTCTTGGATTATATAAAACATGCACAAACTTCACACACTCCTAAATAAACTTGAGTTATCTCCACCTAAATCCATATTCTACCTAAACAAAACCAAAATATTTCAAACATATACAATCAAAATCTGATATAAGAATGTACCTTGAATGGAATGATCTTCATCCACACATAGGTTACCACAACTATCCAACCTCATTCATGAGACAACTAAATAAATTTTTGATCTTCATGGGCCTAAATGAAATATTTCAATGGTCTAAAAACTTTATCATATGAATTAAACAACTACAACTTATCTGAACAATAAGAACATGCTCACAACAACTAAACTTACCTGAATCCATGCTTATCAGAGTTCTTCAAGCTACCAAATTGAATAAGCTACATCATTAGGCCATATATTGATGAAATATGATTTAATTCATACCTTATTTATACTAAAATTTTAACCTATGTTCATCATATTATCTCTTCAAGGACCTCTCTCTTGCATAAGAAAAGATACTCCTCTCATAGGTCACTTTAAAGAGGTACATTACGAACAAAGATACATAACTTGAAATTCTCATAGATTTACACCAAGGTACTACCTCTATCACACCATAAAAACATTTAACACTTGTATATCATAATTTTACACCTTATCACCAATTTTTGTGACCCAACTCATTGTATAACCTAAGATACACCATGCCAATGGTTTTTTGTGTTAAAACCCTTATGCCAACCAAGGACACCCAAAGTAAGATCTTGTACAAACAAATTAAGATATTCAAATAAATTATCCCAACTCTTAATAGGTGATATAAATATTTTACAAGCTTTAAATCAATTGAAATAATCCATACTCAACTATATGTATATTAGGTTAAATAACATACCTAGACCCATTGATTAGTCTCTCACTTATCAACCTTGATACATCATTCTATAATGCTTAAAATGAATGATTAATTCCTCTAGGAATCATAATAGATACACCTCACATATAAAGGAACTTATAACACCTAAAACTTAGGATATTAAAAAGTCTTCATACTCTCACTAGTTTGCTTGTATTTCCTAAGCCTCTTGATAGGCTTGATTGGCTCATCCATCTTCTCTTTGACTCCCTTATCAACACACCCTGATAAATAATATTATTGTCTTGTCTTCATATCTACATTATAAAAAAACCATATTAACTAATATTATCATCAACCTATTCATCCTTGGTCTTAATTTGATATTTCTTAATAGTCTTAGGTCTCCATATGCATGTATGACCTTTTCCTTGCACACTAGGAGATCTATACACCTTATTTTGCCTTGATAACTCATTCAACCTATTTTCATAGTATTTTGAAATATGACCAATTCTATAACACATAAAATAAATAATATCATTCATACCTTTTTCTTGATGATGGTTGTTATCTCTTTTTGATAGGTTACCTTTCTTTTTGTAATCTCTTGCAATGTTACAAACTAATTACAAGCATAACATTAACTATGAGATGATTTGACAAACCTCATGGCATTGGGATACCTTTCTGGTCTTCTCACCTTGTTCTTCATGATATCATCCTTATTGACCTTAAACAATTCATCTTGCTCAACCTTCCTCATTTTTACCACTAGCTTCTCATTCTCAACCTTCAAGGAGCCTAGCTTGATTTTCAATTAATCACATTCAACCTTCTTTGACATCAAACTTGAATTTTTAGCCTTTAAATTATTCTTAAGATCATTAATATTCATAATATCCTTTTTATTTCTAAGGATACCATAGATTTAAATATTCATACCTTCTCCTTAAGAACCTTCATAGAACTCATCCTTACATTAGCATATTCTAACTAAAATTTTAGATACTTAATAGCATTATCACCCTATTTATTCATCATCACCCTATACATATTCAAGGTAAACATATGATCCTCATAAGCATTATCGATAAACCTCAATTCTTGATTTTCTTTCCTTTGTTTCTTAGCCATTTTGTGCTTTAAGGACCATCTTCTATCTATCAAGACTTCTTAAAGGACCTTCTCTGATACCAATTTTTGGAATCTTAATTACTAAGGGATGATTAATCAATGATACAAGAAAATAAACTTAAATTCCAATTGTTCAAACTCTTAACCATTTAACATAATCATTCATGAACAATATAAACCATTCATTGCAATGAACAAAGAAAATAATGCAAGATCAAAGCACATAACACATGAATAATGTATGAAACCCTCATGGGGGAAAAAACCCACTTGAAACAATATTTGGAATATTATCCTATAAAACTATTTATTCAATTATATTATCACCAACTGATCAAGGAGAAACCACCCCTCAATTTGGTCAATTACCCCTAGATCTTTAGCTAGCACCAACTAGCAAGGAGGCTACAACCCACTAGGTGATCAAACACCAACTTAAACACCTCCAAACTGATATACACCTCTAATATTATGTATTCAACACATAATTATGAAATTATCTTTATATAAAACCTAAAAAATTTCCTCTCTACCTCATACAACTGATGGTAGTTCATACAAACACAAATATGTCTCTTAAAAAGGCATCTAACAACCCTTTCTCTTCTTTACCCTTCATACACATGATCATGACCTTGAGGCCATTCCTTATTCACACTATGATATTATTAGATGATTTTTTTTGAAACATCATGAATATAATTCATACATAACCTTTTAATTACTCTTATAACATATATTTAATGCAGTTCTTCACTCTAGGTCATCTAAACAAATTAGGCCTAATTATGCCTCGAATCAATACAAAAAACTTATTGATTACCTTCAACACCAATGTCAAATATTCATGACATGTTAAACATGTTATTTTTATTCTTTTAATTCCCTCACACACTTCTTAAAACTCTCAAACCATTCACTTCACTATCCCATTATCTAACTCACAAGAAATGTATCTAAAACAACCTTTTAGATCACTGTACACCTCTTTTCTCATCCTCAATCTTCAAAATTTACCATAGCCTAAAAAAAATTTATAACCTTTTCACATCTTCAACATGATTTTATCATATTTTTCATGTCATCTTACCCTTATACAAAATCATATATATTTATCTTCACTCTCCAATTGTCTAACTATCACAATGAGGCCAAAATAACCTTCTACATATGCATGACTCTTTCTCCAATCAATATCGGTCAGCCACGACACTTCAAATTCATGGATCAACATAAAAATATATCTTTTGACATGTTACATATAATATCCATCAACTCATTAGGTTGGACATTCTTTAAATGGCCCAGAATAACACATTAGGCTTAAATAACCTAAGCAATTAACCCTCCATTAGGCTACATGTTACACTTAGATACCAATAGCCCTTAACCAAAGAGTAAAACCTTTTAAAAAATTTTACACAAGTTCCTCCATGAATTATATATGTTTAACAAGTCATAAAATACTTCCAATTCACTTGCTCACCTTATGAAACATCTTTTAGCCCTCAAGCCTTCAATAGGTCCCATGGAGACCTAATTCACCTTCACAGAATACTTCAATTGTATCCTATATGATAATTTTACATGCTTAATAAAAATGAAATCATTAATTCATACTCTAAAACCTCCATTAGGTCTTAAATACCTATTAGGCTTAATTATTCTAGAAACACTATCTTCACAATATAGGCTGAAATGAACTATATATAAACTTTTCATGTACAATCCATATATGGATGGAAATATAGAGACCTTAGGAATATAATACCATCCATAAGACACATTAATTTATCCTATAAAGGCTCATAAACACAAATTAAATAAGCTTACTCAAACTTGAAATAATTATAGTCAACAAAATTCAACTTTGACCTATAATAACTACACCTGTATAGACCATGAAAACTCCAAATCTTTTTGAGGATAATATATATGGAGTTTAATTAATTTTTTATTTTTATAAAAAAAGGTTTAATAAATATTTTTACTTATACAATCATTTTTTGCACCCTATTTTATTCACAAAAACATAGTTAACAATAGTCAATTGTCATGTGCAATAAATGCAATTGTATGACCAGTCAAACCTCCTAATTAATTTTAATAAATATAATTTTAATTCCTATAAAAATTTAATTTTTACAACACCATAAAATTTATTGATTATAAAAATTTATAAACAAAATACTATTGACTAGTTTTCCTTTGTAAATTCAAACATTTAAACTCCAATAGTCATTTGATATTTGCAAATTTGGCTAAGTATGGGAAATAATGAAATCTTCTTGGGAGAATAACTTTGCACCACCGTAAATTTTTATATACACCATATCAAGACCTTAAATTTGAACCACATGATATAGGCACATATCTTAACAAACCCATGTGATCACTTTCTTTTGATACCTTCACACATGCTAATTATTAAATCATCAATTTGATTACACAAGATTTTTTTCCATGTTTGACTAGGATAACCTAGACCTTCACAAGAATGCTCTAAATAATTCATTTCATTTCAAAAATTTCCAAATAACTATTATCCCCTCATATGACCCATTAAACTTGGTTAATCACCTTAAATACCTACACATATGATAGGCACTCTACAATCCACATGGAACCTATTACTTTATCATTAATGAATTATGTACTAATATCACCTTGACATCAATTATAATAAATTCATCTCAAGACCATGATCAACAATCAGATCTATGGGATAGGATTGAACACATGGAAAAAACTTGTATGGAGTAGTGAAACCTATAAAAGAAAACAACACAAAAGAGTAAGAAGCTTGTCTCCACAAAATAAATTTGATTTAATAAGAATTAGCCAAAAATTACATAGGAAGTTTCATTATATAGGTGGAGAAAATATGATTCCTAACATATTCATGCATGTGGGATTGTTTCCTCCTTAAGGACATTTATTAAACCTAAGCATTCTTGACTAGAACATGTAGAAAAAACATATTGGGACAAAATTAAACACCAACACCCCCTTAAGCATAGATTAAGTGGGTAGAATAATTAGGTCCTAAAATAAATTCTTGATGAGGTACCCAAGTACATAGAGATGATCCTTCATGGGAATAATAAGATATAAATACCCAAACCCCAAGAAGATCCCATAAATGTAGATACTTGCTCTCAATGAAAGGTTTGATAAATATATTAGCAATTTAATCTATTGTATGGATGTAGCAGAGATCAATAACCTAATCATATATGAGATCCTAAATGAAATGTATGTGAATCTCAATATTATTTTTCTATTAATGGAGTACCATATTCATATATATCTATATTATGCTTTGGTTGTTATAAAATATGACTATTGGTTGTTAAAATTGGATATCAAACTCAGTGAGAATCCCCTGAAGCCAAATAGCCTTAGTGATTGCATTAATAACTACTCTATATTATACCTATATATAAGATAAATTAGTAGAATTCTAATTCTTACTTGATCAACTAATTAGACCTAAATTAAGGAAGAAACTATATCCTAAAGTGGACTTGTGATTTTTAACATCGCCAACCCAATCTAAACCTGTATACCCAATTAAGTCGATGTCAATGCCTGCTCCATAGTGAATTTTATAACTATGAGTACCTTGAATGTAGTGGAGGATCCACTTAGTTTCTTTCTAGTAAAACTCATGTGGTTCTTTCATGAATATAGAGACCATGCCTAATTCATATGGAATATTAGGTCTAGTGTGTGCAAGATAGATGAGATAGCCAACAAGTTGATACGAGGTAGCATCAACCAAAGGATATGGGAAATCAGCCTCAAGCTCACACTAGATATAAAAAGAGTTGGATCTAGGTTATAATAATCCATGATAAAGTGTGTAAGTAAATCAATAGCTTACTTGGATTGTGCAATAGTGATCCTAGAGTTAGACTAAGAAATTTCAATCCTAAATAAGTAATGTAATAATCCCAAGTTAGTCACTTAGAACCTATCAAACAAAGAAATTTTAACTTCTATAATGGTGGATGGATAACTCCCTATTATCAATAGGTCATCCATGTATATAACCAAAATAAATAGTGAATCATCCTATCATAGAATGCAGACATTCAGATTTGAATGACATATGGTGAACCCAAATGAAAGAATAAAGGTATCCATTTTGGCATACTAAGTTTTATGAGATTGTTGGAGGCCATATATATTTATGATGTTTGAAAAATAAGGAGGAATATTCCACAAATATTTTTGGTTTTTCCATGTATATTTCATTTTCTAGGTCACCCTGAAAAAAGGAACTCTTCACACCCATCCAATGAACATCCCAATGATGGGCTACAATAATGGTGAGAATGAGTCAAATTGAGGTCATTTTGGTAAATGGAGTGAATGTCTTAGTGTATTCAATGATATAGACTTGAGAAAAACCCTTTTCTACCAAATTTTATTTGAACTTTTCTAAGGACCCATCTACTACAAATTCTATTTAGTAGATCCAACTACTTTGAATAATTTTTCTTCCCTTAGGAAGTGGGACTAAATCCGAAGCATTATTATTTTGAAAGGAACTATAATTCTCTTTCATAATAGTATCCCAATCAAAAGTGTGTGATTCCTTATTAAATTATTGTGGATTATAAGTATATGAATGAAATCATGTGGTACATCCTAGAATTATGAATGGGTTCACCTTTTATCTGATGGATCTCTTACCCATTGGTGAGCACTTATAGTGTTTGTGTATCCCAAAAAGGACTAATGATTAGAGATTTAGGAGGAGATTAATAATAATCTAATGATAATCTAGAAGGAAGAGTTGAATCCTCATTGCTACTCTCATCCTTAGAGCTAGATGAATAATTAGGATCATTAAGAAGTTGATAAGGCATATCTAAATAATCAAAATTGACATCAAATCTACATGTATATAGGGAAGGGTGAGAGGTGTCAAGTGTGGAGTTTGAAGGAGACTCTATAGAATGAATAGTCCTCTTATTTAAAAACTCATGAGTGGTGGGATGTAGAATCTTATATCCATTAATACCCTCAAGATATCTAATAAATATGTGAGACTGACTATGAGGTGATATTTCCTTACATTTATTATTTAGAATGTGATCCATATTAGGAAAACAAAACACTCAGAAGTGCTCAACTATGGGTTTTTTATTGATCCAAGCTTTAAAACAAGTGATTTACTTTAGTGCTTATTGAGGAAATTAGTTCTAGATATAACAACCATAATTGATGGATTTAGCCTAATACCAATGTGAAAGATACTTGGAGTCTAGCTTACAATTTTCCATTTCTTTCAAGGACTTGTTCTTGTGCTCTACACCATAATTCTATTGAGGACTCTATGGATCTATATACTATATTTTAATCCCTTCTAATGTATCAAATTACTCAAAATGGTTACTTACATACTCACCACCATTATAAATATGTAAAATATTGATGGCTTTACTTGATTATTTATCTAAAAGCACAATAAAGTCATAAAATGATTAAAAAAACCTTAGATTTATAATTAAAAAAATACACCCAACTGCACCTAAAATAGTCATCGATGAAAGTAAACATGTAATTTGTCCTATTAAATGAAGGTTTTTTAAATAGATCAACAATGTCACTATGAATAATATACACTATTTATTTATCTCTCCATGATTTTCCATTTTCATACTTTTCTTTTGCATGCTTACTACAAATTCAGCCCTAGTAATCTCCATCAAAAAATTTAACTCATGGAAACCTTGAAACCATGTAACAATGACTAAGTTGCTCTAGGTAGAAATAGTTGAGATGATCAGATTGATCATACCATAGTTTACTCACCTCATCTAAATGAGTGAATAGTGAAATATAGGGTTGATCAGGATTAAAATGTGAGAAAGTATATAACCTAGATTGGTGATCAACTTTCCTAAATATAATAGTGGAGTCATTGTTAGCTTTCTTAATAACTATAAAATTGGGTGTGAAATCAACTCTCTTGCCTGAATTGATGTATATGATCTGATAAATAGATATTAGATTGGTGGATAAAGAAGGAACACCTAAAACATCATTAAATATTCCATATTTCACTTCAATAGATCCACTTATAATAACTTCTATGAAATTATCATCACCTAATAAAATGAAAGGCATAGAACAAGGTTTTAAGAATGTGACCATGTCATGTGATGAATCCATGTGGTGTGAGGCACAAAAATTAATAACCCATGTGGAAGGTTGGGATGTAACTAAAATAAGTGATTTTCCCTTATCTTTTCCTTTATTACTTTATTTGGCCTTAGAAGACACCTGTGATGATGAAATCTAAGTGAAATAATTAGGGACACTAATATTGTGCTTCTCAAGTGTTTTTATTAGTTGGTAAATTTTCTTCTTCATGTATTTGGCTTCATCATGCCCAAATTTATTACAATAACCACATGTGAGTCACTCTTTCTTATATTTACTATTTGAATAAAAGGAATCTTTTGATGTTTTTGGCTTAATATCATATTTCTAAACCTTTATTTGTTCTAGGTCCTTTTTGTTATATTTATTCTCATTTCTAATAGAACATTTCTATTTGTCATCGATCATAAATAAAGCATGAGATTTAGAGGACTTTAGTGTACCCATTTGAATGAGCTTATCTTGTTCCCAAGTTAAGTCAACAACAAAGTCATCTAAGGATGACATGGTCTATGTATCTCCAAGGGTATTCTTGGTGTTGTGGAAGATAGAAATGAAATATAAAATAGTTATATCTAAATTTGGCAAGGATGTCAAAAATAAATTCATTATCTTGTCAAGGCCACATATTTATAACTATAACTTGAATGATTTCAACTTTGTGAAGAAGTCTTGTATCATATCAAAGTCGTCTATGATCAAATTTATGATCTCATTTTCCAACTCGTGACCCCTCATTTTATCCTACTTTCAAAAGAGTTTATCTAATAAGGTCCACACTTGATTTGATGTTGTTATAGATTTGATATGAAAAATAAATTTGGAAGACATAGATAGACACAATAGACCATAGGATTCATCAATTTAGTTGTACCACTTAACCTTTTTTGCATCATGTGTTGGTTTTATTTTTGTACCCATCATGATTTTATGTAATACTTTTCTCCTCAAGAGGATTTTTACATTGAATTTCCACTCATGATAGTCAAATGGTATAAGTATCAAAATTGAATTGAGATCCATGGTATAAAAATGAAGTAATTACTAAACTATAAGTGTTATATGCTGGTAATGTAACACCTCCATAAATATATAGAGGTTTAAATTTACAAGGATGTAGAATAACACCAATATGAAGAGATCAAAAAAACATGAAATTTAAAAAAATGTCACCTTGAAAGGACCAACTACTTGAAAGATATGCTTGATTGAAGTCCAATATGGCAAGTCAATGGCTTTTTGTGGCTCTTATATTTACTTGTGACTCTTAAATTCAACAAATCTTAGCTAGATGTTTATTATATCAATTTTTGTTGATTTTTTCCAACATAAAAAACTTGGAAAATAAATTTAGAATCCAGAGGCTCCAAATTTAAAGAGACTCAATAATGATCATTCATATAAATCTGAAAGTATATAAGCATAAACTTCATGAATCCAAAGATAAGATACTACAAGTATATATCCATATGTAAAAAATAGTAAATTAGATATTGAAAATTTTTATTTAGTTTTTTTAATTTCAAATTGACCATCATGGAAGAAGAGTAAATTGATAATCAATAGTTTATGGTTATAAATCAATAAGTAAATGACTCTAAACTTATACCAAATTGAGATAAATCCTAGATCAAGAGAAAAAATAGTGGCCTTAGATATGAATTGTGTACAACTCCATATGAATGAAATTGTCTCTCTATAATACTCATAATTCTTTGGTTTGATGCACACACACACACACAACTATTTTATTTAATGATTTTTTGATAAGTACATATTTAGTTTGATTTGAATCTTGATGATGTATCTTTAATATGTTTTATGGCATTAAAAGTGTTCATGGTAAAGATACTAGTTAGGCCATAAATATTGGGTATATTATTTATATACTTTGAGTTCATATGAAATATTACCTAATTTGATATGATGATTGAACTAGTAATCAAAACCATTCATGTTATAATACACAGAAAAAAACATAAGTTTGATTATGATTGTGTCTATATAAAGTAAAGGTCCTTGTAAAATTATGATATTACTTTATTTTACTCTATAACATTACTTGTAAAATATATATAATGCCCAATTTATGTCATGATGGACTAATATGATAAAAATCTACACTATGTGGGATTGTACAAAACCTATATACATAGGCATATACATACTTTATATATGAAATTATATATATAATTTATATATACATGTATTAGAGGGACTCAATTTGATAATAAATAATGCCTCACAAGAAACATATTGATGATAGTTGTCTATAAATGTATGAAAATAAATGTTATAAATGAAAATACACACACACACACACACACACACACACACACACACACACACACACACACACACACACACACACACACACACACACACACACACACACACACACACACACACACACACACACACACACAACACACACACACACACACACACACACACACACACACACACACACACACACACACACACACACACACACACACTGTGTGTGTGTGTGTGTGTGTGTGTGTGTGTGTGTGTGTGTGTGTGTGTGTGTGTGTGTGTGTGTGTGTGTGTGTGTGTGTGTGTGTGTGTGTGTGTGTGTGTGTGTGTGTGTGTGTGTGTGTGTGTTGTGTGTGTTTTTGTGTGTGTGTGTGTGTGTGTGTGTGTGTGTGTGTGTGTGTGTGTGTGTGTGTGTGTGTGTGTGTGTGTGTGTGTGTGTGTGTGTGTGTGTGTGTGTGTGTGTGTGTGTGTGTGTGTGTGTGTGTGTGTGTGTGTGTGTGTGTGTGTGTGTGTGTGTGTGTGTGTGTGTGTGTGTGTGTTTGTGTGTGTGTGTGTGTGTGGTAAAATTCTATGATCACAAAATTTTTATTTAAATATAATTATGTTTGGAACTAAGCAATTGATAGGTTCCCATCATTTATATTTATGTAATTTATTTCATTGTTTGAAATGACATGAAATATCAGGACCAAATTACAATAGTAAAAATGAAAAGGAATTTAATAATGTTTGTAACCTAGAAAATTCTAGGTTACAAAAGTTTTTATTTGAATATAATGGTTATTAAGAACCTATCAATTACTAAGTTTCCAACATGGATCTCTATAAGTAATAGTTCATTTCTTTCATCACTTACTATAATTATTAATTGAATTTATTGATATAATTTGTATAAATAATATATCTCATATCATTTAATTGTATTTATTATCACTAAATAATGTGTAATATTAGGTCACCAATACAATAGTCAAAATTTAGAATGAGTGGGTAATAGGTAGCCTCATTATAAATAAAAGATGTTAAATAGTCAAGAAGGATTGATGGAATGTTGGAGGGATCCAAATGATCACAATGATAGAAAATAAAAACACATTCTTTTCCTCAAGTTGTGTGATGGGGTGGCATGGTTGACACTTGAAAGGAAAGACCACTAGTCAAGGGAAAAAATTAAGGTAATTAATGCTGATACAAAATAAAAGACCATAATACTAGACATTAAAAATAAGGAAAATAGATGGTCATACTCTCCTAATGAGACAAAGCTATGTATAAAGGTGCAATTTCTTTGAGATTATCCAAAACTAATAAACCCACAAACAAAAAACAAAAAATAAAAAATGGGGTACCTCTCAATGTAAACATAAACCAATAAATTAGTCGTAATTTTACAATAGTAGATATGTAGACAACTAATAATAATGTGTACAGGTCATTTTATTTATATCTTTATGTCAGGATGTAATTATTTTACTTAAAATATTACCTTCATTAAGAGATAGTGACCAAAAGGTTCCTAACATTATTAATTAGATATACTTATTAAAAATGGAAATAATATCAATTAATACGGATATAATGTATTGCTTTATTTACCTTGAAAATATTAGAAAACATGGGGAGATGTAACCATGTTATTTGAAAAAAATTCATTAAAGGAAAACATGATTCTTGTAATTAATATCATTGAACTAAAGGATTTAATTGACCTCATTGTCTAAAAAGAGGCATAATATTTATCTTAAATTAATGTCATAGTCTATTATGTACATTAACTCATTTAGAGCTATCAATTTTGAGAATATCAATATTGGTATTTGGACATCCATTATGGGATGCAATTGTAAGTTAAAAATGAGTGCATTATTGAGAGCTAGCTACTACTAGGTTTACAAATTGGTTTTTGTATATGAATTTTATGATACAATTTTTATCCTAAAAAAATCACATCATTTGGATCTAGTTTCCATTAGTTTCAAAAAAAATTATTTAGATACTAATGTAGAGATATAAAAATAATGTTTTAAATAGGGGAAGTTATCTCTTGATGAGATGAATGGTTTTATCACAATAATTATATCACATGATATATATGTAAATTAAAATAGATAAGTATAAATACATTGGCCCTAAGTTTGAAACAACAAAAAATATGTAGGCAACCCCAAAAAAGTGTGGTACATATTATCTATATATTTACAATGTGATAAGATTATTATGCTAAAAAGTACTGCATTTGTTGGGAGCTAGTGACATCTAGGTTCATAACATTATTTTTTAGATATTTAGCTACAAGATTCATAACTTTAGAAGCTAGGTATAAATGACGTAATTATATTTATAAAAATAATTTTATCACATCATAAATAGATAAATATCAATAGATAGTGAGAACTACATTAACCCTAGTCTAAAATAGTATATATGTATGCAACATAGATTAATGGGCTTGAGACACATTATAATTCAAGTATATAAGAATGTTGTAATTAATAATAACCAAAATTATTATTATAGGTCACTCACATAACATCACCAAATTCCTCAAAACTTCAACCCTCTTCTCATGATGTAGATTATCTTAACAAGTTTAATGATCTCTCTATATTTACAACTTGAAATTAATTGTAATTATGAATACAAGGACATTATTAGAATTGATATATAAATTTTATAATTTTAATAAATTATAAATTATGATATTTTTATTTTATTTTATTTGAGTTACATAGAAGAATAACTATGCTTCTTATTAGCTAAATTATTTTATATACTTAGATTTTTAGTACCACATTAAAAACACACACTGAGGCATACAAAAAATAAAACAAATAGTGAGATGAGATGTGGCATCAATGAAATCACTTAAATTCTTTTTATTTAATGAAATAAATTACATATTTGAAGATAATGAAATAAATAATTTTTTTTGTAAAGTATTGGATTTATGTCAACCAATTATTATGCTAAATATAAGGATCTCATTGAGAGTGACAGACCATTAGGTTTACAATAATGGTTTATGGATATACATTTTGGGAAACAATTATTATGCTAAAAACAAACATATAGTTTAGACCAAACAACCACTAGGTTACTAACATGGATATTTATATATAATGTTTCATTACCTCCTTCATAGCTTGAGGTTACAAGGTTCATATCTAAAGACTGCAAGGTTCAAAGATAGCATTTGACATGCTTGAAACATGGGTATTTATATATACATTATGGGATGTAATTTTTATGCTAAAAATGATCATGGAATTGAGATCCATTAGAAATAAAGTTTCTAAAATTTTTATTTATATATACATTTTAGATGACGTGATAAATTTTACCACAATAATTACATTTGTACACACATATATATAACTAATAATAGATAAGTATAAATATATTGGCCCTAGTTATAAAACAATATAATATATCTAGGTATCCAAATAAAATAGTGTGGACCAAGTTATTTATATATTTACTCTATGATACAATTATTGTGATAAAAAATATTACCCTATATATTTTCATTAGGTATTATTATTTCTCATTTTTGTAAAATTAGGGCCAATGTGCTCAGATATTTTATAATCTTTGCTCTTTCAATTTCACCACACAATAGTTTACGATGCATCACATTGAAATGTTATAATCGAACACATTATAGTTATAGTAGTGGAATTGTTTTATTCCATATATTATAATCCATTTAATTCCCATGGAAAAAAATTCAAGGAATTGAATAATGTCACTGATGTTACTATAATGCATTGTATATTAGATATTTCAATATGAGATCACTAAGGTAAAGTGTAGTGTGGTGAAATTAAAAGAGAAGAGTTGAAAACATAGTTATTATTTATGAAAATATATAAATAAATGTAATGAATAAAATAAAAAATTTAGAGCACATTATTGAGATCCAATATCCACTAGATTCTTAGCATTATTGTTTATATATTCTATAGCACAATTTTTTACATTAGTTACTAGGTCTAAAAGATGTAATTGTCCATAAAAAAAAATCGCATTAAATATAAAAATTATATCAATAGATAGTGATAACATCATTGTCCCTAACCTTTTAACAATAAATATAAATGTAACCTAGAATAATGGGCCCAAGCCACATTAAAAGTTAAGTATGTAAAAATATTACAACTAATAATAAGCATTATTATTATTCTATGTCACTCATGTAACATAAAAAATGCCTCAATTTTTCATATATTTTTCTTATGATATAATTAATATTTTTTATATTTTAGATAGATATGTTGTTTTTGGTGTGGCCCCTAGCCATACAGGTCAAATTTTTTGACTAAAGCCAACAAAACTAGCTTGGGACACAAACGAGAGGCCTAGGTCCCCCTTACATCGAATACCAACATTACTTAAATCACCATCAGCCATGACATGCCAACCTAAATCAACAACAACTACTATTAGCCTATCATGCCATAACGAGATTTGTAAGTGGGTGGGGTTGGACACAACCAAGCCACTTGACCAATGCACCCACATTCCATTGGTAATATAATTAATATTAAGTTAATGATATATTTATATTTATGATTTGAAAATTAATATAATCATGAATATGAAAATATTGTTAAAATTTCTTTGTGAAAGTAGATAATGGAAGAATGTAAATTTTTTCAGATGTTTGGTGATGTTACTTGAGTGACATAGAATAAGAAGTGTTTTTATTTTTATCTAAAATTATTTTATATATTTAGTTGGTTATTAAAGCATTTAAAGCACATAGTAAGGTGTCAAAACATTAAAATGCACAATGAGACAAGGAAAGGGTTTGAAAAGTTAATGGCATCAATTTAATATCACATAAAATTATGGCATCAATTACATACTTTTGATTTACATATTTTAAGATCATTACATCATTCATGTTATTCATAAATTATTGGCATTATGTTAGGTAATTATTGTGTTAAAAAAAGGACATTGTTGATAGTGAAAGGCCACTATGTTCCCAACAATTGTATTTGAATATATATTTTAGTATGTAATAATTACATTAAAATGAACACATAATTGAGACCTAGTTACCATTACATCCTAATGTTAAAAAAAAAAAAAAATAGGAACATGGAGGACATTGGATATTAAAGATTTAATAAATTTTAGAACAATAATTATATTATAATGTAAATATCTAGATAAAAATAGACAAGTAAAACTACATTTTCCCTAATTTTACAAGAAAAAGATATGTATGAAACACAAAAAAATGGGATTAATGCATGCAATTTACATATTTCTGTTAATATAATTATTATGTTAAAAAATAAAGAAAAATATAATTTTTGTGGTAACCTATCAGTTACCATGTTCATAAAATTCTTTAAATGTGAGAGGTAGACACACTCGGATGCAATATTTGTGATAAAATAATAGTTTATTGAGATCTAGTGATTGCTAATTTCTTATAATAGTTGATTAGTTGTTCAAGATAAGATGCAATGTTATGAAATTTTTCTTGTAAAAAATATCATATTGTTTAAATTTGATGAACACTATGTTTTTAAATATTTAATTAAAGGAAATCATGATTCCTAATATTTATTACTGATATCATTGATGTCATTGACCTAAAAGGTATAATTTATGTCATCAACATCATTGTAATAAATGAGGTATAACATTTATATGTAATTATGTTACAAATTTTTTTTTTGTTGAGGGCTAGCATCTATTATGTTACTTAACAATGTTGGGAATACAATGATCACTATATCTTATATATATATATATATATATATATATAATGAAACACATGGAATACCTAGTGATAATTATTTTAATTTTTTCCTATTCAAATAAAATTTATAAAAAAGAAAATTCATAAATTATTTGTGATAAAGATTATATTTTGTACATAAAATGTAGAAGTGAAGTGATAAACAAGTTATAGAAATGAAAAGCTTCTTATTGAAAAATTTCATTGTTTTTTCTAGATAATAGTTTTGATTAAGCTAATCCCACCTTTGACTGGTGTGGAATCCAATCCTAGGCACATCAAGACACCTAGATCTTTTTAAAAATAAAAAGTAGACCCAATAATAAGACAAAAATAATATGGGAGGAGAAACAAATGGGAACTAGAGAACTACCAGGTATTATACTAAGTTCCTCATACAGAGGTGCCAGAGAAAAAATCCAACAAAGAAACCAAAACCAACTATGGGAGAAATGACAAATGATCCAAATTCAAAATTAATTATAAAATAGTTTGTTTACTATTTTTTTCCAAAATATCCTTAAGAGAGTTTTTATAGATTTCCCTATCAAATTACCAAAGTTTTTGAGGGGAGTGTGGGTCTTTTGAATTGTTGAAACACTCATGGCCATCATGGTGCTTGGGGAAAAATCAATAGAATCACCAATTATTTTGCATTGAGGGAAAATTTAATTTTCCCTATCAAACCATATACACTAATTTATAGGAACCCAAAGAGGAATTTAGATAGATTGAAGTAGGGAGTGATTAATTAATTGAGACTAGCATGCAGAACCTTGCTGAAGTAATTCATTTACCTAGTTGGGTGCTAGATTTCATGCTAACCAAAGTTCTAAGAAATTATACTAAACTCCTTAGAATTCTATCATCACAAAAAAGAAGACAGAGACCAGTTATTTATAGCTACAATGTTAGTTGGTTAGGTTTAAATTTGGAAGAAGACCAATTAAGTTTCCATTTTTGCAGTATGAGATATGACTTTCCCATTAACCACGGGCCTCAATTTAGGATTTTCTAACAATTTTTCATGCACATAAAATAAAATAATAATTAGTTATTATCAAGATATAATATTTTAACTTCTTCCACTCCTTTCCATTTATTTTTGATCTAATTACTTATGGCCTCCATGTTGTGTTTAACAACCATAAATTTTCCAACTAGAAAATTAAAATATTTTTCCTCAGCTTCATTAATGAACCTATCCTACACACATAGGACTAGATTGATACTACTCATTTCCTTTGATTGAGACATATGATAGCTCTCCTAATATTTCTTGGTGGTTGAATAAAATCCCACCACTATTGCCTTCTCCCCAAGGGATTCAAAACACTTTCCAAAACTTTTATCCCACTTTCTTATCCTACTAATTTTCAAAACAATTAGCGAAAGTTTGAACTTAGAAATTATAACACACTTAAAACCCCATAAATGTGCCACCCAAAACCTTTTTTAAGTGAATATTTTTCTATATTTAATTAAATCAAGGGTGGAATAAGGCTCACCATAAATGCTCCAATGGACAAAAAATTGGTCTCGAAGTAGATCGATTAAGTAGATAGATTTTTGCATCACTCCTTGTGCTAGTTTGAGTTAATACTTCCTATAATATCCAAAATCATGTGAAAGAAAATAAAATGCCTTACAAAGATCAAATAATTCAAATTCCCAATGATCATCATGGAAATTAAAGTTTGAAAATGGCCCCTAATTTTCCATGCATAATTCATTAGAACCTTGTTAATTTGGACTACTTAAAGGTCCTTTGGGACCCTTGAATTTATTCTTTGGAATGAATGTAAGATTTATTGCTTCTAATCAAAGCATTTCCCCTAGTGATGGCATTGGGGGCCATTTTTTTCCTTTATTTTTTAAATTTTTTGACTTCAATCCAATTCTTGTCTTTAGAAGGAGGGAGTCCCTTAGGTTCCTTAGAATAATTGAATTTAGTAGGAGGAGAAAGGATATTGTTGGAGAGGTTTTGGCTAAGAGGTAATCCAATCTAGTTAAAGAAATAAATGGGATTCTTGGCCTTCTTTCCTGAGTAGGGACTTCTAGTAGAAATGGAAGGCATCCATCCTATTGAAGAAAGAGGCATCTTGAAAAGAGGAGAAAAATGGGGGTATTACAAGTTCATTTATAAATTATTCTACCAATATTTTTTGAGTCAGGACACTTTAGGAATCCTTTAGGGGATTTTTATGCTAGTTTGGAACTAGGATCCAAAGAATCCATTACAAAAAAATTCTCTACCACCAAACTAGATTATTTTTTGCTCTTAGAAGTGTCAAAGCTACACATCATTTAACTTATAGCATCCAATCTATGGATTTACTTAAAAATTTTGGGATTATAATTAGATATTTGATTTTATTAAAGAGTTATAATGTGTTCCTCGACCTCTTCAATCAGCTTCACAAGTTTTTACTTACCCTTCTGCTTATGGGGTGTTGAGAATCAACTAATAATATGTCCAATTGAATTAAACCTTTTACAAATGAGGTCCTCTCTTTCATAAACAATTTTATAAGTCCAATTCCCAAATTTTTATTTGAGCTAGATACTCCTAAGGACCAGTCTATTAGTTTAGACATACACATTTATCCTAGCCTCCACCAATCTTCTTTTTTCATAGTTACTAGGTCAATTGACATAGGTTGACAAATAGCCCAATTGATGTAAAGAAACAGATCCTCTTTCCATAATTCAAGTGATAATTCTAATATATAAACCCATAAAGGAAGCTCCATTAGGGAGATAGTGAATATTGAGTCCAGGCTTCCATTTCCAAAGGGATAGAAAGGATTTTCTAAAGTACCATGAGCCACCTTCCATAGAATTTGTATAATTATATAAAGAAGAAAAATAAATAAGGAAATAGTTTTATTCCATGGAAATATCCCCAATATTCCTCATATCTTTCCATTTCCTTGTTACTCATTCCATAAAATCATCAATTTGAGGCCTGTCTCTAAAAAATCTAGCCAAAAGAGAGTTTTCAAATGTTATTTTGGTGCACTCCAATATGGTGTATAGGATATCAAGAACAACCTCATTATCCTCCATTAATGGTATAAGGTTATATCCCAAAGTAGCCTTGGGATAACTTAATCCTAAAACTAGTTCAACCTAAGATTTTTTAGGCTCTTTTGCCTTATTTATAATGGGATTCTCAGAATCACTATTTTCTACATTAGACTTGTCAGAATCGCCCTTGTCAACCATTTTTTTGCTAGTGTATTCTAGTAGAGAATATTTATACCATTTTTCATTATTATATAATCTAGATGATAGTTACTCTCTATATAATATAATGTAATCTTTTGATAAGAAGATTTTTAGGTCTATAAACACTTCACTTATATAATATGTGTAGGAATTAATATTTTTCTTAAAATATTTGTTACAAGTTTTATTTTTTATAGATTTATCTAGAGTATTGTAGACACTAAAATTTAATAAATAATTTCTTAATAATGTTTATCCTTGACATATTTACTATTCTTGTCTAACTCATCATTTTGATAACCTGTAATCTATGAGAAATCCTTCAAAGTCTTGTAATTACCAAGAACATATTGTAAACTTCAATATTTCATTCATATTCATCCATATTTAGTGGATAATTTACTATGGCTTTTGTTTTAGTAAAAATTTGTGCTAGGTAGACATTAATGCATTGCACACCTACCTAATAGTGTGGGCTTGTCTACCATGATCTAACAATTATCTTAAAAAACACACACTTCCTAATGACTTTACAGTGCATATCAATAGGTTAGTAATCACAAATATTCAAAATATTATCTTATACAAGAACATAAAGGGTCACACTTGAGAGTATTTATTACTCTCTTACAAGTAACTTATCTTTCTGATTTCAACATCATATCTTTTCTAACTAAAGATCCCTATTGCAATTCTACTATAATTTTATTATCTTTGGACAAATCTAACAATGTTTATTTTAGGTTGAGGGCATACATTCTCTATATTTCTAAAATAATTTTATAGTTTCATTTATATGATACTCCTTAAAGGGATAACTACATTCTCTTGAGGCCCCTTGAGATATGTAGTCAACACTCAGCCAACAATAGGTTTTTTGGGATAACTCAGCTATTCCCACTACCCCCATTTCTTCCCCTTTTGCATTTGATCTATTTTTGTGTGTTTATGCAAGGTTAGGGTTATAATTTTATAGTTATTCCACACATTAATTCAATGCTTTCATAGATACATGTCATATATATATTTAGGTTAATAAACCCAAATACAATACATAGTCTGAGAGGATAAATTCATAGTAAACAAACAACATCACACTATGATTTTATCCACATATTACATACTTGTCATAAAATAAGATGAACCATTTTTAAATATAATATATTTTTATGTCTTTTAATTCAGTCACAAATCACAAAAATTCAACATAGTTTGAATAAATCATTTGCAAGGATAATTCTCTAATCTTAACCCTGGATTCTATTTTTAGCAAATTTGCAAATACTAAATTTTTTTTAGATCTATTTATTTTAATTTATTATATTTTATATATTATCCTATATCATATTTTATTAATTTAAATTTCCATTTATATTTAATTTTAATTCATAATTAATTTTATCTTAAACATTTTGGTGACCAAGCTATAGTTAGAACATTGTTTATTGCTTGTTGATTTTCATCTTAGGGTTTCAATTTAATTTTGTAAATTATTAAAACTATAATAACACAATAATAAACATTATATACTATACACAACATAAATATTTAGTTTTTTCAACTTTAAAGTAGTTTAATATTGAAAAATATTTTCTTGTCACCTTAGATAGATATCAATATAGAGGCTTTTTCTTTTGATTTTGGGTTGAATCTAGTTGTTTTCCTATTTAAAAATATTTCACTTTTATTTTTTAATAAATAATGTTCATGTAGTTTTAAAACTACTTAGTGATTATCTTGAAGGGTTACATGTTGTTATGTTTATAGACATCATGAAATGAGGGGTTTACTCTGACACTCATAGCCATAGTAAAACACTAAACATATAATTTAGTTTCATTATACCTCATCATTTATTATAAATGCTTAAGATCCCCTTGTTTACACCAATAGTAAGACTTTTTATCCATATGATTTGTGGTGCACCATATGTTAGGTTGTGGAGCTAAAAGCTTCAACCTTTGCAAACTAGGAACAGATGGTTGCTGAGTTCTACAGGAACCGGCGTCGGCAGCATGACCGACGTCAGCAGAATCCAGTGCAGAAGGCCACCGGCGACGGCAGGAAGTCGGCCGACGTCGGCAGAACCAGACCAGCAGGGACCGGCGTCGGTTGCCTGTGTGTTCCCGAAGTGTTCGTTTCACGGACAGTTAGTTAAGTGAACTATGAGTTTGCATGTTAAGACCAGCCAGAGTCTTGGGTTGCGAGGATAATTGTCTAAATTAAGAGTCTTAGTTATTGTTTGAGTTAGGGATCTATTTATAGACCCATTGGCATGTATTGTTTAAGGATGAGATAGAAAGGAAGAGTTCCTTCTAGTTGTAAGATCTATGAGTTGCAGGTTGTTGCAAGCTCATTGGAGATCTACATGTAAGTTTGATCTTTGAATTGCAGGTTGCAGGTTCATGAGAGATCAGCTTGAAGTGCTATAGAGTGCTTGGTGTACCGGCAGGGTTATTACTGACTGGTTGGTGAGGTGAACACCAATTCTGTGTGTGAGTTGGTTGTTGGGACCGTTTTTGTGTAGGAGAGTGTGTGAGAGAAGAATTACTGTACACTTGAGGTGTGGCGAATCTCTGTAAGGTGAAAGAGTGTGGCGGCTCTTTGATGTATTCTTTTTTGTATAGTGTTAATACAAGATAGTGTATTGTCTCTCATATTCTGTGCTATTGGTGAATTCTAGTTACTTGTGTTTCTGGTTATTTTTGCATATTCAATTGCTTATATTTGGTAATCATACTGTGCTCTTTCTGAGGAGCAAGATCCTAACGAGTGGAGTCAGAGCATGTTTGTTGTTCTATATTCCTGACAAGTGGTATCAGAGCAAGGTTGTTAGCTCATAGCTTGATACCACTGACAAGTGGTATCAGAGCTTTTGGTTGGGATACTAATAGATTGGTGTAGATCTGGGTAGTGTGTTTTGATTACAGGTTACTCACAGGGTTTTTGTTTGAGTGGGAGTTGAGCAATGACAGAAAGCAGTCAACTACGAATGGAAAAGTTTAATGGCAAGAACTACCAATTATGGAGGATGCAGATTGAGGACTATCTGTATCAGAAAGATTTATACTTACCGTTGGGTGGGGTTGCTAGCAAACCCTTGGATATGAAAGATGAAGAATGGGAGGTTCTTGATCGGAAGGCTCTGGGATCTGTTAGATTGAGTCTTGATTCATCTGTGATTTCCATCTTATCACAGTGTAAGACAACGGTGGAGTTGATGAAATCTTTGGCAAATTTGTATGAAAAACCCTCGGCTTCAAACAAGGTATTTCTTATGAAGCGTTTATTTAATTTGCAAATGTTGGAAGGTGGATCTATTCATAGCCATCTTAGTGATTTCCATGGTTTGGTAAACCAGTTAAGTTCAGTGAATATTGTATTTGATGATGAACTTAGAGCTCTCTTAATCTTGTGTTCATTACCTGAAAGTTGGGAAGGTTTGGTAATGGCAGTTTCTAATACTGTGTCTCCTTCAAAAGTCTTAAAAGTGGATGATGTTGTGAGTGTAATCTTGAATGAAGAGATACGCAGGAAAAGCACAGGGGAATTATCTGGAAATGCTTTGAGTGTTGAAGGAAGAGGAAGGCCAAGAGAGAGGACAGAGCGTGGGAGATCAAGGTCGAAGACAGGCAAAAGATCCAAGTCCAGGTATGGCAGAATAACCTGCTGGAAATGTGGAAAGCAAGGGCACTTAAAGAGAGATTGCAGATCGGGTGAAGATCATCATGAAGAACATGGAGAAGAAGCAGATGTCGCAGGCTACATTGCACAGGATGCTCTGGTATGTTCTTTGGATAAAGTAGAATCTTGGGTATTAGATTCTGGTGCCTCTTTTCATGCATCTCCACATAGAGAATTTTTTCATGAGTATGTCCAGGGAGACTTTGGAGAAATTTGTTTAGGGGATGGTAAGTCTTGTCAAATTGTTGGCAAAGGCAAAGTGAAGCTGAAATTGCAGACAGGTGACACATGGGTGTTAAAGGAGGTCATGCATGTCCCAGTTCTGAAGCGGAATCTGATTTTGGTTAGAAGTTTGGGTGAAGAGGGTTGCACAGTAACTCTCACAGCGGACTCTTGGAAGGTTACCAAGGGTACACTTTTTAAAGCTAGAGGTAAGAAAGTAGGTACGCTTTATCTATCTACTTGTTTTACTGATTCTCTTTCTGGGTTATCTACTTCAGCTGTAGATTCAGAGATGTGGCTTGATAGGCTTGGTCACATAGATAAGAAGGAGATGCTGGTTCTTGAGTCAAAGAATATGTTTTCGGATTTGGAAGGCATGGATCGTGGTTTCTGTATGCAGAAGAAGAAGGTAAGGTTTCTTGAGGAATTCGATGTTAGTGACAAGAACGAGAAAGCTTTGGTTTTCAAGGAGAAAGTGACGGACAGAGTTCAGCATAAGGTGCAGAGGAATTCTGAGCAGAGCAAGGGTGATTTGGACAAGGTTTTGATCCAAAAAGAGCTCGCGGGAAAAAGCCAGGTCTCACAAGAAAAACACAGAGACCGACGTCGGCAGGAAAACCGGTGTCGACATCCATACAGGGACCGATGTTGGCTATGTGCAGCCCGACGTCAGTGACTCAGGGCAGACAGAGACCGGCGTCGGCCAGGGGAAACCGACGTCGGTAGGAGGCAGTCGCAGGGAACTGACATCGGTCTGCTGTAGACTGAGATGTGACCGGCATCGGTTACTGAGACAAATTTTGGGTGGACAGCGAGTTGTCATGGAGTCTCAAGTGCCTATATGGAGGACTGAAGGTGTAAGTAAGTTTTTAAATTCGTCATTTCCCTTCTTTACACTACTTGTTGCTCACTTATGGCATAGGACCAGGAAGTTATTGAAGAAGCAGAACAGGTAGATCTAGGAAACAGTGGGAGCTTGGCATGGATGAGGATGTGATTCCTTGGAGGAGAACCAAATAGGGGTTTTGGGTAGTGTTGCCAGCTGGAAGTAAGCACTGAGAGACGAATGGATGTTGAGGATGAAGAAGAGCGGAAATTGATACGTGAGATGGAAGATCAGGGTATATGATCTTGTATTAGCTGCAGGGCAATGGAGGTTTGATCATTGTGTTTCTCTTTACCAGGTTGGATAGTATTAGCTACACTATTCTATTTTCTGTATGATGTGCTTGTTGCAGGGTTACATATACAGGTATTTCTGAACTAAAGGTAAAGCTAGTTCAGGGGTTTGTCATGGAGAATCTGGGAGTAGCAAGATTCTTTGGCATGAGTGTGTTCTAGAGACATGGAGGTCTTGTTGACTTTGTTTCAGGATGATTGTGTGAAACCGGTTAGCACGCCGATGGTTAGACAGTTCATAGAACAGGTGTCTTGATTCACATAATGATGTTGAGTGCATGGTATGTACTAAACCTGAGTTTTCCCAAGCAGAGGGAGTTGTCACAAGTTTGGAGTCAATCTGAGAGACTAATACTGAAGGGCAGTTCAGTGGGACCAGCAGCAGGTGCACATGCTATGCAGGGTCAAGTTTTTTTTCTACATGGTTGTAGATGCGGATGTGGCAGGTAATTTGGATGACATATTTTGCATCACGGATTTTGTGGTGGTTGGTCTTCAAGAGTGATCTTGAGGAGGGATACAAAGCCAAGGAAACAAACTAGATGGTGTACAGGTACAGGTACAGGTTGCAGCTATTTATCTCCAAGTGGGAGATTGTTAGGTTGTGGAGCTAAAAGCTTCAACCTTTGCAAACTAGGAACAGATGGTTGATGAGTTCTATAGGAACCGGCATCGGCAGCATGACCGACGTCGGCAGAATCCAGTGCAGAAGCGACGGCAGGAAGTCGGCCGACGTCGGCAGAACCAGACCAGCAGGGACCGGCATCGGTCGCCTGTGTGTTCCCGAAGTGTTCGTTACACGGACAGTTAGTTAAGTGAACTATGAGTTTGCATGTTAAGACCAGCCAGAGTCTTGGGTTGCGAGGATAATTGTCTAAATTAAGAGTCTTAGTTATTGTTTGAGTTAGGGATCTATTTATAGACCCATTGGCATGTATTGTTTAAGGATGAGATAGAAAGGAAGAGTTCCTTCTAGTTGTAAGATCTATGAGTTGCAGGTTATTGCAAGCTCATTGGAGATCTACATGTAAGTTTGATCTTTGAATTGTAGGTTGCAGGTTCATGAGAGATCAGCTTGAAGTGCTATAGAGTGCTTGGTGTACCGGCAGGGTTATTACTGACTGGTTGGTGAGGTGAACACCAATTCTGTGTGTGAGTTGGTTGTTGGGACCGTTTTTGTGTAGGAGAGTGTGTGTGAGAAGAATTACTATACACTTGAGGTGTGGCGAATCTCTGTAAGGTGAAAGAGTGTGGCGGCTCTTTGATGTATTCTTTTCTGTATAGTGTTAATACAAGATAGTGTATTGTCTCTCATATTCTGTGCTATTGGTGAATTCTAGTTACTTGTGTTTCTGGTTATTTCCGCATATTCAATTGCTTATATTTGGTAATCATACTGTGCTCTTTCTGAGGAGCAAGATCCTAACGAGTGGAGTCAGAGCATGTTTGTTGTTCTAGATTCCTGACACCATATAAGTGTGTATCACCAAGGGAAGTTACTCTCAACTTACCCTCAAATTTAAGGTTAGTGAATGCCTCAATTATAAATAAGATTCCACCTCTTGTGTACAAAGTCAAGTTATTCTATCTCATAATATAATACCATTTTCTTTGACCACTTTTTATTATTTCAAATAATTTTTGCTTATATTCAAAGGAAGAAAGAAGAAAGAAACTAGATATGGGTATGGTAGAAGAACCTATTTGGTTGTGTGCACATTAAATTAGATGATTATAGAGAGATCCTCTTTGTCTTGGGAGGATGACATAAAAATAAGACAACACTAAATAAAATTATTGGTTAGAAGATAGTTGAGTAGATTGCCTAGTTCTAGCTAGATCTTGGAAGTAAGAGCTCCCTCAGGGGTCATCAATCCACATATTTTAAACAACTAAGTTTATAAAATAAAAGATAAAGTACTTGCATCAATAATCAAAAGGTACTGAAATTGAATACAAGAGATGATTGATAAATAAATAGACTAAAATGAAAAATATATCAATTATTAGGTCAATACTAATGTTAAATAGGTTGAGTGTGCTTCAAAAAATGGGTTGGGGCTCTATGAATAGGTAGAGGAAAAGAAAGTTGGATTTGGTTGAGGGTATGTCATTAAAAATAGCTTAATGCTATTTTCTACCATAGTGACCATCAACGGTTGGGGTGACCATCAATGATTGAGGTAACTATCTATGATTGGACAGACTATCAATAGTCAGGATGACCATTGATGGTTACTATGTGTTAGGTTTGGGTGATAAAAGGTCAGATTGATGGGATCATAAAAGGTAATTATGGGAGATTGGTTTATGATAGGATGATTATAAAATGAAATCAAAGTAATTGATAGATTAATAACAAATACTTAGCTTACCAGAGGTTGATTTGGTGAGTGGTTGAGGTGGGTGGCTCATTGATGGATTTTAGCATGATTCTAGTAGAGTAATAGTACTTGGCTATAATTTAAGGGGTGGTGGAAAGTCAAATCTCTATTATGATGGCTAGATCACTATATTTTTAGAAGAACACCTACAAAAGAAACTCTATATGCAAAATATCTTAATAGATGTGGATCTATTTTTGCCTCCTACTCCTATCTTCTTATAAGAAGGAAGGAGAGGTTTGATAAGACATTAACAAGGGGTCCAATTTGTTGTCTAATTTTAACTCATACATGTATTATATCACACATGAATTAGATGAGCTAAGTATAAAAAACCAAGTCAGAGTGATGGGTTAGTTAAGTTGGTTTAGATAGTGGAACATAACTGTTAGTGCTCAGGGTGACTGTTGATGGTTAAGGTGACCATCATTAGTTGAAGGTCAAGGTTAACTTGAGTTAAAGAGTTGGGTTTAGTTAGTAGGTCAATCTAACTAAGGTTAGGTCTGATTTCTTGTCAAAAGGTCAAGTTGGGAACCTAGGGGGTCCTAAAATGGTCTAGGGGAATTGCGAACTATCATGTATGGATTTTTGGTGTCTACATTTTACCCTTTTTTTATTATGTAATTTGTATCAATAAGTTTTATAACAAAAATGGATTATAGGTCAAAGGTTCAATTACCTTGAGTATGGGAGGATGTGTTCCCCCGTAAACTAAGAGTTGATGGGGTGAAATAGAAGAAGTTGTGAGTTTGATAAGTGGTGAAGGTGATGATAAAAGGTGGTTGATAGGTTTTGGAATTGAAGCAAAAACATGTGCGCATAGTGCAAAAAAAGTGCAATAGTCAAGATCACACATGGACTAGGTTGCCGTAGTTGGTAAAAAATAAAGTTGGTACTATAAGGATAAGTGATAAGTGGACCATGTGACTATATTTAGGAATGCTGGTTAGGAACACTTGAAAATTCAAGTCTCATAAGCAATGTCTATGTTTTCATGGGTATCCAAGGTAGGAAGTGCTCCTAGGAAAAACATAAACTGGTCTAGTGAAGTGATAAGTATCTGAGGTAGAAAGTGCTCCTAAGAAGACACAAGTGGGTTTGGTGTGTGTAAGGTATTGAAAGTTTAAAAATAGGTCAACATGGTAATTTTTGTCATTATAGTCCAAAGTAATATGTAATATCATCACAAGACATGCATGATTTGGGCCAAAATGGATCAATGGTGAGGTAACAAGGTGGTAGGTTAGGTGGGTGGGTGTATGGTTTGGTTATATTATAAAAATGTTTGGGTGGAAAGGTAATGGAAAGATGCCAAGATCCTAATTGTTGATGGTTCAAGGCTATATAAGTGATCATCAATGTTCACCCTAATCATCTATGGTCAAGGTATAAACCCTAAAAGTGTAGAGATAAAAAGTGTCTCTACTTATCATTGTCATTCAATTTAACATTCTAAATTTTGAGCTCTAGTTGTTTGGTGGTTTTTACAAAAGGTTACTGATGATGATTGCTAGTAATTGGTTGTTGGGTTAGATTATTGAGTGGGCTAAACATACTAATGAGGATGTAGGGTGGGCATGATAAGGCATATGGTTAGGTAACAGGTCCCTAGATTCCTCCTCGATGATGGTCAAGGAATGAGGTAGGGGATACATGAAATTGGTAGTTTATTTATGAGTATGAATTCCATTTGGTTTGGGAATTGGATTGAATTGTCATTATATTGGTGGGTGAGTTTGGGTTTGACCTAGGTATTAGGGTTTTGATGGGTGAAAGTGAAACTGGGAATGGGTAGTGTAGTATGAGTAGGTAGGGGTAGGAGTTAGGTAGAAATTTGTAGTAATTTAACTATTTTGAGTGTGTTTCTAGGTGGGGGGAGGGTTGAGATGCTTTACCAGTGGTCACACACAGTGATTGTCAATGATCATCATGATCATTAGTGGTCATGATAAATGATGAATTTTTTTTAAGTTTAAAGTATTGATTTTGATAGTTTTGAATGATAAGTTAGATGATTGATGGGTAATGGTTTTTAGTGATGGTATAGGTAATGATTGGTAAGGTTTTAGGGTAAATATAATATAAGTGATATAGATAAGAGGTATTTGTATGAGATCAAGGTCATATTCAATAATAGTAAAGATAACTAAGTGTATCTTATAATAAACATTGTAGGTACAGGAGCAAATTTAGATGCATGATCAGGTGTTGTGCATCTACCTAGAGATACATCAAGGGATGACCCAAATATATTGGGATCACATGGAGGAATTGGGTCTTAAAGGGATGTTGTACTACCATCACATTCCACAAGATGTGGTAATGAACATGGCCCTCATCGAGAGATGGGACCTAGCCATGAACACCTTTCTTTTACCCACTATTGAGATGATGATCTTACTAGAAGATGTGAACAAGATTACATAGCTACCTATCTAGGGTGAACTAATTTATCACATCGAGCAGGATGAAAGAGATGAGTTATTAGAGCTACTATATAGAGATGGTCATGATCTTGTTAGATGACAAGCTAAAGGTTTCATCTACACTTCATTATATCAAAGGGTGAGGGATGATAGGAGGTTTCTTATAATGATGATGATGGTGGTATCATGCTTCGATATACATGATTCAATCAATAGGAGGTTTTTATATCTAATGCTAGGGGTATTGGCTAAGATGCTACTAGGTCACACAGTGTTTAGTTGGGTGCTTGTGCTACTAATGTGTGTGTATATATATATACATCATATGCACAACATTGTGGAAAAAACTTGATGCTAATGCCATATCTATTATAAGCTCTAAAACCCCATATCTCCCTATATATATATATATATATGTATGTATGTATGTATGTATATATAGGGAGATATGGGGTTTTAGAGCTTACAATAGATATGGCATTAGCATCAAGTTTTTGCCACAATGTTGTGTATATGATCACATCCAAGTTTTACAACTGATGGGGTTATTGTGGGATGGTTATGCCTAGATGGAGTTTAGAGTTAGCTTTATGAGGTGGAGAGCTGATTTTTCCCTTATAAGAGCAAGAGGTTGGGTACATGATAAAAATTGGTTCAAAGGGGAATTAGATGCCTTGGTCATTGGTGACATGATTTGGAGATCCTGTGTTAGGTTTTGAGACTAGGGTAAATACAGGAAACATACACTATCCCTATAGAGCCATAGGTGGATATTTGGCAAGAGGGATGGTGAGATAGAGCTCATCCCATTTGATAGGGTAAGGTAATAGGTTGGCTTAGTTTACAGGATTCTAGGTCTATTTCTAAGGTATAGGTGAGAGGATGTAAAGTTCTTACCACCTGAGCCATAACCCATTTAGACATTACTTAATCATGAGGAGTTTCCATCTAGGGATAAGATAGATGATATAGGGTTAGTATAGGGTTACCCTACATGGTACCAGGCACTATATATGGTAGAAAACTTTAGTGGTGATGATGGTGGTAGGTAGCCTATGGATTTTAAACTAGCTAGTAGAGGTGGCCAAAGGGCATAGGTATAGGGGGTTTCCCCATGTTCACAAGAAGGAGTAGTGCTAGCCATAACATAGGCTCAGGTGGTATATTTATAGGGTTATCTAGCTATAACATAGGGTTAGATAACTATGGTTATAGGTGAGAAGGACTAGGCTAGAGCTATACTAGTCTTGGTTATCTACGAGAGAGACTCATTGAGATAGACTAAAGGAGGAGCCACAACACCTTGAGGACCACTAGGTACTATCCTTATGGCGTGGTATTTAGCCATAGTGTAGGAGCTATGCTACTACAAGGCCATAGTCCTAAGACATTGTCCTGATGAGTCTTTATAGGGTGAGTATAGAGATATTTTGGTAGGTAGTGTTAGCATGGTAACACTAGGTCAGTGGGTTACTTTTATAGGTGGATAGGTAGGTACCTCAGGAGGGCAGACACCAAGAGGTAGCAATGCCATAGGAGATAATGGTGTCCTAGGGGCATAGTCATGATATATTTATGGGATAATATATTTTTTTGTATATCATTTTGATACTGGCTTGCGAGCTAATGTAGTGAGATGTATATTTTGAGATAGAGACATGTATATTTTTGTATACATTATGATGTTATTGATGACAAACTCATGATTTATATATATGCTCCTTATATATTTCTTATTTTTTATGGTTTTGATGTTTATGATGCAATGTTTATATTGATCATTGATGATGTGATATTAATTATGGTTGTGATATGGATATGGTTAGGCTCATGATGACATTGATATGGATTCATCTTAGCTAGGTATGTGATGAGATGTATTTTGTTTTATGTTAATATAATATTGATTTCATAATGATGTTTATGCTAATATTTAATGAGTATATGCTTCCTTATTTATATATAGACATGTGGTAAAAATGGTTTTTTGTTTATTTTCTCATGGATGCTATGATTTTGATATGATGATGGATATGCTTATGATGTGTGCTTTTGCTTATGATACATGTTGAAATGATGTTATGTGGGTATGATTACGATTATTTTGCTTAATATAAAATTCATAAAGTAAGTTGAAGAATAAAACTAGATGTGATAAAAAGAATATAGTCAAGAAATAAACATCTTAGCAAATATATCAGCTAGTCATGATAGTATAAGAAGAAGGCATGATGCTTCTTATTTTGTAATGACTAATTCAAAACTCAAAGTTGGATTTGTTTACAGAAGATAAACCAATTAAATTCTTTGTAATGACATTCATTAGTTGGTTAAAATGTGCCTTGATCTTGTAATATCAAGTGAGCTCAAAATCCCTTGATTATAGTGTATAAAGGGGAGATGGGTGAGAAATAAAATCTTCTTGTGAGATTAACATGCCTATTTTGGAGGTTACCAAAGAGTCAATATAAATAAGCCTATGTCATATAGGGTTTAGACTAATCGATGTGGGAAGTCTACTCATGAGAGATGATTGTAGCTTTCAAAATTATCACTTATGAGGGCTGATTATAGGCTTTAAAATTACTTTGATTTTTCTTGATAATGGTTCTTTTGATTATTTTGTTTATAATTAAAGGGTTGGGGAAGTCGATCGATGTGGGAAGTTTCCAAAAAAATGATTACTTTGACAAATTATTTACTCAATCATCTTTCAAGGGAGTGGTCTAAGTTTGTGTGCTTTATGTAATCCTTTTGATATTTGTCTTTGAAGGGAGTAGTCCACCTTAATTTTTTGAAAATTTGAATATGTTTCAAGTAGTTTTCCTTCAAGGGAGTAGACTATGAATGTTAGGAATGACCCATGATTATTTTTGGTCATGACTTTGTTTTTTCTTATTTTATTTTGTTTGGCATAGACTTGATTATATAGGCTTAAGTATTCACCTTTATGAAGGAAAAACTCAAAGAATAATAAGTTTGGTTAGGTGTAAATAGGTTTAGGTGACAATGACCATGAGAATCTATCCTATGAAAAGGGGAAAAAAGTACCATGAGAATCATGCCATGGATAGAGCCATGGTACCCATTGTTCAAGATTAGGATATGATTATGAAAGATAATCACATTATTCAATTTTAATTAGTTACCCCTAAAATAAGGAGATGAATTTGGTTTGAATGTAATGGATGAGCTTAAGTTATACAAAAAAGTGATTTTGATCCTCTTCAACAAAAGAAAGATGAAAATGTGAAGCATTAAGAGGCTCAAGTTCTAGGTTGCCTTTGAGAGAAAATAACCAGTAAGCCCTTGATCCATACTTGTGGGTTATGATATAAGGTCCAAGCCAATTGAAAGTAAACTTGCCATGCTTGCTTTTCTCCATATTGGTGACACATTGGTTTTCCTTTAAGATGGGGTCTATGGTGTTTAATTATCACACTTTAAGGTATTTTTCATAGGCACATTTGATATGATTTTGATAGACATGAATATGGGTAAGGGCATCTAATTGACACTCATCAAGTATCTCAAGATAGGCTAAATAGTGTTGATGACAATAATCTTCAAAAATGAGATCTTACAAAGATATGTGAAGAGAAGGAATTTAAAATTTGAGAGGTAAGACAACTTTTGTTCTTAACACAAGAGAGAATGGAGTAAAACCTATAGGGGTTTGAATGCTAGTATGATATACCCATAAGGTGAAGGGGATGTGAAAATGTCAATCTTGACTAGAGGCATTGACCATTTTAGTTAACATATTATTAAGAGTTTTGTTAGAGGCTTTTTCCTATCCATTAGCTTGCAAATGATAGGGTGAAAAAAACTTAACTTGATACTGAATGTATCATAAAGACCTTAGAATTGATTATTTTTAAAATATTTACCATTTTTGGTGATGATTTTGTGAGAAACACTAAAATGATAGATGATGTGATGGTTGATGAAGTCGATAATCTTTTTAGCTTTAGTTGAGACTAGAGGAATAACCTCTACCCATTTGGTAAAATATTTGGTTTAAATTACTATAGAATGATGTCACTACGAAGAATAGGGGTTAATTTCACCAATAAGGTCTAGACCCCATTATGATAAGGGAAAAAATTAGTGGATATGTGAAGATTATTGCTAGGTACATGATGTAAATTGGCATGTTATTGACACTTAACACACTTTTTAAGATACTCATAATAGTCTTGGTTAAGGGTAGACCAATAATAACTAAGGTAAAAGATGCATTTAGTGATGGATAGGCCACTAAAGTGTCCCCCATAAATCCCATCATGTATTTACCTGATAGCATGAGAGTCTTAATGACTGTGTAGTCCATAAAGGAGGAGACCATGAAAAACACATTTATAAATAATAACCCCATAATGGTATAATTGAGGTACTATAGATAAATTATCTTTGAGAATTCCTAGAAAGAACATAAGGAATAATGGTAAGGTTAAGATAGTTGAAGGTTTGTTGATACCAAAGATCAGGTTAGGTCTCCTCCACATTGAATATGGTAGGAGAGGTTGGTTTGACATAAGAGGGTTGGGTGAGTCTATGGATAATGATAGATATATAGAGTTAGAGGGTGTAGATGGAATTTGAGAGGTGAGAGAATCCATGGTGTTATAAAACTTGTTGGTAGATCATGGGGTGGATTGGATATGATAGTGTTTAAATGATGCTAAGAATTCATCAACTAGTTATTTATACTATTACAAAACATCATTGTTATAATATTAAGAGCCATTGATTTGATTGAACACTAGTTGATAGTTTCAAAAGATGTTGATCATTTTGACTCCCAAGGCCAATGCAATTTGAAGGCCTATGACTAGGGTTTCATACTCAACCATATTATTGGTACATTTGAAATCTAGCTTCAAGGATAAAGGAATAGGTTATCCATGAAGGGGAATAAGGATAATGTTGGCTCCCCTCTATGTTGAAACTTTGATCAATCAAAGAACATGGTCACTTGATAGGTAAAGTCTATCTAAGAGAGGTTCATGATGGACTCATCAAGAAACTCAAGATGAAGAGGTTGGTTGTCTGCTAAAGGTGCTTTAGCCAATTAGTCAACAATGAATTTCCCTTTAATTAACTTATACTGAAGAAACTCAAGGTCAAAATTAGATAAAATCATGAGCCACTTGGCCATACATTAGTTTTGGTATGTCTTGTAATTCATATAATTGAGTGGGTTGGTATTGGTTATGACATATGTTTTATGGTTAAGAAGCTAGTGGTAAAGGTTGGTGGCCATGAAGACCAACATTAGGAAACAATTCTCAGTATGGGTGTATCAATTATTGTACTCTACAAGCATATGACTAATGTAGTAGATCTCTTAATCTTTATGTTATTAATATCAATGAGAAATCATTACCCCTAGTGAGTGGTTGGTGGTGGAGATATAAAGGTATAAAGGTTGATCATCCTTAGGAGGGGTGAGGATAGGTGGGGACAAAAGGTAATCTTTGAGTGAATCAAAGGCCTTTTGATAGTCGTCATTCCACTTGAAAGATACATCCTTCTTCAAGAGGTGATTGAATGGTTGGCATCCGTCTGAGAGCTGAGAGATAAAATAATGAATGGCTTAGATCTTCCCCTGTAAACTAAGGAGTTGCTTGCGGTTGACCAGAGGAATCATGTAAAGAATGGCTTTGATTTTGGTAGGATCGACTTTGAATCCCTAAAGGGAGATAATAAAGCCAATGAAATTTCTTGACAAGTCCCTAAAAATGCACTTATTATGGTTAAGGTGGATGTGGTAATGGATGAGTCACTCAAAGATAATTTTGAGAACAAACAAATGATCCTTATGATATTTGGATTTCCCAAGAAGGTCATCCACATAGTCCTTGACAATTTTGTGGATAAGGTCATGGAAGATATAAGTCATGGCATATTGCTAGGTTGCACCAACATTCTTTAGTTCAAAAGTCATGATGCTATAGAATAAGATCTGCCATGGGGTGGTAAAGGTAGTTTTATACTAATCTTTGGGGGCAATTAGGATCTGATTGTAACCCAAGAATCCATCCATGAGAGATAATATATCATGGCTGGTTGTAATATCAACTAGCTAGTCCATGCTTGGTAGAGGAAAGTCATCTTTTGGGAAAGTAAGGTTGAGGTCATGAAAGTCCACATATATACATAGTCCCCCTATGGATTTTGTGATAAGTAAAACATTCAAGACTGATTAGGGGTCATTAATGGGTTGAATGAAATTGATGGATAGGAGATGTTAAAGTTCTTATTTGATGAGAAGGGCTATGTGAGGGTGATTTCATTGAAGTTTCTATCTAATGGGTTTGGCATCACAATTGGTGACTATGTTATGGGTAGTGATGGATGGGTTAATTCCTAACATGTTGCTATAACACTAAACAAATGTTATGCTATGGTATTACAAGAAGGGGAAATCTTGAAGTTCCTCAAGATTTAGTGATAGAAAATTTTAAAAATGGAGGGGTTGTCCAGAGTATCCAAGTTAATATCATTGGTGAATTTTCTCAACTTGGTTTAAGTCTAAGAAGGAAGGTATTTATGGATGGAATAATTTGGTGTACCAAGATAGGAGAGAATGGAATCATCATCCTGACACTAAATGGTATTAATGGTAGGAAAGTCATCTCCTATCATCTTTGGATGGTTCAAAGGGATGGTTATGATTGCCCATTAATTTTGATAAGTCATGGGCCTAAGGTTGATCATGTTGAAGGTGGGATGATGTCATCATTCTCACACTCAGGTGGAGAAGTGGTTGGTGAGGAAGGGATGTCTTCCTCAACAATGGTGGTGGTAGGTAATTTGGTTTTCTTTATGGGTGGAATGAATCTAAGGCCATGTTTCTCATGAGGTTTTTTGGTCTCCATTAAAATAAACTTATGCAACCCATGTTCATATCATCCAAGGTCAAACCCCTTCCAAGTACACTAGTGGAGGTATGTCTTGGCAAACTCTGATTTATCTAGATAGGAGAAGTTTTTGGTAAATCATTGAGGTAAAAAAGTGGTGATCAACGTGTTAAGGGTTTTATCAAGTCCCTCATAGATGAAATGGGTTTGATAGTTTGAAGGTCCAAGGGGAATAATGGACCTAATATTGGAATCATACCTAGGTTGGTTGTTAAGTTGCCCATACTCATGGGGAGTAAGGAAGGCATCAAGTGTTAGGAGGTGATATTACCCAAGTGAAAGATATTGAAATGTGGATTTCAAGTGGTCTATGGTGAGGATTTGATTTTAGGGGATTGATGAGGTAGTAGATGTCTCATTGGTCAAAGGAGATATTTCTTCATCCTTCATGGTTGAGAGCTTATCTTTGGCTGATGAGGGTGTGATAAATGGAGGTAAGAGGATGTCATTGGGTCAATAAGTCATGTTGCATGATGAAAAGGGACTTTAGTCAGCTTGTATAGTGACAAACTAACCTTCATGCTATAATTTGATGAAATGTTGAAGGGTAGAGGGCAAACAACCCATAGAGTGGATCCTAGGTCATTCCAACAAAATGTTATACTAGAATTCACCTTCCACTACATAGAAGATGTTAGGGAGTGTGCAAGGTCCTAAATGGATATGAAGGATAATATTTCCTAGAGTAGTGGCCATGGTGTCATTAAAGGATTGGAGGATGGCTAAGGTTTCAGACATGACATTGTTTGGTAGTTTAAGTTGATCATGGGCATGGGAGGAGATGATATTAATGTTATCTCCACCATAAATCATGACCTATTGGATTTAGGTTTGGTTTATGTAGGTAGTGATGAAAAGAGGGGGATTTGGGTCATCAGGATGGATAGAAGGTATTTTTGAATCCTTAAATTTGACAAGGTTAGAAATTTAGAGAGTGCCAACAAAGGCTACCAGAGGTTGAGGGTCTTCAGGTTAGACCTCTATTGATTGTAATGCCTATATCATTTCTTGGTAATGATGAGGTGAGGTAGAAATCAACTCATATAAGCTCATCTTTACTGGGATTTGGTGAATTTATTTGAGAACCACTCTTTTAATTGATTTGAAGGGGTTGGATTGAGAGGTACCCAAGATATATACCTTGGGTTTGGCCAAAGGTAGAGGTACTTGAATTTAACTTTTTTGGGAGGTGGAAGATGGGTATGTCCATATGATGGACACTTTAGCCTTCCCCTTATCCTTTTTTTGACCATGTGATCAAATGGATAGTATAGATAGAGGGAAGAGCAGGGGAAGGAGATTGGTTTGGTTCCTCATCAGTCTAAGGTGAGAGTGGGGGAGTAAGTAGGTGTTGGGTATTGGTTATTTTTCACTAGATTGGTAACAAGTTCATGGGAGGTTCATCTGTTAATAGATAGTCCTCATCATAGAATCTATGGATTATGGTTTGGATAGATTTATATTTCTCCATGTCATGCCTAAGTGTCCTATGATAGGTGCATACTTGGTGGTCATTATACCAGATGGGTTTTGGACCTAGATGGTCAAATGGTTTGATAGGAGGCAAGGTCAAGTAAGAGGCTTGAAGTAACCTTTGAAAAATAGTTAAAAATTAGCTAAAGTTGGCAAGGGTTTATAGGTTATAGCTTTGGTTGATGATATGGAAGTATTTTTAGAAATAATATTGGTGGTAGAGGTATTGGGTAAGGTGGTGTTCTTAATGGGTGATTTTTGTCTAGGTAAGGAAGTTGATAAGTTAGAGGTAGGAGATGCCAAGGTAGCTAGGTTGGTTATTGATGGCTTGGGAATGATGGGCATGTTAGAAAGAAAGATTGATGTGGTAACCAAAAGTGGTGGTTGGGTTTTGGTTGAAATAGTTGGATTCATAATCAAGTAAAAGGGTGAGGCCCAAATATAGAGGATAAGGTTGAGGGAGATATAATTTGGACCTTCTAGCCTTTCGATGGTTTTACCTCATTGGTTGACTTGGTTTGTGGTTTGGTTGATGGGTTTAGTGGGTCTATCTCCACTTTAAAAGATTGATAATTAAGGATCTACATAAGGAAGATGTAAAGGTTTTTTGTTGGTTTTATTGAAGTGATAAAGGATGATTTGGTTATTTAGTATTTGGTTACTTTATATGGTTGATAAATGGTTGTGTTAGTAGAGGTTTTTATTGGTTTAGTTGATATGATAGTGGGTTGATCCATCAAAGAGGTGGTTGGAAGTTCCTATTTGGTGATGTAAGGGAGACCCAATTATTTCCAAAAGGTGGATCAATTGGTGTTGGGTTTAGAGACAAACTCTAATCTCTGAACTAGTCTAGAGAATGGTTTATAGACTGGTCTTGTTCTTTGGGTAGTGGGCTCAAAAGATAAACCCATAGGTTGAGAAAAGGGAATGATTACCTCATCATTTTCCTCAACAAAGTGATATAAGGTTTGGATGGTTGTTTAATCTATGGGAAGTGTAGATATAGTGGTTTCCTTCTTGAGAATGATCTCCAAAGGGGAAGTGAATTATTTAGTAGTTGAGGGAGAAGGTAAAGTAGTGACGGTTGCTTACTCAAGTATGTTAGTTGAAGGTTGGGTTGATGACTCCACTACCTCAATAAGTGGAGGAGGGGAAAATGTTATTTCCTTAGTTAAGGTCTCCAAAAGAAGATAAGGTAATTCCACTATCTCAATAAGTGGAGAGGGTGAAGAACAAGTAGCTTGGATGGTAGGTTCTTCAATAATGAGCATGTCAAGAACCATGTTTACTATATGGGAATCATTCAAAGACTTAGATTTATTTCTATAAGTTTTGGTAGGTGAATGATTTGGAAAAGGTTGTCTAAAAATTTCAAGGTCTTGGTTTGAAGGTGCATTGAGGTTGTCCAACACAAGCTTCCCTTTATTAATAAGGGTTTAGACAACATTTTTCAAGGTATTACACCTAATAATGTCATGTCTAACTACTCAATGGAAAGCATATAGGTCATTATAATTCTACCATACATTTATAAGATGAAAAGAATCAAATTATTGAGGGGGTTTGATGGGAGGAAGATATATGATATTATCTTTCAACTGTCAGGGAAACCCCAGAACAACAAACATGCTCCTATCCCCCCTTAGTCAGGATCTTGCTCTACCAATTAGAACACATGTGATTACTTCTTGTATTAGCAACTAAACATAGAATTATACCAGAATCAATAAGTAACTAGAAATATGAAACAACGCAGGAATTAAGAGACAATACACAATTGTATTATATACATAGAAGAATATACAATAAAGAAGATGCCACTTCTTCCTCCACCTCAAAGGTTCACCACACCTCAAGACCTTCTTCCCTCTCTCTCTCGGTCCCAACAATCAACTCCAACACAGAATTGATGTTCACCTCTCCAACCAGTTAGTAACACGCTGCCAGTTCACCAAGTACACACGACTGTACTCCAAGTAGATCTCCTACTCTCTGCTGCTACCTGCAAATCACTAGACCTTACTCACCATGTAGATATCTCTACACCCCTGAAGAACCCTTGTCCTTGCCTCACCAAGTCCTTATGATTCTTCAACCAGTACTCCAGTGGATTATCTCCTTGACCTTGTAGACCTTGCAACTCTCCCTGATCATACACACTCAGCACCCCTTTTAGAACTAGGAGGAGCTACACTAGCTCTCTCTAAAAGCTCTCTAGCTTTCTAGCACACTTTTACAATACAATCATGAGTCCATATATAGATCTCATCCAAACAATAATTAGACAATAATATAATAATTAAATCCGTAGCTCTTAGTCTAAGAATAGCTCTAAACATGAAAACACTTGGTTCGTCAACCAACTGCCCGTAACATACTCGTAGCTCAAACCACAGGTGATTGACGTCGGTCCCTGGCTGCTTGGGGGTGCCGACGCCGACTGATCCATGACCGACGTCAGTTGCCTTCCTGTCTCCTCCTGCCATCGTCAGTTGTCCTGACCGACGCTGGTGTCTGTGACACTTCGCAACACTTCCTGCAACCTCCATAACTTCCCCTGTTTGCATCCTGGTGAAGCTTTTAGCTCCACAACCTAACAATCTCCCACTTGGAGATAAACAGCTGCACCTGTACCTGTATCTGTAGCCTATCTAATTTGTTTCCTGGTTTGTATCCCTCTTCAAGATGAATCTTGAAGACCACCCACCACACAACCTATGATGCTATACCTGTCATTCAAGTAACCTGCCACATCCGAACCTACATATCCATGTAGTAAAGAACTTGACCCTGCATAACAAGAATCCCTGTTGCTAGTCCCACTGAACTGCCCTCCAGTACTCCTTCCCCGAATTGGCTCCATACTTTCTGACAACCCCCACTGAATTGGGAAAACTCAGATCTACAATAGATCTTATGTGATTTCAAACCCTGTTTCAAGCTAAGCTTGAACTATCCAGCCATTGGTGCGCTTACCGATTCTACATCCTGCGTAATAAACCTCGCCAACACCGACTTCACATCAGCTCCCACTGGAGATAAAATCTCCATGTCTCTTATGCCAAAGAATTTTGCTGCTCCAAATTCTTCATGACACATCTCTGAACTAACCTTACCTTTTTAGCTCAGCAAATCCCTGTATGTACAAAACCTGCTAGCAAACCATCCACATACAGTAATTGGATAATGTCGCGACTCATCATCCACCTGGTAAGAATAAAAAACAACACAATAGTTACACTGACATTGACTGAAGCCATGCTTAGTCATCCCCCTGTCAAAACCTGTACTACTGTCCTACAGCTTCTTCAAGACCATATGCCTTGGCCTTCTGTCTCATGTATCCATCCACTCTCTTCTTTAAAATGGGAATCCATCTCTCTCAGTGCTTTCTTCCAGCTGACAACTCTACCAACAAATACCTGTTTGGTTCTTCTCCAAGGACTCACTCCTCATCCATGCCAAGCTCCCACTGTATCTAGACTCTACCTGCATTGCTTCTTCACATCCTCCTAGTTCTTGACCATCAGTAAGCAATATAAAGAAGGTGAACAACGAATATGAGGTTCACTTACCCTTCTAACCTCCACATGAGCGTTTGAGACTTGCTGTCCGCCCAATATCCGTTCCAGTGACCGTTCTCGGCCATCTCCCAGTCTGCTCCCGATCGATGTCGGTTCCCTACACTGACCCTGACTATCGACGTCATCTTTCTGGCTGACGCTGGTGTCCTCTCTGCCGACGTCAGTTCCCTCATGGCCGACGTCAGTCTTCCTGTTGCCGACGTCGGTTACTGTGTGACCGACGCCGGTATCTGTGTCTGTCTGTAAGTGACAACTTTTTACCTGCGAGCTCTCCATGGATCAAAGTCCTAATCAAATCAACCTTGCTCTGCTCAGAATAAATCAGTTCTCTCACTTGATCTCTGTCCGTCATATCCTCCATGAACACCAAGGCTTTCTAGTTCTTTAACTTGTCAAAAACATATGTCTTCTGCTTCAGAACCTGCATTCTCCTTCTACATATGTGACTAAGCCTATGAAGCCACATCTCTGCAACAGAAGGTGAATCAGCAATATAAGTAGATAGATAAAGGATACCTACTTTCTTACCACCATCTAATACAAGTGTATCCGCTATGAGAGTTACAGTACATCTCCCATCACCAAAATTCCCTGAAAAAATTAGACCCATCTCCAAGACTGGTACCTACATGACTTCCTTCAACCACTGTGTGTCGTCCATCTGCAATTTCAGCTTCACTTCCCCTTTGTCAATAATCTGACAAGGCCCTCCAGCTCCTAAACCTAGGGCTGCATGGAAAGAGGCAACATAATCTGTTATCCAAAATTCAACTTTATCCAAGAAACCTCCCAAGGCATCCTGTGCAACAACACCTGCAACATCTGCATCTTCAGTTCCTTCATGCTGATCTGCTATCGACCAACAATATCTTTTTCTCTGCTCTTTCTTTCCATCAATCAGACCATTCATGCTATTCAGTTTCTCCATTCGTAGCTTACTTCCTTATGCCATTGCTATACTCCCACTCAATCAGAAACCCTTGTGAGCAACCTGTAATCAACAAACACTACCAGATCTGAAACCACCTGTTAGTAACCCAACCTGAAGCTCTGATACCACGTGTCAGTGGTATCAAGCTATGAGCCAACAACCAGGCTCTGATACCACGTGTCAGTGAAACCCCAAAACAACAAACATGCTCCTATCCCCCCTTAGTTAGGATCTTGCTCTACCAATTAGAACACATGTGATTACTTCTTGTATTAGCAACTAAACACGGAATTATACTAGAATCAATAAGTAACTAGAAATATGAAACAACACAGGAATTAAGAGACAATACACAATTGTATTATATACATAGAAGAATATACAATAAAGAAGATGCCACTTCTTCCTCCACCTCAAAGGTTCGCCACACCTCAAGACCTTCTTCCCTCTCTCTCTCGGTCCCAACAATCAACTCCAACACAGAATTGATGTTCACCTCTCCAACCAGTCAGTAACACGCTGCCAGTTCACCAAGTACACATGACCGTACTCCAAGTAGATCACCTGCTCTCTGCTACTACCTGCAAATCACTAGACCTTACTCACCATGTAGATATCTCTACACCCTTGAATAACCCTTGTCCTTGCCTCACCAAGTCCTTATGATTCTTCAACCAGTACTCTAGTGGATCAGCTCCTTGACCTTGCAGACCTTGCAACTCTCCCTGATCATACACACTCAGCACCCCTTTTGGAATTAGGAGGAGCTACACTAGCTCTCTCTAAAAGCTCTCTGGCTTTCTAGCACACTTTTACAATACAATCATGAGTCCATAAATAGATCTCATCCAAACAATAATTAGACAATAATACAATAATTAAATCCATAGCTCTTAGTCTAAGAATAGCTCTAAACATGCAAACACTTGGTTTGTCAACCAACTGCCCGTAACATACTCGCAGCTCGAACCACAGGTGACCGACGTCAGTCCCTGGCTGCCTGGGGGTGCCGACGCCGGCCGATCCATGACCGACGTCGGTTGCCTTCCTGTCTCCTCCTACCGTCGTCGGTTGTCCTGACCGACGCCAGTGTCTGTGACACTTCGCAACACTTCCTGCAACCTCCATAACTTCCCCTGTTTGCATCCTGGTGAAGCTTTTAGCTCCACAACCTAACATCAACAACTTCTCCACGACCGAAGCATAAGATTCCCCAAGTGGAATAAATTGCTTCTGATTATTTTAGTTTTAGTTTCTCATGTTTTTTTTTAAGGGGTGAGAAGATTTTGGTTGATTGATAAATGGTGGAGGTGTAGTTTTAAAGATAACCACATTCAAAGTTACCTTGATCTTGGTCTTTGTGTTGGTTTAGTTTTTTGGTTTAGAGGAAGAGGCCTCATTATTTTTGTAGATAGAGTTTTTATTTTTCAACTTTGACTTTCCTTCATTGATGGCTCTATTTTCTAGCTTATACACCATGGTAAAATCTTCATCAAAGGTTATGAAGCTTTGAACATGTAATATATAAGAGATGTGCTTGGTACATGCTTGAGAAAAAAGTTCTATTAGTTCAAGTTGGGGTAAAGATAGGGAAAGTTGATTGATTAGGCTTCTCCAGTGGGTTGCAAAATCAACAATAGATTCATCATCAAATTTTTGGATAGAGTAAAGGTCAGTGATGGAAACTTTATTGTATATGTTTATTCAAAAGTGATCTAAGAAAGTTTGGGTTAGCTGGGTAAAAGAGAAGAGAGAATGTTTGGTTATGACATTATACTAGTCTAATGCTGGACTGAATAGGGACATGGGGAAGGTATGAATAAGGAGGGAATAATTATAGGAAATAAAATAAAATGCATTCATAAATTACCTAAGGTGATGTTGGGGATACTCCTTACTTTGAAATTTAGAAAACATAGGAATTTACCACTAAAAAGGACATGGTCTGATCAGGACAAATAGGTGAATTGGCTCTTTAGAGATCTGGTCATATGATAAGATGTTTTGAGCACTAGACATGGATGAATCTAAGGTAGTAATTTTATAAATGAAAATTTTCATTAGATACATTTCATTTTGTACACCTAAAAGGTTGTAAGGTTCATAGTGTTGTTGTGGTTGGGTGACATATTGATAATTGGTAGGGGGTGAGGAGCTACCACATATTGATATGTGGACACTAGTGGTTGGGTGGATATCATGTAGGGGTATGTGAATTTAGTTGGTTGGCTAGTGGGTAGAGGTACATTCCCTTATGGGTTAGGGATTTATCCTAGGTTGGGTGTGATGGGCACATATTGAGAGGTTAAGATAGGTTGGGTAGGAGTTGTGGTTGGGTTTTCAACTAAAGGAAAGGTGGTGACCTTTGTACTAATCGGTGGTAAGGTAAAAGGTACAAAAACCACAAGATTTTTAAGTGCATTAGTGATTAATGGATTGGGGGTAGCCTAAGGTATGTTGGTAATGCTAGTAATAAGTGCTCCCATGGTGAGGGGAATATAGGTGATTAATGGTTGGGTTTCTCCTAGAGTATAGTGGGGCTGGAAGGTGTAAGGGTTTTAGTAGGTTAGGTAGGTTAGCTTTCCATAGTACTATCAAAGGTATTATTTTTAGATGAAGATGCTTAGGTATTTAATGGTTGGGTGATGACTATGGAAATAGAAATGTTCCCCATAAATTATGAAGGCATGCCATAAGGTGGGTCCACAGGTGGGATCAAAGCATGGGTATGGTGAGGCATGGTGCTGATATAATGTTGGAGGGTCACATGATTGTTATCTAAGAAGGTAGAAAAGACAATATCTCCTTGGGGAATTACCCAAGGGAAATAAGGAATTCCTAAAGGATGAGGATAGATTTATGGTTAAGAGATGTACTCCATAGATGAGGAGGTAGAAGAGGTTAATTATTTTGGTGATGGGTTTTATTATTCTAGAATATTTCATTACTAGTGAGTTAGAACCATACAAGATAAGGTTGAGAGAATACAAAAATAATCTCACCACTCAAATAGAGAGAAGACAAGAAATGAACAAAGAAATCAAACACACACTAAAAGGTATGTTAAGTCCTAAAGTTTTTTTAGTCTCTCTTTTGTCGTATGCAATAAGCTTTGTAAGAAATTATGTGATTGAAATTAGATTATAGATTGGGTACTAGAAAAGAATTCTATAGTTGGTTTTAGGTTGTGTTTAGGCTCTAAAAAGGATCTATATTTGAAATAAAAATGTGGCTTAGTATTATGGCATACCCCTTCAATTCACACACTTCAATGGTAAGGGTTTCATGTGCTTAGCCAATATATACTAATTTCTAGAGTTTATACTCAACCAAAGAGATGAGTTGGTTCTCCCATTGGTAATGACCTCCAAGTAGGATTAATAGGAAAGTGTAAGGTGACTGCTAGGTGATGAAATCATAGTTGGGCCTTATGTCAAGTTATTTATATGTTTGATTGATGTAGGTGGCTTGGTTTGTGTGTGTGATACAAGTGATGTTATGATTTAATTACTTTGATTTAATTTAACTAAATGAGCTAAAACTTTCAAGAAACCAATGTATGAAGTTTTATTTTAAACCTAAAAGAAATTTTAATTTCATTTATGAGCATATAATAGGGAGAAGAGAATGTATATGTAAACAAAATAAACCCAAGTAGTGACATAAGGGTACCACTAGGTGTGCCAGAATGTTTCAAAGAATTTCAGCTTATATTCCAAAGAAGTAAAAAGAAATAAACTAGATACAAGTATGGTAGAAGAACCTATTTGGTTGTGTATGCATTGAATCAGATGATTGTAGAGAGATCTTCTTTGGCTTCGGAGGATGGACTAAAAATAAGATAACACTAAACCAAATGGTTGGTTATATAGATGGTTGGGTGGATTGCTTAGCACTAGCTAGATCGAAGAAGCAAGATCTTCCTTGGGGCTTGTCAATCCACATGTTTCAAATAATTAAGTTTATAAAATAGAATCTAAAGTACTTTTATAAATAATAAAAATGTACTAAAATTGAATACAAGAGATGATTGATAAATAAATAGACTAAAATGACTAATATAACAATAAGTGAGTTAATACTAATGCTAATTAGGTCGAGTATGCTTCAAAAAATAGGTTAGGGATCTATGATTAGGTAGAAGAAAAGAAATTTGGACTTGGTTGATGTTAGGTGGGTTAAAATAGCTTTCTATAATTTTATACCATAGTGTCCATTGGTGGTTGGGGTGACCATCGATGGTTGAGGTAATCGTTGATGATTGGATAAACTGTTGATGGTCAGGATGACCATCAATAGTTACTATGTGTTGGGTTTGGGTGATAAAAGGTCAGACTAATAAGATCAAAAAAGGTATTTTTTAGAGATTGGTTTATGTTGGGCTTATTTCTAAATGGAAACAAAGTAATTGACAGATTGAAAATAAATACTTATCTTTTTAGAGGTTGATCTGGTGAATGGTTGAGGTGGGTGGCTCATTGATGGATTTTGGTGTGATTCTAGTAGAGTAATGGTACTTGGCTATCGACTGAGGGGTGCAAATAATTTATCTCTCTATCATGATGGATAGACCATTTAATTACTAGAATAACACAAAAAAACTCTAGATGAAAAATATCTTGATAGTTATAGATTCATTTTCACCTCCTACTCCTCTCTTCTTATAAGGAAGGATAGGTGCAATAAGACATTAGCAAGGGGTAAAACTTGATTTATAATTTTAATTTGTTTATGTATTATCTTGCACATGAATTATATGAGCTAATTATAAAATTATAAGTTAGAGTGAAGGGTCATTTAAATTGGTTTAGATGGTGGAATGTGACCGTCGACAATCGGGGTGATTGTCGATGGTAGGGTGACTATAGATAGTCAAGGATCAAGGTCAGGTTTATTTAAAGAGGCGGTTTTAGTAATTAGGTTAATATAACTAAGTTTAGGTTTTTTTGTTGGTTAAAACATCAAGTTAGGGCACTAGGGGGTTTTGAAGTGGTCCAGGGGAATTGTGACATTCAAAACCATTGTGTGCAGATTTTTAGTGTCTAAAATTATAACATCTAATTTGAGTTGATTTGTATCATAACTAGATGTCATATATCATGTGATCAACCCTTAATGTATCCTTATACTCACCCTTAGCCTATCCCTATTATATTTTATTATATACCTCTTACATGATGATAATTTATCTTATACTCTTAAGTCCATATTATTCAAATTAGATGAGGATGACCTCCCTTAACTTCTTAGGTCCAAACATATATTATCAATATTCCTTATTCACATCCTCTAAAACATTAAATAAAAACTTTCTAACCCAAAGGGTATGATCTAAATGAGAATTTTCATAATACACTATCTAATATTTCTATTCAATAATTATTGAAAAGGGCATTATATACATTTAATTCCTATCACTATTGTGTTATAATTTCCAATCTACGTAATATTCTATGACAATTCACAATTTGAGCCAAAATCACTAAAATGCACTAAGTTGTTTGAACTTGTCATATACAGGTTCCAATTTAGGCTAATGTATTCCTAAATGGGGTAATGCATTTTATGTGATTATTATCTTTCCTAAATCACTTTGATTCAAATTATAACCACACAAAATGACACTTTGAACCACTAAATTCTTCTAATTCAGTATCACATGTCACATATATGTGTTATTTCATGTCCATAATACCCTAACTGGGGTATTGTTCCATACGCAATTGACACCTTCTTTTGATCATACTCCAGTCAAATTATGACTTAGTAAAATGACATTTCCAACTAGGTTGATTAAGAGTGTAACAAATTTCCAAAGAATTACAAAAAATAAATCAAAGTCACTTAAGAAAATTAAGTCAAATTAAGAACCTAAGTGAAAATTCAATGGAATTTATTAAAAAACAATTTACTGGAAATTTATTTCTCAAATTTACATCATCCCATGACATCGTCAATGGGGTGGCATCCATAGGCCATTAATGGAAAAAATATCAATAGTAAGCTTTCACATGCTTCATCAATGCCCCATTATTCTAAATATTAATGGTAATATTTATGGCTTATCCTTCCAAAATTTAATTCATCCATGGTCACTCATCTTGATCTCAAGATGGATGGTTAGCGTTGATTCTGAACAATCCTAAAAAACTATAAATGAGCCAATACCACCATTTTTAAGCTTTAGATATTAAAAAATTACTAGGACAAAATTGATATAGAAAAGATTCATATATTTACACAAATTTATCAAAAAAATTGAGCTTAAGCTATCGGTGTACTAGGAAGTGATGGAGGAGCATAATACTCACCATTGATGAATACTTAAAGCACCAAATCTAGGAAAAAACATGATTCTTGGCCACTCTTAGAAGGAGGGATGTTATCTGGAAAGTTTGCTAGTATTCATTGTTTAAATAACTCTTATAATTCATTAGAAACACCCCATGATGGAGTGGGATTGATGTTTTATTATCTATATGCTTTTTTGTAGAGATTTATTGACTAATTTATGGAGTAAAACATCTTGTAATCCTACTCTACATTTTGGCATGCCTGATGGGACTTACAGCTCAAAAAAATATTATTACCCTATAATTTTGTATTTAGACCCTCTTTGGAGGTTTTTTAACACTTAATTTTCTCTCAATTTATGTTTATATGGCTTCTTAGACAAATGATAGGATCAACATATAAAATAGTGGGATTGCTCTAGAAGTCATTAGGATCAACCTAACTATTGGTGAGATCACCCTGTGAAATGGTAGGAATGCATTCATGAATGGTGGGATTGATTGTATTCACTCTTTGTCTCCTTGTGTGTTTCATAGAATCAGTGGGATTGATCTATATAATCTTGGGAACACATTAGGTATAGATGATATCATTTTGTAAATTAGCAAAATAGACCTATGAGATGGCAAGATCACTATGGACAAAAAAATTGATAGGTGACTATTATTTTATTTTAATCAATTTTTATCATTTTGGAAAGAATACCCTATACTTTAGTGGGATCACCCTATTAATCAAAAATAACATCATGCTAGTCCATGAGATTACAAACTAGTGTCTTCTTTATTCTATCTTTTAATGAGATTGATCCGTATAATGGTAGGAATGCACTATGGAATAAAGAGATCATTTTGTGTAATGGCGAGATTGACCTGCATAATAAAAGAGAGACTTAAAACAATAGGCTATAAGTTTTTACTAACAATTCACACCCTAATTTCAGACTTTTATCATCTTCTTTGTAAGATTTAAATCACTTAGTTTCCATTTCCTAATAATTTAAAGAAAACTTCATTCATAATTTGTTTTGGTGTCATAAAATTAACCCTCACATTAGCTAAACACTCTTAATATTTTCATTTTCATGTTTGTTTATTTTAGCGTTTGATTTTATCAAAACAAATGTTGCACATATGTTCTCCCCCCATCCCATTTAGGGAACTTGGATGACCAAAATCACTCATTATTTTAATTTTTTGCCTTATCTAAAGGCATGACAATAAATTCACTAGGGCCCTCCTCAAATCTGTATGGTTTATGTGATCTTAAAATGACCATAAAATCTTTTCACTTGTCTTTATTTTTATGCACTTTGGCTTCTGAGCGAGAGTTTATAGCCTCCTCACAAGTTCTCTAGGGAAGAGTTAACCTAGTAATTCATCTCCCAACATAATTTCAGCCCCACTCCATGATGGTGTATATAAATTAAGGGTGACCCACTAGGATGCTTGTTTTGAGTAGTTACAATAAGCTCTATTAGTGGTTACCAGGATCTGACTGTAGGGGCAATTCAAACATTGTACTAAACTAATAAATTGATAGATGTAATGGTTGTGAAAAGGAAAAGATATTTTCACAATAAGCTATTTTATGAAAATCCAATTGACATGAAAATATATAGTGCTAGCCACACATGGGACCATCAAAATGCATGATAATTTAGTTTTAGATAAACCCCACTTGCTACAAACATACTATTAATGCAGGGTGAGTAGCTCAAAGTTCCATGCCACTATATAAACTCTTGAGAGAAGAGGGGGTGTAAAAAAACTACTTTTCTTTCACTTTAACTTTTTTATTAACAATTAAAATTCCTCTCAAGAGCATGTATATAGACAAAATTTGATAGTATTATGTAATATTGTCAGTTATAAGGTTTAGGACATTACACTTAGGTGTGTTTGTCATTTTATTCTTTGGTTACTTTGTCTTTTTGAGTCTAAAACTAAGTGAAACCTAAAACATGTAAATAAACCAAACACTTTGTCATACACCATTCTATTTAAACAAAGAGGCATTACATTGATCAAATTGAAAAAACTTAATGTCTTGTTTAAATCTTCATTTCAAACATTGTGTTTATATTTTCTAAACTAAATTGTTATGTTTTCCATTTGAGTATATACCATTTGCAACTTTGAGAAATATCAAAGTCCTTCAATTTTTGTCTAAATTTGAAATATCACCTTTCTAAGTTCTGATCCAAGGTGCTATCAGTTTACCTTTTGCACTTAGATTGAGTAAATTGGGTGCAATGTCTCATTTGGATTGAAGGTTGTTACATAAACTCATCATTATTTTATTCTCATTGTGAGTCACCATCTAATGCCCTTTGCCTCCTCTTTCTAATTATAATGACTCTTTTCTAACTCTAGATTATGATTTATCAATTAGATGCTCATGAGTCACTCTCTAGGGCCCTTTGCCCTCTTTCAACACTAAACCAAATAATAAAACTATGTCCTTAGATCCAAAACTGAATACTATACTAGTTAAGGCTAAACTATCTCTTACTACTGTTGAAAATTTGTATAGTATCTTGGACCATCTAAGTAAAACCCATGTGAAAATTGCTATCTTAGATCTCTTTCATATGTCATAATTACATAAAAATATTTTGAATGATGTCCTTCAATAGTCCACTATTCCTTAGGACATTAACCCCTAATAATTATAAACACTTTTAGGGCATTTATCTCACTTCTAACAAATTATGTTTGATCATAGAGATATGTCTACTCTTGGTCTTAGCCATAACAACCCCTTATATTTTGAGGTCATCATCAAAAATCATAAAATCAAGTGGGTTCTCATATACAATGGTTCAGGGATAAACATATTATAGCTCAAGTTAATATAATTATTTGGTTACACTACCAAGGACATCCAACCTAAGATAATCATGATCAAGGCATACAAAAATGTTGATAAGGAATGTTCTGGAACTATCTATTTGTCAATCATTATTGGGTCTATATTGCATAATACTTTATTTCATATTATGGATATTGAATTTAATTATAACATATATCTTGGCCATCCTTATATCTATGAAGTATAGGCCATAACTTCCACTGTAGACCATTACTTCAAGTTCCCCCATGATGGGATTGATGTTACCATTCCTACTAATCTGTAGCCCTATCAATATTGTAAGCACCTAAATACTAAATTTCATAATTATAACTATTTACCTAGTTCTAAATTCATCATAAATAATAACGAATAAATAGTTTCTAAACCACCCAAGTTTAATTATGTCAACCCTAGTGAACTTACTTCTACTTTTATCGATCCATTTCCCACAACACTTTCATAACATGTCACTATTGAAGATGTAGCCATTTCCACATATCATCTAAAATATTCCTTTCACATTGCTAAGTTGTCCAAGTCTCCTAATTATTTTTTCAAACCCAATCCTTCCTAAAAACCTTGTAATCCCAACATGATTTGGTAAAATAATAAAGATACACATAAACCACCAATGGTATTCATACCTACTACTTCACCAAAATAAGATCATGAAGCTTTTATTGAAGGAGACTAGCTATAATATAATGGCCTAATTGATAATTTTAAAAATCCTAAGTATCATATTACTAATTGGATTATAGACAAATTTGATTATATAAGTAAAGGCCTCAGTTTGTGAGAGCGGGGAATCCTAGAACCATTATCAGATGATAAGCCTAATATGATTTGAGGTCTTATATTTATATTTCTTGGGGGTGACCTCATGTATTTTGATAGTGGTTATTATATATTAAATATTAATGAGATTCTTGAAAGCAATGTAGCATCCCATTATAGCATTTATAATGAGCTTGCTGACATAGATCTATTTGATTCCACCTCCATTATGACCATCACATCCCATTGTCCCCTTTGCCTTCACCATCTAGACCTCTTTGATTGGGATAAATAAGATTCTATTATACCCCTTGATGAATTTCAAAATGAGGAATTTATTACCAAATACATTGGCCTCAGAGATGGATTGCCAATTGATAATTATAAGCAAGGCTTTGACTTCTTTTTTGGACTCTTCTAATTACTTTTGAGAGAAGGCAAAATTTTTTACTCATGAAAAAGATAAAACATTGAGATCATAGAATGAAAAACTCTTTGAGGTGCTATTTTATTAGGGAAATAGTAAAGAGAAAGATAATCCCTTGAGTGAAAATATATTTTAAGTGCTCTTGGATGGGGATGTTTGCTCATCTCCAAAGGAAGCATAGTGTCCACAAAGTCCTAGCTCTATAGTTAGTACCTGTATCACAATAGAAAAACATAAAGTATTTGAGCATAATTATCTAAAATTTTTAGAGATATTTACTAGTTAGATATTAACTAAAATGGTAGATTTAGATTAGTCTCATTATCTAGAGCTTTGGGAAGAATAATCAGAATCTAGAATAGAAGAAGATTATGATTAGATGCTTCCCACTATTCTAAAATATGTTTCTACACTCGTCATAAAAAAATACCACTAAAATGAACCTAAGGACTTATGATAACCCAAAATATGTTTATTTTGGATACTCCCTCACTGAAAAAGAGTGTGACCATATTTTCACCATTCTAAGGGATTTCATTGATATCTTTGCATGGGATTATTTCAACATGCCAGGCTTAGACCCTGGATTAGTTGTGCATCAAATTCTTGTCCATCTAGATGATATTCCAATCAAGTAGAAATTGAGAAAGATATATCCATGCATCTCTCTTTTGGTAAAAGAAAAAATTGAGAAATTATTAGGAGTTAGTTTCATCAGATCACTAGACTATTCTGAATGGATATCAAGCATAGTCCTAATAAGAAAAAAGCCATAGGGTATATGCATTTATACTAATTTTAGAGATATCAATAAAACATGTCCCAAAGATGATTTTCCCCAACCCAATATCAACATAATTATAAATTCTACTATCAGGTATGAGATGTTGTCCCTCATGAATATATTCCCAAGATATAATTAGATAAAAATAGCTCTATAAGACCAACACAAAACTGTGTTTAGCACACTATGTGGAAAATTTTGTTACCAAGTCACACATTTTGGATTAAATGAAACTAGGGACACCTATTATCATGTTATGAGTATTATATTACATGAAATGATGCATGATATTATTCATGACTATGTTAATGAGATCCTAGCCAAATAAAAACATGTGCTAGACATCTTATTTTTTATAGAAAATCTTTGAGAGACTTCATGAGTATAAAGTTCATCTAAATAATAAGTGTCTTTGGTGTCACTTTGGGAAAGTTTATAAGATTAATTGTGTCATAAATAGGGATTTTATTTGATCCTTCTAAGGTCAATTCCATTGTATAAATTCCTCTACCTTCTAATCTTAAATAACTTTGCAGCCTGAAAAGAAAGATTCAATCTATTCGTAGGTTTATTTCAAAACTGGTAGATAAGTGCCACCCATTTAAAAACCTATTAAAGAAAGGGGTTAATTTTTAATGGTATTATGAGTGCCAATAATAATTTTTCAATATCATATCATACTTGTCTAACCTTCCAATTTTGAGACTACCAACACCTAAACAATTATTGATTCTTTATATTTCAGCAATAGAACATGCACTAGGGGTACTTTTGTCCCAACATGATAAACATGTAAAGCAAAATGTATTAAAATATTTGAGCCACACACTTGTGGTTTATGAACATAATTATATGCATATGGAAAAGGCATGTTTAACACTAGCGTTCACTTCCCAAAAGTTACAACAATGTATGCTAAATAATAAGACTATTTTTATTGCTAAAGTGGATCCTCTCTAATATTTATTGTCCAAAGCAAATCTCATAGGTATAATGGCCAAATTAGTCATTATTTTTAAGAAATTTTATGTTGAGTACTAGAATCAAAAGTATATCAAGGGGTAGGTCATTTTTTATCAACTTGTAGAAGCTCCTATTATAGAAACTCAACCACTCAAATTTGATTTTCAAAATGATTTTATTATGACAATAGAAGAAGTGTTACAAGAACTTGAATAGTGGAAGTTATACTTTGATGGATCCTTTACATCTTGTGGATATGTGGATGACATTTTTTTTTATTACACCACAAGTGGATATGACTCCCAAATCATTTCATATTAATTTTCATTATACAAATAATATGGTCGAGTATGAAGCACTCATTTCCAAGCTTTATCTTGCAGTACAATGAGATATATAACACTTGATGGTCTATGGGAATTCTTAATTGATTATTAATCAAACCAAATATCAATATCAAAATCAAGATGATAATATTTCACCCTAAAAACACATTGTGGATAATATCAAGACTCATTTCAAATCCCTACAATTTGAGTAGGTACAATGGGCCAATAATAGATCAGTCGATACAATGGAAATAATTAGGTCTATGATATAAATTTCTAATAGTAATAAAGAGTATCATTTTCTCATTAAAAACCTTCTATATCCTACTCATGTATTACCAAATTTAGAGAGGGTATGCACCATTGTTGGTCCCAATCACCCACTTGAACTACCTTAGTTTGAAGACATTTATAATTATTTCCATGACCAAGTATTTTCACTTGACCCTTTCCAATAATCACCACAAAAAATTATTTCATTACATAGCCCATTATACCCTTAAAAACCTTCTATATCCTACTCATGTATTACAAAATTTAGAGAGGGTATGCACCATTGTTGGTCCCAATCACCCACTTGAACTACCTTATTTGGAAGACATCTATAATTATTTCCATGACCAAGTATTTTCACCTGACCTTTCCAATAATCACCACAAAAAATTATTTTATTACATAGCCCATTATACCCTCCTTGGAAACACATTTTATCATAAAGGCTATGATGGAATGCCTCTTCATTATTTATCTTCAAGAGAATCCAAGATAGATATTAAGAAGGTTCATGAAGGAATGTGTGGCACCTACACCAATGGTGTTTTCTTATTCAAAAAACTCCTCAAAATAGGATACTATTGGCCCAAGATGGAAATAGATGCTTCTAATTATGTTTAAAAGTGTGTTGCTCGCCAATAACATGGTAATTGTTGACTATTTTGACCACAAGTCAAAATAGGTCAACCCCCTATAGTTTAAAAATTAGACAGGGTCTAATATGGTCAAAATGTGTTCTATGGTCCTAGATAGAGGTATCATAATGTGTCCTTAGTATTTTTCATAGTCACCTTTAGTCCGTTGTGTCATTTCATGGCATTTGAGGTCATTTTGGGGTCATTTATGAAGATTGTATAGTTTTTAATAAAATAAAAATGTTCCAAAATGTATTTCAACATCCCCCATGTTAGATTATTATCTTAGGTGGAAGTCTTTAATTAATTTTTTTAGGTTTTCATGTCAGAATAAGATAATAGTTGAAAAAGGAGGAAGTTTAGGCAGTTGTATGGGTTATACAAGAGTATGGCATGTGTGGCAGGATTCTAAAATGTATCTTAAGCTCCTTTTAACTCATTTACACACTTGGTCAGATTTTAAACACTTTAAAATGGCATAAAACCATTCCATTCTTTCATCACTTAACTTGGCATGTATAAATAGTTAGTCAATATTTTGATGTTACGACCAATAAGAGAGGAATCAAGTTGAATGCTTCTGAGGGATGTTATAAATATTGTTATACTTCTATTTCATGGTGATATTTAAAGGATTGGTTTATTTTGTTCTATTAACCAATGCTAATAAGTTTTTTACCTTTTTCTAGTTACTCATTACCATACCCTATAGGTTTCTTTTCTATTTGCATTAATCCATAAAAATTAGTTGATGAAAGTGTTTTTAGAGAGTGTGCACATCATTATCTCATGGTTTATAGACTTGATTTCATGTGTGGAGGTTAATTGATGAGAAAATATATCTCATATTTCTAGTTGAGAGTTTCATGGCTAGTTTACAAATAGTTTCATCAGTTACAAAAACATATCTCCATGTTCTCACCTTCATAATAATGTTAATGCAAGGATAAGATGTTGTGTTTATATTTAATTTAAAGGTGACCATTTTTATCCAAGGAAATGTGGCCTAAAAGTCATCTCTATAGGGATAACATAGTTAGAAACATGTTACAGTCAACTTCCCTACAAGTAACTTCACCTATAGGTGCTCCACTGAAGATTGAGCATATTGGAATGAAAGAATTTGAACTTGTTTAAAGTCTCCCAAGGTAGATAATTTTAGTTTAAAATTTTAGGAGGTCTAAGATTTGTTTTATAACCAATTCACCATGCATAATATTTATATCTTATCTTCACAGTCCTATAGTCTTATGTACACCTATACGTGGTCCCAACAAAGGAGTGAGTAGTTGAAAGTGAGGTGTTTGAAGCTTGTTTATAAATTCATTGAGGTCTAAAAACATGGAATATGCCATAAAAATAATCATGTAATCCTAAGGTGTTAGGTATACTTGAGACTCATTCTCATAATTTGATTAAGTTACTTCAAGGATTCTTTACCTTAAACTTTTTGAAATAGGGACTTTGCCTTTCTTTTGATCTTTCCATGATAGAACATCTTAAATTATAAACTAGTTTAAGGGATTCCATCACTTAGACCATGCATAAGGTTAATGTTTTGAAATGATGGGGTAGTTTTTTGGTGAAGATAATCCTATTTAGATGGGACTCCATCTCAATATTTTTCTCACTATAGACTCTTAGTATAATCTACAGTGTTTTAGGTTCAAATGGTCTTTCAATGCACTGAGATATAATAAAAGCATACCTTCATGGAAAGTGACTTGGTTTGGCTGAGAAGTGATATAATGAGCTTGAAAGGATCCTAAACCATGGATTAAAAAGGTTTTATTTGATAAAAACCATCTACGAGGGTATGTTTTGTTCTCAAGAGTGCATGTACTAGTTGATTGGAGATTGATAACATATTAGAGCATGACAAATTTAGGTGTTAGCTTAAAGCCTATGCATGTTATTGATATGTTTGATTATGAATGTGAGATTAGAGGCTCCAATAATAAATTAGGTTATAATACTTAACGTTTGAACATGAAAACCCACCCCTTTGTTCTCAAAATGGCCACCTACAATTTGACTATAGTATGACAATGTACTGGGAGCATGATAGTCTAAATGATTGGCAAGTCCTAATACATGATATTAAAAACCCTAAGTAGGTATGAGATGAGTTAAAATAATTCAAGGATATATTGAAGTGTGTAATACATATTTTATAATTTGAGGACACCTATAGGCATATCCTTTTCTTGAGTGAATAATATAGTCACGCAGTCTACCAACTAGGCTTAGGCAAGTAGAGAGAATTGCAAGATGAAAAATGGTATATGTTATAGTGGGACATTGAGCATGATACAAAATATCCCAAAAATAATTTAATAATATTAATTATGTTCTAAAATTAAGTAAATATGGTAGAAACTATGTTTAAACATTCAACTTGTAGACATTCCTATACTATACAGACAATCAGTCCTAAGTGCTAGTTTGGAGAGATTGGAAGGGTTGAAGGTGATACAGAGGTGATAATGATATGAATTTTTATATATAGTATAACCATGACCTAATTTATCCCATAATAACATTATTTTTACTAATACAATATGGTAAGTGCCCTTTTTTCTATCTCAGATAGAAGGCACTCTAGGAAATAAGATGACTATAGGTTTGACATAAAGAGGGTAAGAAGATGTGTTAAAAAAATGAATAAGGGTGTGATATTTGTGTTTAAAATTAATAAAAAAACATAAATGATGCCTTAAAATCTTGAGAAACCACTTAGAAGTGGTTATGAGCAATAAAAGACATTTAGGCCTACTAGGCCTAGACTAGGCCTAAAGCACTAATGGGGTCTCAATTGCATTTAACAGGAAATATGAACCTTCCCACACATTTGATAATATTTATAGGGATATATTAGGTTTTTTAAAACCATTTTCATGAAAATAAATCAATCATGTTAGTCATTTTTGGTTCAACCCTATCATAGGGTACATAAAATGCAAAGAAGAGCTCGATAGGCCATCTTTGGAAGCTTGTATCTATATGGAAAAGGTATATGGGAGTAAAAGGATATAATAATAGTTTTATTGGGTCTTATAACCCTACTTTATTGAATTTTTTTTAATTTTGGATGTCAAAGTTTTATGAACTATCCTTAAGAGTTAAAATGTTCTAAAACCCTCCAAAACCCTTGATTTTGATCTAATTGGAAAGAGATGGATATAAATGAATTAAAAATGGGATTATTAATTATTAAAGTGTTTTTTAATTTTATATATCTCTCTTAGTATCCATGACACATGATGTTATTGAACCCTAACTATACGAATAGGCCTAAAATAGGGTTTTTGCAAGGATTTATGTGTTTTATAGGTATAGAGCATGTTTTAAAAAGGAGAAACATTTGGGGAGACTAATTCAGAATTTTTATAACCCCTTATATCCATTTATTTATTTATACAATCACATAAACACATCTTCTATCTCATTTACTTTAGGCAGTCTTTATAAGACAATGAGAACGGGGAGTGACTACCAAGTAAAGAGATGAGAAGTCCAATTGAAGTGAATTTTAAGGTCTACCTAATGGATTGGGTGCAAGGGGAATATTTATAGGTGTCACATAATACCTTACATGGCTTAGTTGGAGAAACTAAAGAAAATTTAGCTGACAAATGTGAGATAGACCTAGAAGGCTAGTGATGGTGATTGTAGATGATGAGAACAAGTGTCTATAAGAAGACCAAAAATTAGGAAATAATTTGATACATTTTAAAGATATTTTATAAACCTTAATTAATATTTATTATGTTTTATCTCTCCCTAGTTTGGTTTTGAGCACTCAAGATAATCCTAATGATGAAGGTAATTTTAAGAAGCTAGTTGAGAGTACCCTATGCTAGTTTTGGGGAGTTTGATGCTTCTAATGGAAACTTGTACAAGAATACATTTCATGGTCTATTTAATACTATATTATCATAAAAATTTAACTCTCTCTCAGCTTGACACTTGTTCTTGTGACTCTTGAGCTTCATTCTTCTATCTCGTTTCTCACATTTTGTAAATGTAGGCCATTTTATTCCACACATGGTATGGAAAAGTCCTAATGGTTTGATGTTGTAATTGTCCTTTGAATAATACATTAGATTTGGTTTTGAGTTTATAAAATATATTTTCAAAGTATGTGAAGATATGTATAGTGAATATTCAAGTGATTTATACTCATCCTTACTTTCTCTTAATCCTTCCATGGAGTGTTTTCAAGTGTATGGGTTTATTCTCAAGTGTATAAGTATAATTAGTGTCTATAATTGGTATATGGTTCATTTTCCTTGAATATTTTTCATTTATATCCCTCCATGTTGAAATACTAATGTTAAAGTATTCTAGGACTTTAAAGCTAGTGTTGTAGCTCATGTCTCCTAGTGCGAGATTATGATAGCATACTAGAGATATTTATAGTGTATAAACCAATTATATTATCTTAATTTCATGTCTAATTCTCTCCATTTTCACACAATCATTATTTAGTGTAGGTGATAAGCACTTAAGGATCAATCCAGGGAGCTAGCCCTTAAACCTAGAGGTCTACCTCTACCATAGGCAACCCACAGGCCTAGAGGTATTCCAATGTTTCCCAAATCTTATATTAGGATTTAAAAACATCCTATAGGTTGTAATATTTTTTAAAAATATTTATTTCATGCTCAGTGGGACTATTATCCTAAAGATAACTTGTCAAGGTGAATGCTAGTCTTGACAACATAAAAAATGCATATGGTGTACTACTCAACATTTGGTGACTCCATTCAAGTTAATTTTTTGATTTAGACCATTATTTTTAATATATTTTGTTTTAATTCATGGTCATTAATAGGTCATATTATAGTAGAGTTTTCAATCCCATCAATCTACCTCTTCAACTTAAACTTCCTTTTGAAGTTCACAATCCTTAACCTGTTTTCCCTTTGAAGAGAAAGTGGACTTTTCTAGACAAGAAGACCAAGAAAGTGAAAAATAAATTGAAGATAACATGGATAGGAAAATTTAATTCCAATCATTTAACATTGAAAATCCTACCCATCTTTATGCATATGATGGTATTCCCCCTAATGCTACAAAGAGTGTTCCTACATTCAATGGTGAAGGTCATGTCACTTATAGTGAGCATATTAGGGATATATCAAACTTATATAGTTTACAAAATGTCACTAAGGTTAATATTTCCATTTACCTTAGAGGGAAATCACTTTATTGGTATTGCAGTTTTCCCAGTGGATGTATCATAAATTGGGATGATTTTGGAAAGTTGATAACATCATGGTTTGAAGACAAGAGTGAATACACATCACTCATTCATCAAATTAATGTGATTCAAAGAGCCCCTAAGGAGAAAATGTATGATTTTAGTTAGATATTATAGAGGACTTGGCATAGGTTACCTCTTCCCATGAGACCACCTACTAGCTTTATGTTTCCAACATATCTAAGGGTGATTGGTACTGATATAGCCATCACGATATAATCCATGGGTGGTTATACCTTACCTAAATAATGTGGATTTTCCATTAGAGATAATAATGGACTAATATAATCTAGGAATTTTACTTCAAAAGTGTCCATCCATTTTCTACCAAATACTTTTGATACTTCTCCAAATGTTACCCAAATTCCAAATGCCAACACCAATTTAAGGACAACTCATAAGAAGGTAGATAATGTCATTAATAAATATGCAAGGATTAGTTCTTATAATCTAGGATTATGTAAGCAAACCTGAAACAAGGTGTGATTCAAAACCCCTATCGATATCCTCAACAATATGGTCAGTAATATGGGTAAGAGAGAGGTCAAGGGAAACCTAACTTCAATAGGCATGTAAATGCATACAATCTTACTTCTACCTCCAACACAAGAGTAATGATACCAATTAATAGAAATTTGGTGCAAGGAGGGGAATGTTAATAGAGTCAATTCATAGATGAAAGTCAAGGTGGAGATCAAGCTTTGGTTTCTCAAGGAGGATTCATTCCTCAACTATCAATATAATATGAAGTTCTCATGCAAGAAAATGAGGAATGGCAACCTCAAGGGGTGAGTTTCACTAATTTCCCAGTAGAAGACACATATGATCTCAATCAAGGTAATTCAATTTCATACAATATTAGATCAAATAGAAAGGATCTGGTAGATGTTAATGGTGTGTCTACAAGGTAGCAAGGTAGGAATGCAGGTATGGTAGTCCCTACAAGTCCTACACCTAATCTAAATAAAAATGTTGGGAGAGTAACTTAAAGTTATTCAATACCTCAAGTTCCAATCACTTTTTTACCTCCAAAAACTTAAGAAAAGGTAAAATAAATTATGTTTTGAACATTTTTGATTCATTAAAAAGTGTTAATCCTAGTATTTCTCTTTGGGATGTCCTTCATATGCCTAGCCAAAAAGAGATTTTACAAAAGCAGTTATCCATAATACATTATATCCCTCCATCATCAAGACATGGTCATGGTGATTTTTCTCTCACTAATGATCCTAATAACATTTTATAACCCTCTAATAGATCTAAAAAATCTCCACCCTTCTACCTCACTCTCACTTTGGGGGAGAAACTTGTTCATAAGTGCATAGTTGATAGTAAAGATAACACCTCAGTGATGCCCAAAGTTGTAGATGATAAATTAGGTCTAAAGTATGAACCATAGAGTGAATGGGTGCTTAAATTTGATGGGACCCTACTAATTTAGTAGGACTAGTGAAAAGTTTGAAATTTTTACTTCAAGTCATTATAGTTGTTGACTTGCCTACCCACTTTGCAATCTACCTCTCAAGGGATTTCATAACCAAGATAAGAGGCTACCTCTCAGATGGTTATTTATTTTTTTCCTTCAGGATAAGGTATGGACTAAAGGTAATAATTAGGACTCATACACTTGTTAAGTTTCATATTGAACCCTATGTATAATCAATCTCTAATTTGAGCTATGTCATAAATGATAATGAAGAGTCTATTGTGGATAATAATACATATTCTAAGATTGAGGGATATTTAATCTATTTTTGGATGAGTATGATGAAAACACCTACAGACATCATCCATATACCTAATTTGAAAAAAATAATCTTGAAACCTATATCATCCATGAAGGAGAGTATGAAAAAACTGAGGTAAGCATTGAGTATTCTTTCTCACAGGTTATTGAAGATAATTAATTGATTAATGTGTACGATGATTATAGTTTTAAAATTATGATAGATCACTATGGTGAGAATAATAATGTCTTTATAACTAAAATTTATGAAGGATACATTAAACATGATATTAATGAGTAATAAGATGACATATGGCAAAGGTTTAATGCCATAAGTCAAGAATTGAGAAGTTAGGTAAGTCAACTTCTCCTCTAAAGAAGTTTGAATTTGATACTAAGTTTGTTGATGAGCCTAACAAGTAGGTAGTTAAGTATCTTTGTAAGATTAAAAAAGGGTCTTGTTAAGAATGAGAGTATATGTCATACTAATGTTTAAGAGGTTTCAAGCATGGAGGAGTCTCATTAATCTAAGGTAGAAGGTTTTATGCTTGACGCTCCCATACATCAAGAACATAGTGCCCAAGAATAATGTAAAGTTGAGGTAATATTGATCTCTCCTAATTTATAGCTCTAAGAGCACCAATTGAACATGAAAAAATTAAAGAAGGTTTTAGCTCTAAAAAAGGTCCTTAGAAGACAAGAATTAATGTTTTTAAGGTTATAAGTGGCACAATTGTAAATAGAAGAAAAGATAAGGATGGTAAGGTTTTTAATCATCCATATAAGTAAGTGTTTGTTGAAAATCATGATCCACATGATAGGTTTGTTTTATGGAGCATCAAGGATTAAATATAGACCATCTTTGATGTTGGTTGAAGTATGGTGAGGTGTTATTCACATAAAGCGTTTTAGGTATTATAAATATTAGGATAGGTGTGTCTTTGTTTCTATTGTGTGTGTGTGTGTTCCATAAGTGTTCTTGCGAACAAATGTGTGTTTCCTTTTTATGTCTTGTTTTGTTTGTCTTTTCTTGTTGTTTTGTGTATTTTAACAATAAATTTAGTGTTTAACATGTGAATATATTATTTATTAACCTAATTTATAGGAGTAGGCTACTCATCTTTTGCATAGCTCGCTTGCCACCCTTAGAAAATTTCCATGAATGTTGACTATTTTGACCACAAGTAGAAATAGGTCAACCCCCTATAGTTAAAAACATAGATATGGGTATGATATGGTCAATATGTGTTCCATGTTCTTAGATAGGGGTCTCATAATGTGTCCTTTTTCTTGGTCATAGTCACCTTTAGTCCTTTGTGTCATTTCATATCATCTAAGGTCATTTTGGGGTCATTTGTGAAACTTATATAGTTTTACATAGTTTAAAAATGTTCCAAAATGTATTTCAACATCCCACATGTTATATTATTGTTATAGATGATAGTCCTTAACTAAAATTTGTAAGTTTCCATGTCATAATAAGAAAATAATTAAAAAATGAGGAAGCTTATGTAGTTATACAATTTATACAGGAGTGTTGCATGTGTGTTAGGATTATACAGTGTCTCTTAAGTTTCTCTAAACTCAATTACAAACTTATTAAAATTTTAAATATTTGAAAATGGAATATAACCATTCCATTCTTCCATAACTCTACTTGGCATACTTAAATAGTCAATCAATTTTCTAATGGTATGATCATAAGGAGAGGAGACAAGTTGAATGATATCAATGGATGTTATTAATCGTAGTATACTTCCATTTCATGGTCAGATTCAAAGGATTTGTTTATTTTACTTGATGAATCAATATTAAAAAGTCTACTACCTTTTTCTATTTGCTCATTCCCATACCCTATAGTTTTCTCTTCTATTTGCATTGGTCTATACAAACCAATTGATGAAAGTGTTTTTTGAGAGTGTGGGAATACTTATCTCATGTTTTATATCCTTTATTGTATGTGTGGAGGTGAATTTATAATCAAATATATCTCATCTTTCTAGTTGAGAGTTCTAATGCTAGTTTGTAGATAGTTTCATCATTTATAGAAACTTATCTCCCTATTTTCACCTTCATAACAATGTTAATGCAAGGATATCATGTTGTGTTTGTCTTTAATTTCAAGGTGATCATTATTATCCAATGAAAAGTGGCCTTAATTTCATCTCTAGAGGGATAACACATTTAGAAACATGCTACAATCAACTTCCCTACATATATGCACCTACAGATGCTCCACAAAATATTGAGCATATTGGAATGAAAGCATTTGAACTTTGTTGAAGTATCCCATGGAGGATAAGGTTAGTTTGTATTTTTATTATGTCTAATACTAGTTTTTTTAAGGTCAACATACCATCCATTTATAAAAAATAGGGACCCTTACGATTATTTTGAACCTTAGCACTGAAGACTTGATATTCTACTCTTTATTGATATTTCAAGATCACCTACACCTAATGAAAATATCCCATTTATTAATGGTTTTAATTTAAACCTTGTATTAATTTTTATAAAAATTGAATTTTATGTCTTAAAATTGTATGTTTCATAGAGATTACTTCAATGGATCATGTTGGGATTTTCATAGGTTAACTCTAGTCAAGATTTTGCTAGCCTTTAGTGTATGATATCTCATAGTTGGATTCATGTTATGAAAACCCTAGCTTATAACTTTTGTTTAAATTCAAATTTTTTAGGAAGAGATTTGGTAGGAATGCTTTGAATCAACTTTGGACTTAAGCCTAATTTTTATGCTAAGTTTTGGTCATGTTTTTTAGCATGAACAAACCTTAGCCTAAAAATCATGCTTAGTCCCTTTTATTTTACCCCTCTCATTCCTTATGTTTCTAACATGGTCTAATTTTTATGTTTAAAGGATATTTTATTTTATCATGGTCCCCTTTATTATATACTTAGCCTAAAAACTCAACCTTAAGGCCCCGTTCATATTTATCAACATGAACAAGACCTTAGTCTTAAAGCTTTAGCCTAAGTTCCTATTTACCCAAGTCCTAACTTAAGAAACTTACTTATTTGTAGATCCAATGGATATCACTTCATCATTAGGAAATGATCCAATGGATTGTAGGAAGCATGATGAATCTAATCATTTGGTCGATCAGACCAATCCTGTAAGATGACCAAGATCGAGATCAATGATATGTATGTAAGCAAGACCAAGGATAAAATGGTGTGAGATTATTATTAAAATTAAAGGGAACATTTTATAAAATATAAAATTAGCCTAGGTTTTACCCTAATGTCTCGTTATATTTATTAATACAATAAAACCTTATGATAAAACTTATGCTAAGTGTGAACATCTGGATCTTGGTTGGATGGTCCACGGCTACTCAAATAGATTAATTAGATGGAGCAAGCATAATGATAAAAATTTAAAATATTAGGGAACCCCATGGAGCTTCCATATGGCACTCCTACATTCAAACTTGATAAAAAATGGTCCAACACATTAAATTAAACCAATGGTGTGCATCTAATTAGATATCGATCAATGGTCTATGCTTCATCATGGAGATTGATCTAATAGAGTGTATCAAATCCAAGGTATATAGACTAAAATGGGTTTGATGAGCTTAAAATTAATGTTATTATGAATATCAATTTGACTTATAGGATTCCATTATTGACATCTATGAGACCATAAAATTTAAACCCATTAAACCTAATGATCTACTAACTCAAATTTGATGTTTTGGTGACCATCATTTGTTGTCTGTGAGGCCATCATTTTAGCCTGCAAGACCATAAAATTTAAGTTGATAAATTATTTTACTTAGACATAAGATCATGTTCAAAACTTTTCAAAAATATTATGGATTTTAGTAAAAATAAATGGGATCCCTTGGAAGATGTTCAAACACTTAGGATCTGTGAACTTCAAGTAATAAAATGATCTCATCATCAAAATATTTATAAACATAGACTTAGTCTAAGTCTATTTCCTAAGGTCCCAATTTCATTTAATTAAATGAAATAAACCTTAGACTAGAGACTTATATTAAATCTTATGATTGAAAGGTCCTTGTGACATAAAGATTTTTGTAAATGCTTTTAACATAAGGTTTTATCGTGTTTATTAATGTGATAAAACCCTAGGTTAAAACCTAGAATTTGGTCCTTGTATTATGTGGCCCTTTTGGACATGTTATCAAAACTTAAATAAATATTTTATCCTAAATTATATGTTTTGTTTATTAACACAACATAAACCTTAGCCTAAAATATTTAGCCTGGGTGCCTTTTTCTATGGATTCTGAAAACTTAAGCTAAAATACTTTAGCCTAAAGTTTATAAAATATTTATTAAAAATTAAATAAACCTTAACCTAAAGTATTTAATCCTAAGTCATTTACTTTATCATAATGAAAATTGAAGTTGTTTCCCTTTTGTAGGATCAACATCTTGTACTTCATCATAGAGATTGATCAGATGGAGTAAAAGACCTGATGAATCTAAGGCATTTGATCCATCAAACTAATTACATACATCCATTTAGATTAAGATCAATGATATACACTTGCTCATGAGAGGATGATCATATAGAGTAGGCACATGTGATAGGCACACATAAATTGCACATAATACAAGGCCTATGAGGCTCATAAAGTCACCAAGTGTCACAACCATAGGGTTTGACATAAAGCAACCAATTATTATTGAGCCTTATGATCATGATCAATGGCCCACATTAATATCTGAAAAAATATCCAATGACATGAAATAAAATTTGGATTTTAAATAGATAATGCCCAGTCCCTCAAGGCATTTATGAAAAATGCTACAAAAATTGTCAAATGGATGCCACATGGGCACCACACAAGTACAAAATGATAAAATTAGAGTATTTTTGTGCTTGAAAGGGAAAAGGTATAAAGGCCTATGTCTTAATAAAATTTGAGAAACAAATGAGTCTAATTTGGAATTTCCACTGACATTAAAGCTCCAAAAATCCCTAAGCATCCATAAAATCCCTAGTTCTCAATTAAATTAATCAAAATGAAATTGAGAAGAGCTAAATTACAATCTAAGCAAGAAAAAGTTAATTCATAGATTACTTAAAATTCATTTGGTAAGTAGTTACAACTTATATAGTCATGGTATCTTGTAGATAGCAATAAAGGGATGATATCAAGCTGTGTTTGACCTTAGATAATGAGGGGAGGGGTTTCAAATATATGGACCTAGATACTACATCTTTAAAAAATGGGAACATGAACTAGTCTGAATTCTTTTGGACCATCGAGGAGATGAAAGATTTGATAAGGGAATAACATAATAATGAAACCATCATAAGGAGATATAATGACCTAATTTCTATCCAGATGGCTAGTCTACACTACGCTATCACCAAGCCTAAGGTACTACACTACATTAATGTCATTGTTCTTCTTTTCACAGATTATAAAATTTATAATGATTGGATTGTACATGAGCGTATACTTAAGAAAATAACATACATTCCCCCCTAGATTTTGAGAGATATTATAAACTATGTAAATCCTAAATAGACCTACCAACCATTAAAAAGTGGACTAGGGGAATATGTTAAACACAATACTTGCCCCATGGTTTCTTATTAGGAATTAGGTAATCTAGGACCATAAGAAAAATACCAATTGTTTAATTCAAGGATGGAATTAGGATAATAATGACCTTACTGAATAGGTTATGTGGATCCCCCTCTACCACTCATATTGACAAAATATGGGTATCATATGTCTACTTCACTGTGGAGAAAGGACTCACTCCCCCACTAGGTGAGATGATTAACACATGCTTGAAGTCATAATTTATAACCATCAAGAAGAAAACAAGCAAACACTTTTACATGTCCTATTTACTTGATGCATTTTTAGCCTCCACTTAGATCCTAAACATTAGGAATTATTAACCTTATGAAAGACCCACTATCTCCCATAATTTCTCGAATCTTCACATTTTCAAATACAAACATAACAATAGATCATCTATGATTGTGTTTATCTAGCCCTAGTGAAATCCATAATAGGAATCCACATGAACAAGGTCAGTCCATTGGCTAATAAATATGTGGAATTGATAGGGGACATATGGTTCTATGTTGATTGCATAGTGATGATGATTGAAGGGACTTTGACACAACCCTTTAATTTACCCATATATATGCCTACCAAGTTAGTAGAGTAGGAAATTGTGTACCAAATTATTTGTATTATACATGGATTTTGCAAAGAGAAAAGGAAAAGCCTTCCCCATCCCTTTCCTTTGACAATCAGTAAAACTATGTTATAAAATTGGGAACATGTAAATGTTATTACTAGATAGAAGGATTCATTTACCCTAAAAAAATTTTATTTGAGACAATAGGACCCTAATAGGGTGATCACCAAACATCCAAAGTCAAAAACCATAAATAAGACATTTGAGAACTAACCTAGTGTCCATGATCCATTCTACATTAGGGCCTCTAGTTTCCTAAAGGTAATTTCTAGATTGAAAAGGCATAACGTCAAGCTTGAGCCCATGCTGGATAGGGAAGAAAATAAACCACTACATGAGATATGGCAAATGGGCCCCTTATAGTATCACTTACTACCTGGGCCATCTTCTAGGCCCCTTCCAGAGTAACTACTGCAACTACCCCAAGCACAAATAACACAAGGACATGGTAAAGAGAAGTTGGAAGAAAGACCTAGGGAGGGATCATATTCATCCCCACCCAAGAGGCTAGAGTCCTTAATTGAATACCTAGATATGACTGTATTAGAACCTAATGAAATAATAGAGGATGAACTTGAGGTGCTTGTTGAATACTATGGTTTAGGAGATGAAGAGGAAAAAATTGAAGAACCCTAATATAAACATGATGAGACAAAATATGATAGAAGAAAAGAATATTCTTTGGAATTAGTCCCAGTAGCACCCCCATAAAAAAGGAAAGCATAATTGTCATTGGTCCCAGTTGGGAGAAAAAAACCTAAGTTGATCTTCACCCACCCAATGAGTGAGGTCAAGTTTTTTAGTGATGAATACCTCATTAATGGACCCATTATCCCTTAATGTTTTTCTTATGGGAAGATTCAAAACATTCCCACTTTATCCCATTCTTGGGCCTTGACACAAATAATTAACATTTTTTTCCAAGATGAAATCAAGCCATGGATATTGTCTTTGATGAAGGAGGAAGAAAAAATAAGAATAGTTACCATAGTAGGATAAAGTGGCACATAAATAGACACTCTAGGTGCTTCAAGAAACACAATGATGGAGGTCCCATAACCTCCTAAGGTAACAGAGTCATCAACTAGTGTCTAATTCAATCTAGAAATAGTAGGGTTGGAGAGGGTGACAACTAAGAAGGTCATGGTTAGAGGTGAGGAATTCACCTTTTAAAAGGTCAAGCCATTTGTACACTTAACTCTAATTAGATGACAATAACCTAGTGAACATCCCATTCATGAGGAAGACATAGAAAGCCTTGTTGAGGCTCATTCAGCTAAGATCAAAGCAGGAATCAAGGGTATGAAACAAAAGATATATAACTTGGAAAAGGAAAGGAGAATCTAGAGACCCAGGCTATCCTATCGATCCTAGAGGATATAATAAAGATATTTGAGGCATATTTATTTGACATGTTTGATTATTTGAAGTAAATGAAGCTAAGATAAGATGCACTAGCCCAATAGAGTGAGATAACCAAAGCATTAATGGCCAAGTGGTAAGATTTTGAGAATAAAATAAGAGATCTTATCAACATACTAATTAAGGATAAAATTCCTAGATTTAAGACCATTAACCTAGCCCACTTAAATGTAATATTTGTAATAGTGGTTGATTAGATCCAAAGTTTAAATGCTTGATCAAAAGGCTTGGATAAAATCCTAAGGGATTATAAGGATTTGATATCAAGAGTCAAGAAATTCCTTGGCACCATGCTATCCAATCAAACAAAGTCTACCACCTTAGGAATCATTGATTATGAAGAGTATAATCACATAGTCACTTTGGTGATGCAAGAAGTGCAGAGTAAAGTCTAGGGCTAGTTAGGGAGTGAAAATAGCTGATTTTTGGGCATGATCTACATTACTGAGGAAAAGATTGTAGAGGTCAAGAGCATCAAAGAGGATATGGAAAGGGATGATATGGAATTTGATGACTTAGATGATCAAGAATATGTCTATCTCTTGAAGCTAACTATTAATTTGGAGCTTGTTAAAGAACAACATCAAAGAGATATGGAGCTTCTCTAAGAGAAACAAGGGATCCCTTCAATAATTGGCCCACCAATTAATTAATATTTGATTTTGTAAAAGCATTGTAATATTTGAATGAGGAATATTTTTTGTAAAGGCATATGATATTTTGTTAGCATATTTGCCTACATGTTAGTCTATTTTGGATAGATAAGTTTATTCTAGAACTATAAAAAAATGACATCTATCCTTATCTTTGTACATGCGTAATATTATGACTAACTAGTATACTACCTTGATCTTCTATAAAAGGTAGTATTACCATTTTGTAAATGGAAGGAATTTTTATCAAAAACTTGTATACTATTCAAGTAATTAATATAAGTAAGGAATACTGAAAATTTTGTCCAAGTTTGTTTGTATCGATTGTTACATGATTTATCTCTCAATTATTTATTCTAAGTCTTGAATTTGAATGTTTTTTATGAATTTTGAATGTGCATCTTTGATATAGGTTTGCTAATTTATGCTAAAGCTAGATTAGTTTAATGCTCTTATATCTTGTTTCATTTTTTTTGCTATGCATTAGGATGTGAAAATGCTATTTGTATGCAATAGTAAACCTTTCAAGAAAAATTTAGTTTATACTTGTATTATTTCATGTTTTCCTTAGATATTTGCCTAGTATATGGTGGGGTTTGAACATCTACTAATTCACACTATATGTTGGTTAAATTCATGTTTAGTCAAAATTAAAACCTTGTCATAATGTTTGAGGCTAAGATAAGTAATCACATACTTTCTTTATGCCCTACCCTTTCTTTTACCCCCTTTTTGACCAAATAATTTTATATAGATCTCATTTTAAATATTCACTTAGATTAGTCTCTAGTGTATAAATCTAGTCATAACTCACTAATATTAGCATAGATATTTAAAAATTCATAAGGACCATGGTAGCTCCCAACCACCAATCAATATAAATTTGTGGAAAAATTTAATTTGCTCTACCTCTATTTCACCACAAGTAATGATATTACCAAAACTTGCTACTCATGCCATAAATTATTATAATTCTAAATTGATAAGTGTTCTTTAAACACTAAGAGCACCTGTGATACACATAAAAGCATCAATAGGATGAACTCTTCTAGATCTAGAAGGAGCACTAAATTTGCTAAGTCTATGATTAATTTTGGTGTGTTTTAACTAAGGGTTAGTGTTATCTTTGCACTCTTGCATGATTATTTGATCAAAATCATAAATGTCATTGATCTTTATGATCTTTGACCCATCTTTGTGCTTCCTTTAGACAAAGATGAGAGATATTTGAGGTTGAATACTTAATTCTAGTAAAGATAGCTTAATATATAAGGATCCACATTATTTGAGGTTAGAATAGTTTATTTTGATCAAATATTGGAAAATATTTTATAAATTTAAACTTATTCAGGATTAGAGTTGTGAAGGTTAACCATATTTACATAATTGGGCACTTCTTTTAGCTGGTTTAGTTAAAATTTGTTTCCCTTTATTTTTATTTACATATATCTTTGAAAAATTAGCTTAATGTGTAAATCTAAGTATTATTATTTGTAAAGGTTAGTTTGACACATAGTATTTCAAATAGGGTCCAAATTTCTCAAGCTGAAACTACCAAGAAAATGTACTAGATCACACTCCAAAACAAGAGAGGGTTTCTTGAGTTGAAAGTCCATAGGAGAGATAGAAGAGATAAAGGTAGATACAAGTTTTCAAAGTATTTTCCAACTTTACCACTCTAATGTAATCTTTCATTTGACCTTCATCAAGGTATGTCTTGGTTGGGAAGTTCTCCTATCAATGTACAAGGTGTAATCCATGACCTCCCTCATAATCTTGAAAAGTACTTGCCAACTTTTAGTCCTAATGGTATGGTAACTCTAGAAGAACATGTTAAATCATTTAACATTGTATTGAAGTTGTTAAATGTAGTTAATGAGGATGTATCATGTAGGTTGTTCAATTTTACATTTAAATATGCTACATATGAGTGGTTCCTAAACTTGTTTGATGATTACATCACCACTTGGGATGAGTTTAATAACATCTTCATTGACCAATTTGGAAAGATAGTCCCTATGTCATGTACCAATAATTTACAACCCTAAAAAAGGGATGCTAAGAACCTATAAGAGATTTCAATGCTAGGTTCCAAAATATGTATAGCAAAACCATTGACCCTTATAATCATGATCAGACATTGTCCTTGGAAATATATAAAGATGATCTTGATCCCATGACCTCAGTGCTCATAAAGAGAGTTGTAGGTCTAATAAACACATTAGCTTTAGATTATGTTAATGCTATTATCATTAATGACTAGATGCAACCTCAAGATTAGATGGCTTACTCTATTCCTAATGTCAATCCATATATGCCTGCCTTGAATGTCTTTCCCAATAATAACTAGAATGTGCCTACTCTCAACCAACTCCCAAATTTGAACCAATTTCCACTAAGACATATTGGTCCTAACCAAAAATTTGGGTTCTTGAATCACCATGCTAATAATTGATTTAATGAAACTAATCAAAAGACCTTGAAACCAACCACTGGTGTCAATAATAACCAGGCTCATAATTAAGAATCCCCCAAAAGTGAGAATGAGTCCATTTTGAAAATGATCCAAAAACAAAACACTAACTTCTTTCAGCTACAAAAACAAGTTGGTAATACTAGAGAAAATTCTGGTAGAAACTTCTCTTTCAAAATTTTCAATTGACCAAATAATAGGTTCAATAATGATATTTTCCACAACAATAAGAATAATGAACCCTGCTCTAAAAAGAAGACTATGGATATTAATCTCATTGACATTTCTTTGCCTGATTATAGTATAGTCCATTATACTACTAATCATGGTGAGATTGATTACATTGAGTTCTATAAAGCTTTTGAGGTATTTAAATAAGAGTTAGACACTTTTGAGGTAGTTCCTAACAAAGATATTGGTATAGGTACTTTAGAATACAAGCCTATTGATCATACTTTCATGGTGGAAAAGTTTGATTTCCCCTTCCAAGAAGACAATGAGCTTGATTATGTTCTTGAAGAATTTTATGCCTTCCATTAGTTCTTAAATAAGACATACCCTCTAAGGAAAAAATAATAGAGGTAGCCTTTGACTACTCCTACTCCTCCAAACATCTTTGGTACTCTTATGAATACCACTTCAAAGAAAAATATAGAGCCTCCAAAGGGAAGTACTTCTAAGCCTAGTGTTGATGCTTCCATTTCTTATATTAAAAATGGTTATAATATTGTAGAGTACATGAATAAAATCAAATCTAATATCACTTTGCATGAATTGACACAAATCATAGAGCAAAGAGATATATTGCTAAAATCTTTGTCCAAGAAATCTAGCAAGATGACCAAAACTGATAATGCTAATGTAGCTATGTATAAAGCTAAAATATAATCCTTACCCTTCTTACTTATAGTAAAAATGTTTGTTAAAAACATGCATAACTATTTATTAGATTCTGGTGCTTCTAAAAATATTATGCTTGTAGGTGTTTGCAAGTAGCTTAGTTTTAACCCCATTAAGTCTGATAGGGTTTTCACCTAATTAGATATGTTTAGGGTCAATGTGGTTGGCGAATTGTTAAATGTCCACATGCAATTGGCTTCCAAGATAAGATTCCAATAATTTATAGATATCCAAGTAGTAGATATCCTTGATGCATATAGACTACTCTTGAGTAGAGAATGGACAAAGGATGTAAATGGATATATGTCCACTGATTGTTCACACCTATGGCTTCCTTGGAAGGGAGTTCCCAACCAAATAAAATTTGAAAGAGAGCCAAGGATTAATCATATGATCACTTAATATAATGATGTCAATGAAAGGGACAACATAATTGATTTATATTTAGTGATTTTACCATTGAAACAAACAATGTTTATGATCCTAAAGCTTCTAATGTTGTACCTCAGCTATGGAAGTTACATTTTGATGGAGCCAGGTGTAAAGCTAGATCTAGAGTAGGCATTATTTTAACTATCCCTATTGGTAAGAAATACCATGCTTCTCATATACTCCAATTTCTTTCCACTAATAATCTAGCATAATATGAAGCCCTCGTCCTAGGTTTGAAATTTTCCATAAAATAAGGTCAAGGAACTATTAGTTTATGGTGATTTATAAATAGTAGTAAATCAAGTAAGAAGAAAGTATCAGTTTAAAATTTCATACCTCAAGAGGTACAAATTTAGAGTTTGGGATCTAGTGGAATCTTTTGATGCCTTTAATGTTATTTCCATTGCAAGAGAAGAAAATAAAGTTGTTGATGAGTTGGCATCTGCTAAAACCAATCTCATGCCTAATCAAGGTTCCCCAAACTTTAGTATAGAGCTCATACCATGCGCTTCTATCCCTGATAATGTGAACCATCTATAGGTATTTAGTGATAACTAATAAATCCTAAACTTCATGACTATTTTAGGAGCATTCAAAGCCCAAACCATTGATGAGGTTGATGAAAATATGTTTAGAGATGGAAAATTTGATGGAAAAGTCATTCAGTTGAATGACAACAAAATATCCAAAGGGATGATTACCTTGGAAATATCATTTGATCAAGATAAGCTAGATGAAGCTTCTAAGGTTCCCAAGGTGAGTAGGAAGGACTACAATGTTATTTATCTTGGCCCCTAAGATCACATTGGAAAATCATGAAGTAACATTAATAATAAGAGATCTACAGAACTATTGACAAAATATAAAGATTTGATAGCTTGGTCTTATGATGACTTCAATATCTTTGACCCAAGAGTCATCACCCACACTATACCTCTCAAATAAATTTGTAAACCCTTCAAGAAAAAATAAAGACCTATGAACCCTATCTTAGAACCCATGATATTCAAAGAAGTCAAGAGGTTATTATATGCTAGAATTGTATTTCCCATTAGGCACTCTACATGGGTTACCAATTTGGTGCCAGTTATAAATAAAAATGGTGAAATTAGATAGTGTATTAACTTTACAAATTTGAATAAAGCATCCAAAAAGGGTAATTATCCTCTTCCCTCTCTTGACTAGGTAATATAGATTATTTTTGGTTTAGCCATGATGTCTTTCCTTGATGGTTTTCAGGGTACAATCAAGTGTTGGTTGATAAGAAAGACAAAATAAAGATAAAATTTAGAACTAAGTGGGGCACCTTTTCATACAAGAGGATTCCTTTTGTATTTATAAACATAAGAGCCAGCTTTAAAAGGGCCATCTACCATGCCTTCCAAGGACTAATTGGTAAGTTCATCATAATTTACATGGATAATCTAATTGCTTTCTCTAAGAATAGTTAATAACATTTCATGTATCTACAATAGGTATTTGAAAGGTGCAGAAGGTATGGGATCTCCCTTAACCCTAAGAAGAACATATTTTGTATCACTGAAGGTAGATTTTTAGGCCATGTTATCACTAAATATGGAATTCACATAGACCCTGAAATGGTGGAATTTTCAAAGATTGTAAAACTATTGAATGATATGATGAAGAAGGATTCTAAAGTCTCATAAAATGAGGAATCCAAGAAGGCCTTTGATAATATCAAAATTATAATCAACCAAGCTCCATCTTGATAAGTCCTAACTTTCAAAAGGATTTTTACCTCTACTCTTTCTCCTTTGACCACAATTTTTCTACTATTTTAAATCAAAAAATAGAAGGATCTAACCATCCAATTAATTTTATGAGTACTAATTTTAAGAATGTTGAGTTAAACTATAATTTTATTGATAATTAAGTCTTTGTATTGGTTAAATCTATCAATAAATTTAGGCACTACATTATTAGGAACAAAGTACATACCATTCTACTAGACCCAACAATTAAGCTAATGTTAAGCCAATGCAAACTTGGAAAGTGAAGAGGTAAGTGCATGTCTATCTTATAAGAATACGACATAGAAACAAAAACTAAAAAATTGGTAAGGTATCAAGGTATGATTCAAATGATTGTTAATACTAGCCTTAAACTAAGTATTATGTAAGTTGATCAACAAAGCTTAGAATATAATGAATGGTATGGCTCTATTTTTCACTTGATAATTAATGGCACTTGTCCTATAGAGCTAACCAAGGAGAAAAGGAAAGATTTAAGGCTTAAGGCAACTTACTACCTCATAAAAAATGGATTCATATACCAAAATAAATTTTAAGGTTTATACTTGAGATGTGTTTCCAAATAAGAAGCTAATGAGGTAAGAAGGACTTTCCATGAGAAATTGGCAAGTGGGCATCCATCTGGGAGAAAAACAACTCATAAGATCCTTAGGTTGGCTATTATTGGTCCACCATATTCAAAGATGCTTATAATCATATAAGATAATGTCATTCATGCCATATCTTTAACACTAAGGAGTCAAAGGTAGTAATGCCATTGCAACTAGTCGTGATTGGCAAACCCTTTGCCTAATGGGGACTAGAATTTGTAGTAGTAGTTGACCCCAGCTCATCAACAAATCACAAGTATGTTATGAAAAATACTAACTATTACACAAGGTGGACTGAAGTAGGAGCCACTGAGTAATGTAGAACATAAGAGGTGGTCAAGTTTTTAGATGAAAGCATATGTACTAGGTTTGGGACTCTAGTCTCTTTATTATGTGACAATGGGTCATCATTCACATTCATAGAAATGACATAGTGGGCATATGAAAAAAACATTATTCTCAAGTTTTCATCCAACTATTATCTTCAAGGTAATGGAGTGTCTATGTCAATTAATAAAAACTTGATGAAAGCCATTAAGAATTCTACTACAAAAAAACAAATTACATGGAATAAACTTCTCAATTATACCCTTTAGGTAGATAGAATAAGAGTCAAGTAGGATCTTCAATATTCTCCTTTCTTGATAGTATCTGGCCAAGAGCCTATATTCCCCATCACACTCAAACTACCAACCTACATGTTTATGCAAGAGTATATGGAAAAATATCAAGAATTTGTTAGCTCAAGGTTATTGGACATTATCTAGATGGAAGATGCATGGGAAAAGGATTTTTTTAACTTTAGAAGAAACCAAACTATAGTAAAAAGTTGGTTCAAAAAAATATCAAATATCAAGGTGTTTAGACAAAGAGAATTTGTTCATCTTTGAGATAAAGCATCTAAGACCAAGGCCAAGCATGGAAAGTTCACACCTCTATGGATTGGTCCCTATCAGATTGTAGATACACTTGGAAATAATACCTGCAGGCTTAAAGATCTAAAAAAAGTAGAGTTCACACTACCCTCTAATGGATAGTATCTCAAGCATTACTTCATTTTTTCTCCTTCTAAGGTCTTCATAGAGTAATCTATAAGATAACTAGAGTTACTGTACATAGGCTAGTTAGTTTCCTTTAGCTTTTTTCCTTCATGTATCTTGTTTATACATAAGCATGTATATATTTGTTTATTTCCCTTTTGATTCCTAATTTTCTATTTTCTTTTTTGTGTTTATTTCTTGTTGTTTTGTTCCTTGCTTCCAATAAGTCCTTTTAAACAACCCTCAACTCAAACTTCCTTAGCTTACTTGAAACCTTCCAAATTTAAAGATATTGATATGAACCCCATGCATATGTTGACCATGGATTTGAGATAGAGGATTTATATTAGGTTTTGAATAAACTAGTAAAGACCTATGGATAGGTTAACCATTCTATAAAGACCATAATCATTGTCTTGACCTAAACCTGGTTTAGAGAAGAATTACACATGTTTAATGAAAGATCAATTTATTAAGGTATAGCCATGCTTGTACTTAACAAACATCCTTGCTTAGGACAAAGGTTGAAACCATAGGTGATTATATAAGGATTAGACACTTGATCAGATCCTTACACATGTCTAGCCTTGTTCCCAACCTTTGTTAAAATCCTAAAAGACCCAAAAATACAAAAAATAAGAACTTATTGAAAAATCAAAATATTTTCAAGAAAAGGTGATTCTGGTAATCTCCACTGGGGTGATCAATGCCTAGATGGCAATGGATTAAGGCCATGGGTGGAACCAAATGCATTTTTATCAGACGCTATGGATGTCTAGCTAATAGCAGATCATTTCCCAAGCCTTCCTTGAGCGAGAAGCATGGTTCTTAATGAATATCTAGACATGCTCCAAGTTAGTGTTAATGATTAAAGGTATGAAATTTGGAAGTTGTCTCATGAACCCCATGGAAAATAGTAGTGTAATCAAAGCACACACACAATTTGTTCATGTCCTGATTTTTGCTCCTAATTCTACATGTGCAAGGTTTTTTTCAACCATGAATTGATCTTGATAATGACATTTGTCAAATGGACTAGATGACCTAGTTATTTGTCTAAACTATAGTCTCTGAGTTCTAAAATATTGCCATGTTTTCCCCAGAATTCACCATTTGTTGAGGTCAACATACCCCCCATTTATAAAAAATATGGACCCTTGTGATTATTTTGAACCTTAGTACTAAAGACTTGATATACTATTATTTATTGGGATTTGAAGATCACGTACACCTAATGAAATTAGCCCATTTATTCATGGTTTTACTTTTAACCTTGTGTAATGTTGCAAACAATTGAATGTCATGTCTTAAGATTGCAGGTTTCATAGATCTCCTTTCAATGAATCATTTTGGGAAATTCATAGATTAGCTCTATTTATGATTTTTCTAGCCATTGTTTTGTGAGTTATCATAGTTAGATTCATGGCTTGAAACCCTCTTTTAGCAAACCCTAGATTATATCTTTTTTTTTAAATTCAAATCTATTGGGAACATATTTGGTGGGAACACTTAGAATCAACTTTGGACTTAAGAACAATTTTTATGCTAAGGATTGGTCATGGTTTTTAACACAACCAAACCTTAGCCTAAAAATCATGCTTAGTCCCCTTTATTTTCCCCCTCAAATTCCTTATGTTTCTAACATGGTTTAATTTTTATGTTTTTAGGGTATTTTATTTTAGCATGGTCCCCTTTGTTAAATACTTATCCTAAAAAGTTATCCCCAAGGCCCTATTCATATTTATCAACATGAATAAGACCTTAGTCTTAATGTTTTAGCCTGAGTTCCTATTTACCTAAGTCCTAACTTAGATACCTTACTTCTTTGTAGATCTAATGGCTCTCACTTCATCATGAGAAAATTATTTGATGGAACACAAAATTCTTGATGAATCTAAGCATTTGGTCCGTTAGACCAATCCTATAAAATCACCAACATTGAGATCAATGATCTACACTTAAGCGGGAGTGAGGATCAAATGGCACAAGATCATCATTAAAATTAAAGGGCCCCTTTTATCAAATATAAGCTTAGCATATGTTTTACCCTAATTTATTATTATATTTATTAATACAATAAAACATTATGATAGAACTTATGCTAAGTGTAAACATCTAGATCTTGATTAGACGGTCTACGACTACTCATAAAAATTGATCAGATAGAGCAAACACAATGATAAAAATTCAAAATATCAAGGAGCATATAGAGCTAACATGTGGGACTCCCATATTCAAACTTGATAATAAAGGATCCCACACATTAAATTAAACCAATGGCAGCATGCATCTACTTTAATCTTGATCAATGGTCTATGATTCATTTTGGAGATTTATCCAACAAAGCATATCAAATCTAAAGTATATACACAAAAAGGGGTTTGATGGGATTAAAATTGATGTTATCATGACTATCATTTGATTTCCATGAGTTCATCATTGATGTCCATGATACCATAAAATTTAAACCCATTAAACCTAATGATCCACTAACTCAAATTTGATGTTCTCACAACCACCATTTGACATCTCCAAGGCCGTCATTGATGTTTGAGACCATCTAATTAAGCTAATAAATTATGTCACTTATATATAAAGGCATGTTTAAATTTTTTCAAAGGCTTACGGATTATAATAAAAATCAATGGGATCCCTCAAAAGATGTTTAAATACTTAGGATCAGTGAACTTCAAGTAATTAAATGATCTCATTGTCAAAATATTTACAGACATGGACTTAGTCTAAGTCTATTTCCTAAGGTCCCAATTAAATTTTTTTAAATGAAATAAACCTTATACTAGAGACTTATATTAAATCATATGATTAAAATATCCTTGTGACATAAATCTTGTCACAAATACTCTTAACTTAAGGTTTTATCATGTTTATTAATGCGATAAAACCCTAGGTTAAAACCTAGAATTTGGTCCTTGTATTATGTGTCCCATTTGTATGTGTTCTAAGAAATTAACTCAATATTTTATCCTAAATTATATGTTATGTTTATTAACACAACATAAAACTTAGCCTAGACTATTTAGCTTGGGTTCCCTTTTTATGGATTTTGAAAACTTAGGTTAAAATACATTAGCCTAAATTTTATAACATGTTTATTAAACATGAAATAAACCTTAACCTAAAGTATTTAATCCTAAGTCCCTTCCTTTATCATGATGATAATTAAATTTCTTACACTTTTACAAGATCAACAACCCATGCTTCATCACATGGATTGATCAGATGAAGTGAAATATCCAATAAATCTAAGGCATTTGATCTATCATACCAATCACATGCATCCATTTGGATTAAGATCAAAGATTCATGATTTCTCATGAGAGTATAATTATATGAAGTGAAGCTACCAGAAAAAATTTAGTGAGCCCCAAAATTCCTATGGGATCGACATGTGTCAAGCACACATTTACTACATAGAATGAAAGGCCTAGGAGGCCAATAAAGGTATAAAATGTTACAACCATAAGACTCGACATAAATCAACCAATGATTCTTAAGACCTGTGATCATGATCAATAGCACATATTGATCCATAAATAAATATCCAATGATTCAAAATAAAATTTGGATTTTCAAAAGATAATAGTTATTGCCTCAATACATTTATAAAAAATTCTATGAAAGCTATCAAATGGATGCCACATGGGATCCATGCAAGAACAAAATGATAAAATTAGAGATTTTATATACTTAAAAGGTAAAAGGTATAAAATCCTAGGTCTCAATAAAATTTGAGACCCAAATGAGCCTAAGTATAAATTACCACCACCATTGAAGCTCTAGAAAATCCCTAGTTTGAACTTGGATTGATCACAATCAAACTAAGAAGAGCTCAATAATGATCTAAGCGAGAACAAGTTAATTTAGATATTACTTGAAATTTATTTGGTAAGTATTTGTAACTTCCATAGCCATGAAAAATCACATAAAAAATTAAAGGGATGAGATCAAATTGCACTTGGCCTCAAATAATGAGGGTAGGATTTTCAAAGATACAGACCTGGATACTACATATTTGAATAATGGAAATAGGAACTAGTCTAAACTCTTTTCAACCATCAAGGAGATGTAAGCTTTGACAAGGGAAGAGTAAAAAAATACAACCGTCTTGAGGAGATACAATGACCTGGTTTCCATCTAGATGGCTAGACTAAACTACGCTACCACCAAGCCTGAGATACTATACTACATTGATGTCCTTGATCGTCTTTTCTAGGATTGTAAAATTAAGAATGATTGGATTATGCATTAGTGTAGCTTTAAAAAATATCATACATTTCCTCCTAACTTTTGAGAGCTATTATAAACTATGTAAACATTAAATAGACCTGATAACCATTAAAAAGTGGACTAGGGAGCATAATATAAACACAATCCTTGCCCCATGGATACTTACTGGGAATCGGGTAATCCAAGACCCCACAGGAAAAATCCAAAATTTCCAATTTAAGGAGGTAATTATGATAATAATAACCTTACTAAATATGTTATTTAGATCCCCCTCTACCACTCATATTGACAAAATATAAATATCATATGTTTACTTCATGGTGGATAAAAGACTGACTCCCCCACTAGGTGAGATGATTAACATCTACTTGAAGTCACAATTTACAGCCATCAAGAAGAAATAAATCAAACACTTTTACATGATGTCATATTTACTTGATGCCCTTTTAGCCTCCACTTAGATCCTAAAAATTAATAACTAGTCACCTGATGAAAGACCCATTGTCTCCCATCATTACTCGAAGCTTCACATTTTTAAATATAGACATAACATGTAATTTATTTATGATTATGTTTATCCATCCCTAGTGGAATCCATGATAAGAATCTAAATGAGTAGGGTCAGCCCATTGATTAAGAAATATGTGGAATTTATAGGGAGCATATGATTCTACCCTTATTTCATAATGATGAAGATTGAAGGAATTTGACACAACCCTTCAGGTTATCCATCTATGTTCCTATCAATCTAGTAGAGAAATTAATTATGTACCAACTTATTCACAATATAGATAGATTTTTTAAGGAGAAAAGGAAAAGGCTTTCCCATCACTTTAGTTTGACAATTAGTGAAACTATGTTACAAAATTGGGAACATGTAAATGTTATTTCTAGACACAAGGACTCCTTCACCCTATATAAATATGATTTGAGATAATGGGACCCTAATAGGGTGATCACCAAACATCTAAAGTTAAAAACCATAAATAAGACATATGAGGGCCAACCTAGTGTCCATGACCCATTTTAAAGCAATGCCTCTATTTTCCTATAGGTATTGGTCAAATTAAAAAGACATAACATTAAGCTTGAGCTCAAGTTGGCTAGGGGAGACAACAAACCACTAGGTGAGATATGACAAATGGCCCGCCTAAAGTATCACTTATTTCCTGGGCCATCCTCTAGGCCCCCTCCAGGGCAACCACTATAACCACCCCAGGAAAAAATACCATAAGGACCTGGTAAAGAGAAGTTGGAAGAGAGACTTGGGGAGGGATCATGTTCATCCCCACTTGAGAGGCCAGAGTCCACATTTAAATACCTAAATATGATTTCATTATAACCTAATGATACAATAGAGGATGTACTTAAGGTTCTTGTTAAATCTTATGGTTCAGGAGATGAAGAGGATAAAACTAAAGAAACTTAAGCCCAAAATGATGAAATAAAACATGATAGAGGAAAAGAATTTGCTTTAGACTTAGTCCTAGTAGCACTCCCATAGAAAAGGAAATAATAATTGGCATTGGTCCTAGTTAGGAGAAGGAAGCCCAAGTTGACCTTCACCCACCCCATGAGTGAGGTCGACTTGTTCAATGATGAATACCCAATTCATGGACCCATTGTCCCTAAATGGTTTATTTATGGGAAGATGCAAAATATTCCCACTTTATCCCATTCTTAAGCCTTGACACAAGTAATTAACATTGATGTCCATGATGAAATCAAGCCATGGATATTAGCTTTGATGGAGGAGGAAGAAGAAAGTAGAATAGATACCAAATTAGGATCAAGTGGCACAAAAATTGACACTATAGGTGATTTAAGAAGCACAAGGATGGAGGTCCCAGAACATCCTAAGGTAATATAGTCATAAACTCATGTTTAATTCAATCCATAAATAATAGGATTGGATAGGGTGAAAACTAAGAAGTCCATGGTTGGAGGTGAGGAATTTACCTTTCAAAAGGTTGAGCCATTTGTAGGATTAACTTTAGTTGGAGGATAGTAGCCTAGTAAACATCCCATTCATGAAGAAGACATAAAAAACCTAACTAAGGCTCATTCAGCTCATACCAAAGCAGGAATCAAGGGCATGAAGTAAAAGATATATAACTTAGAGAAGGAAAAGGAGTATCTAGATACCTAGGCTATCCTATCAATCATAAAGGATATCATACATTTTGTTTAAGGAATCTCTATTTGTAATGTTTGATTATTTGAAGTCAATGAAGATGAGACAGGATGCACTAACCCAACAGAGCAAGATATCCAAAGGATTGATGGCCCAATGGTAGGATTCTGAGAACAAAAAAAGATATTTTATCAACATATTGATTAAGGATAAAATTCCTATATTTAAGATAGTTATCCTAGTCCACTTAAATGCAATATTGGGAATAGTCATTAATAAGATATAGAATTTAATTATTTGGTCAAAATGTTTGGGCAGACTCCTAAGGGATGATGAGGAGCTGATAGCTAGATCCAATCAACTCCTTGGCACCATCCTAGCCAATATTACAAAGTCTACCACCTTAGGAATCATATATGATGAAGAGTATAAGCACATAGTCACTTTGGTGATGCAAGAAGTGAAGAGAAAAATCTAGGGCTAGTCAGGGTGTGACAACAACCAAGTCTTGGGCATGATATTCACTAATGAGGAAATGATTGTAGAGGCTAGGAGAATCAAGGAGGCTATGGCAAGGGTTGATATGGACTTTGATGACTTAGTTGATTAAGAGGATGTCTATCTCTTGAATCCAATTGTTGATTTGGATCTTGTCAAATAATAACATCAAAGAGTTATGGTGCTTCTCCAAGAGTAATAAGGGATCCCTTTAGAAATGGGCCCACCTGTTAATTAATATTCCATTTTTAAAAATCATTGTAATATTTGAACAAGGAATATTATTTTGTAAATGCATATGCCAGTTTGTTAGCATATTTTCATATAGGTCAGTCTATTTGGGAAAGAGAAGTGTATGATATAACTATAAATAAGGACAACTATCCTTATCTTTGTACATATATAATCTTATGACTGACTAGTATACTACCTTGATATTCTATAAAAGTTAGTATTACCATTTTGTAAAAGGAGGAAGTTTTGAGAAAAAACTTGTATACTATTTGACTAATTAATATAATCAAGGAATACTAAAAAATTTGTCCAAGTTTGTTTATATCAATTGTTACATGGTTTCTCTATCAATTTCTTATTCTAAGTCTTAAATTTGAATTTTTTTTATGAATTTTGAATATTCATCTTTTATACAACGTTGTTAATTTTTTTTATAGTTAGGTTAGTTGAGTGTTCTTAGATCTTGTTTAATTTTATTTGATATGCATTAGGATGTAAAAATTCCATTTATATGTAGAAGTAAACCTTTAAATAAATATTTAGTTCATACTTGTATTTCTTCATGTTTTCCTTAGATATTTACCTAGTATATGGTGGGATTTAAACATTTGTTACTTCACACTATATTTTTTTTACAATGCATGCTCAGTTGAAATTAAAACCTTATCATAGTGTTTGAGTGTAAGATAATAAATCACATTCTTTCTTCCATACCCTTGCTTTTCCACCCTAATTTTCCAAATCATTTTAGTGTAAATATTCACTTATATTAGTATCTAGTGTATAACTCTAGTAAAACTCACTAATATCAGCATAGATACTTTAAAATTCATAAGAACCATGATGGTTACAAACCACAAGTCAATATAAATTTGTGGAATAGTTTAATTTTCTCTACCTATCTTTCACCACAGGTAAGTAGATTACCAAAACCTGCTACTCATGTCATTAATTATTATAATTATAAAATGAGAAGTGTACTTTAAAAACTAAGAGCACCTATGATACACATAGAGGAATTAATAGGTTATATAACCAATTCACCATACATAATATTTATATCCTACCTTCATAGACTTGTATCATGATGCACACCTAAAGGTGGTCCCAACACAGGAGTGTGAAGTTGAATGTGAGGTGTTTGAAGCTTGTTTTCACCTTATTGAGGTCTAGAAACATGGAATATGTTATAAAACAATGGTGTAATCCTAAGGTGGAAAGTATAATTGATATCCATGATCATAAGTTGACTAATTTACTTCAAGGATTCTTGTCCTTAAACTTTTTGAAATAGGGAGTCTGCCTTTCTTTTGATCTTTCCATGATGAAACATCTTAAAGTATGAAATGGTCTAATGACTTCCATCATGTAGCCCAAGCATAATGGTAGTGTTTTTAAATGATGGGGTGGTTATTTTTTCAAGAAAATGTTGTGTATATAGGCCTCCATCTCAATTTTTTTCTCACTATAGACTATTAGTATAATCTATAGTGTTTTAGGTTCAAATGGTCTTTTAATGCACCAAGATATAATAGAAGAATACCTTCATAGAAAGTGAATTTGTTTGGATGAGAATTGATATAATGAACTTGAAAGGATCCTAGACCATGGAATACAAAGGTTTCATTTTATAAACACCACCTACAATGGTATCTCTTATTCTCAAGAGTGCAGCTACAGGTTGATTAGAGATTTGATAACATATTAGAGCATGAAAAATTTAGGTGTTAACTTAAATCCTATGCATGTTATGGGTATGTTTGACTATGAATTTGAGATGAAAGGTTCCAATAATAACCTATGGTATAATAAAAAATTTATAACATGAAAAACCACCACTTTGCTGTCAAAATGGCCACCTATAGTTTGACCGTAGTATGATAGTGTCTTTGGATCATGACAGTATAAATGATTGGAAAGTCCTAGTACATGATATGAATAATATTAATTGGGTATGAGATGAGTTCAAATAATTAAAGGAGATATTTAAGCATGAAATACAATTTATATCATTGAAGGACACATACATGCATATCCTTTTCCTAAGTGAATAATATATTCACACAATCTACCAATTTGGCTTAGGCAAGTAGAGAGAATTGAAAGATGAAATTTTTTAGAGGTTTTAGTGGGATGTTGATAATTATAATACATATAAAAAATTTTTAGAATCATATTCATGATGATATAATAGTAAGGAAATAAGGTAGAAACCAAGTTCAAACATTCAACTTCTAGGCAGTCCTATACAATACACACAGTCAGTCTTAAGTACTAGTTTGGAGAGATTGTAGGGGATAAAGATATGAATTTTTATTTATAGGGTCCCCAAGACCTGGTTGATCCATTAATAAGTTTTTTTATTGAGATAATAGTGGAAGTGCCATCTATTCTATCTCAAATAGAGGGAACTCTAGGAAATACGATGACTATAGGTTTGACATGAAGAGGGTAAGAAGGTGTGTTGGGAAGTGTTATGAAAATGTATAAGGGTGTGATATTTGTGTTGAACATACAAAAACATAAATGAGGACTTGAAATATTGAGAAACCACTTAGATATGGTTATGAGAAATAAAACACAATCATGTCTACTTGGCCTAAAGCCATAAATGGGGTCTCAATTTCATTTCCAAGTTAGGATTAATCTTCCCACACAATTAATCATATTCTAAGGGAGATATAAGGTTGTTTAAAACCATTTAATTGTAGATAAATCACTCAAGTTAGTCATTTTTGGATCAAACCAATCACATGGTACATAGAATGCAAAGAGCTTGATAGGCCATCTTTGGAAGCTCTTATCTATATGGTAAAGGTAAATGTGAGTATAAGGATATAGGAATATTTTAATGGGTTCATATAACCCTAATTTTTGGAATTTTTTTAGATTATGGACATCAAAGTTTTATGAACTATCCTTAAGAGTCAAAACATTATAAAACTCTCCAAAACCCTTGTTTTTGACTTAATTGGAAAGAGATGGATAGAAATTAATTAAAAATGGGATGATTGATTAGGAAAGTGTTTTGGACTTGTATATAACTCTCTCAGTCTCCATGACACATGATTTTTTTGAACCCTAATTGTATGGATAGGCTTAAATAAGGTTTTTTGTAAGGATTTATGTGTTTTGTAGGTATAAAACAAGTTTGAAAAATGAGAATACTTTGATGAGGTAAAGTATGAATTTTCATAACCCCTTATATCCATTTATTGATTCATAAAAATAAAAAATCACATTTGCTAACTCATTCACTTCAGGTAGTTTGTGAAAGACAATGAGAATGGAGAGTGACTACCAAGTGAAGTGATGAGAAGAGTAATTGAGGAGATTTTTAAGCTATACCTGATGGATTGGGAGGCAAGGGGACTCTTTATAGGTGTCATATTATCCCTTAAATTTATTTTATGAAGAAAATGAATACCATTTGGGTGACAAATGTGAGAAAAATCTAAAAGGCTAGTGATGGTGACTGTAGATTATGAGAACAAGTGTCCAAAAGAAGACCAGTGGTTAGGAAATCATATAGTACATGTTCAAGATTTTTTATAACCCCTTCCTAAATTTTCATATGTGTTATCTCTCCATAGCATATTTTGAAGCACTCAAAAAAATCCTAATGAAGAAGTTAATTTCAAGAAACCAGTTGAGAGTACCCTATGCTAATTTTAAGGAGTTTGATGCTTCTAATGAACACTTATCTATTAAAAACTTTCATGGTATATTTAGTAATACATTATTTATAAATTAAAATCTCTCTCTCTCTCTCTCTCTCTCTCTCTCTCTCTCTCTCTCTCTCTCTCTCTCTCTCTCTCTCTCTCTCTCTCTCTCACTCATTTTGAAACTTGTTCTTGTGACTTTTGATCATCCTTCTCTCTTATTTCTCACATTCTATAAATGTAATCCATTTTTTCTCTTGTATTATAATTTACACACCTAGTATGGCAAATATCTAGTGGTTTGATGTTGTATATTGTATTTGAATAATTAATGAAATCTATTTTTGACCTAATAACCTATATTTTCAAAGTATGTGAAGATATATGTAGTGAATATTCAAGTTATTGATATCCATCCTTGCTTTCTCTTAATCCTTCCATGTTTAATTCAAGTTGTTCCACTCTAACAGGTCATATGAAGTGTTTTCAAGTGTATGGGTGTATTATCAAGTGTATAATTAGATTTAGTGTTTAAAAATAATCTCTGGTTCACTTACCTTGAATATTTTTCATGCATATCACCTCCACATTGAAATACTAATGTTAGAGTATTTAAGAACTTTGAAACTAGTGTTATAGGTCATATATCTTAGTGAAAGAGTATGATATCATAGTGGAGATATTTATAGTGTATCACCCCATTAGATTAGCTTAATTTCATGTATTCTTCTATCCCTTTTCACATAAATAATAAGTTAGTGTAGGTGATAAGCACTTAATAATTAATTTAGGGAGATATCCCTTAAACCTAGAGGTCTACCTCTACCATAGGCCAACCATAGACATAAAATTATTCCAATTTTTCCAAATTCTTAGAGTAGGCTTGAAAAACCTCCTCTAGGGTGCAATATTTGGTGACAAAAGTAATATAATAGACACACCTTCCTTACCACTCTTGTTGATCACTTCACCATGGCCATTCTCTACATGGGGCCTTGATATCATTAGTAAAATTAATCCAACCTCTTTTGATGGCCAAAAACATATTCTCACTTCTACTAAGTATATTAATAAGTGGATTGAGTATATTCCTCTCACTTGCATCACTGAGAAGTAGATTTCTTAGTTTATCTATTACCATATCATCTATCAATATGGTATCCCAATCCATATTATATATGATAATGGTAGATCATTTATAAACTAAGATGTTAAGGCTCTTTATGCCAATTTTAAAATAAAACACAAGAAATCCACACCATATCACGTGAAAGGCAATGGTCAAGTCAAGGTATCTGAAAAAACCATTATTTCCATCCTAAATAAGATTATCAATGACACTTGCCATAATTAGCACTTGTAAATTTTTTTTACCCTTTGGGCTTATCACACTAGTCATCAAACCCCCATAGGAGCCACTCCATACTCCCTTGTTTATATAATGAAGGATATTCTCCCAATTGATATTGAGATGCCTTCACTATAGGTAATAATGGAGAATATTGAAGGTGATGAGGATTATAAAATTTATAAGTTACAAGAGTTAGAGATCCTCAATGACAAGCATTTGGCTGCCCTAGATAACTTGAAATCATATCATAACATATTTCATATAAGCTATAACAAGTGCATTCTCCATCAAGAGTTTTAAATTGGTGATTTGATATTGAAGGAGAACCAAAAGAACACTAATGTTGAACACAAGAAGAATGGTATGTTTCAACCCAATTGATTGGGTCTGTATGTAGTCATAGTGAATTATAAGCCATGGGCATATTGATTGGATACTCCAGATGATGAAGATATCCTAAAACAAATGAATATTGTACATCTCAAGTGTTTCTATGCTTGACATCCTTTTCAACCATTGTCTACAAGATCCCTTAATTGAGGGAGACTTGTACTAAAGTCATTTATCCCTTTATTATACTCTAGACCAACCTATCTATGGACTATTTTTATTTTATCTCCTTCTATCTTGGATCATTCTAAATTGAACAATATTATTTTACTACTCTAGACCATTTTACCTTTAGACTATTGAAACTTTGGATCATTTATATTCTATTGGACTCATTTTCATTATACCCTAGACCATTGTGACTTGGAGCATTCTACCTAGAACACTATTCTTTTCATAACCTAGACCACTGTAACCTGGATAGTTTTATTCCATAACCCATTATGATCTTGATTATGAATCATAGCATTCTAGACATACTCAGTGATATTTATACAAAGCATTTTAGCTTGAATATTATTTTAAAACTTCTTATAGACAAGTGAACAATGATGTATCAACACATGGTTTTTGCCTACTAAATGGTTCTTCAGATTTATCCAATATTGCATACTATTATATTATTTTACTATTATTTGGTAGGCATTATTGCCTTGACAGGATACTAGGGTCATTGTAGCTAGTTTTATTTGTTACTAGAACTACTCTTGGATGTTAATCTCCTTGATTAGTTAGTTCCCTATTCCATTGTTTATACTCATGATCCCCATTGTAGATAGTTTAGCTATTATTTGAACTCTTACCTATGGAAGTGCATCTCCTTAGTCAGGTAGTTCCCTATGCCTTTTGTTAATATTTATTTCTATTACTTATCCCAAAAATTAAAAAACAAAAGAAATTGATTGATAAAAATAATAAAAACATTACCTTGAACCTTTATTATTCATCCCATGCTCTTTCCATTTTTTAAGCAACCATTTAAACTCTCTCATCATTTTGTGGGAAATCATCTCTTATGCACTCACCATTTTCTGATCCCATTTCCTTATTTGTCTACACTACAATCCTATTTTATTATCATCACTTTTATTCTATCCCATTTCCTAGGAGAACTACATTTGGCCTAAAGTTCATGTTGGATCTCATGTCCATGGAACTATGTAGGTAGCATCCACTTGCCTCATGGATATGGAATTATCTTGGCCACCCCTTCCTTTTCTTCTATTTTCCCCCTTATTATTTCCCTACCACTTGGGGGCAAATTTATTTCCTTTATTCTTGTTTCACTGTACCAGTGTCATTATTTGTTAGCTTAGGGGTCACCCTATCGTAGAGTGTAACCCCTCTATTTCATGTACACAAATAATTCACTTTTTGTTATTTTCTCTAACATTGTGATTAACCATTATTTGTGTGTGTTTATTTGATTTTTATTATTGTTTTTTTGTGCTTTTTTATCTCTTCATTTATTTTTGTTGGTGTTTCATTATTCCTTCATTAGTCTATAATTGCATTGTGTTTTGTCTTCATTTTGTTTATTAGTGTTTTACTGTGTTTTCATTGTTATTTTGTTGAGTTGTTATTTTATCTATTTTGTTTTATTATTTGTTCATTTTTATTATTAGCTTTTTATTATTTTTTAATATCTTGTCCTATCTCTCTTTTATCTTTTGTTTTACTATTTGGTCTTGTTATTTATGTTATTTTGTTCTTTTATATTTGAATGCATTATATAAAAATATTTACTCTAGTTTTCATCTAGGCTCAATTTGTTTAGAGTTGTATTTGACTTGTTTTATTATTATTAATCTATTTTCCAAGTACATTTTATTACAACACATGGATATTGATTATTCATATCTTGATTTCACATTTTTTACAATAAATTTTTATTTATTTGATTTTATATATTCTCATTCTTACTTAAATATTATTTTTCACATCTAGATTTTAAGTTAGGCTGATTTTTTATATTTTTCCTTTTTTTATTTTTTTCCTTTTCTTGTTGTTTAAACATCAATAGTTGCAACTTTTATTTTAGTAAATTTTATCAATATCCTTAGTTATAAGTATTCACATTTGAACTAGCCAATTTAAACAGAAATATAATGTTACTATAATTTAATCATAATTATGATGCATAATGTCAAATTTGTTATTGTAAACACCAAGTAATTCAAATACAAAAGTCAATGAATCTCTGAAGAGTATTTATAAATACACCATACATTGCATTTCTTGATATACACTGTGAGTCTAATTGACTATTTATATCATTAGTTTGGGAAGTGTATCTCCTAAATTATATTCTATAATCTAGTCATACATAAAATGAAACAAAAACATTAACATACATATGCTAACTAAAGACATGCATCTCCTGAAACTAGCATATCAAAACATATCATAAACAAGAGCAATATAAATGCAAACATCATTTGACAATAAAAGAATATTAAGAGTCCATGTATAAGTAACACTAAGCCAAAAATTAATGTCATATATATCTCTAAAAATCATGTTTCTATTCATAATTATAGAAAAGGGGAGCTAGCACAATCAACTCTCATTATGTTCCTCCTTGGGAAGACTCTACTAAAAACTCTAACCCATCCTAGATGTAGGTGTTACTGGTGGATGTAGTGGTGGAGGACCTATGATAACCCATTATGTAGCTAGATGCATCATTGAGCACTCTAAATCTATCCCCATGTCTAGACTTAGAGGTCTATATAGTCTATTATGACCTCATATACTCCCTATAGAAAGACACTCTCTACTTTATAGGAACTATCACCTCATAAGCTCACCTCCAATAGGATTTATCATCCTTGGCCCATAAGACATCATCCTTTGTATGAAAGGCATCATCCTTGGCTATAATCACATCAACCAAGGCTCTATATAATCTAATTATTATGTTTATCCTGACTCTCTGAGCCTCATCTCTCTCTTGTGTTAGCCTCTACATCTTTGCTCGAGCAAGATCCCACTCACCAATCATTATTAAAAACTCCATATCTCATGTGGCTAGTTGGGATTGAACCCATGATAATTGAACATCCTATCCTCTGAGACCCATAAATTTTTCATCCTTGGCTATGATGAGACCACTTAACCTCATGGTATATCCCTGTGTAATATCCAACTATGCCTATAACCCAACCACATTACTCTATAACAATCTTATCTCTAAGAGGCATGTATAAATATCCCTATAGAACCCATCAATGAATTCCTAGTCCTCTATATACCTCCATATGCTTAAGGTCCCTACCCCTCCCAATCTTGATATTATTCCTATTTCAAAGGGTTTTGCCTCTTTATAACCTATCCCATGGCCACCTGGGGCATCCCCTATATCCACATCCTAACCATCTAACTCTATCATCTCCACATCCTCCACAAGTTCCTATTATCCCTAAGTCTATACAACCTACAGTGGAATATAATATGGAATGGCTAGACATACTGACACCTAATTTCGATGCTATGTTATGTCCTATCCTTAATCGCTCATCATTTATACCCATCTCTATCTCAAGATTGGTTGATTAGGTAATGGCCTAGTCAATAGGATGGGTCTCACTCGTAACCACTATGTAGCATATGTATTAGTATCCCCTACATATATAACCCCTCCCACATAGTCCCATAGAACATGAGCCACCCTTTCATCATCAGTTACTACCTCTAACTTGGGTACTGGTGGCCTCGACTCACTAATCTCCCTAGTCATGTATAAAACATAATGTGAATCTTCTAAAATGTATTAATACATACAAAACTACCATTATACATGAACTAACCTATATTTATCAGCCACATAATCATACCACCCTATGATGTAGCATGGTGTGATTAAGTATCTAATCATAAATAGGTCCTCTACCCATGTAAACTATGTCCCTAAGTAGGGATGAAAAATGAGGTTTCCATCTTCCATATCATTTATGGATTACCAATAATAAGGTAGGTTTCCTAGGTGTCACTAAATCCCTATTATTTTAAGGTACCATCCCTAGTCTATGAGATCATATGGTCCCCTTAGTTATCTCAACCCCACTAGCTATGTGATTGTTATATGTTTCCAGGACCACACCTATAATAGTGTGTTGTGGCATATGTTGTGCCCTCCCATGTGCACTATCATGTGAAGATACCTATATAAATGTGATATAATTATAGTTCCCCATGTAAACCATGTTAGCTAATCAAACATCTACTATACTAAACCAATTAACCCTAAGAGAAATAACGACCCACTTTTGTCAGGTAGCATAAGGCCACTAAAAATAACTATCAAAACCACCACCTTTGGGGTAGCTATCACTTTTCCTACTCCACCTGATGGAGGCCAAGCCAAAACCTCTAGTACATCCAAATTTATGCACTCATCCATAATATCTTGTTCCACTACACCTGGTAAGTTATCCAACACATCCTGTTATCCATCACCCATCTAAGTAATCTTGGGTCCTTGCATAAGCACCTATAGAATTTAGTGCACATCTTCTAGTGTCACCATCACCTCCAAATTTTGTATATGAAAAGTATATGTCTTAGAATTCCACCTCTCTACCAATGATGACAAGTATGCTCTATCTATATGAATCACTAGCAAGAGTACTAGGTGATAAAGGCCCACTATAACAAAGATGTCCATAATCTCATCCATAATTATCCCCTATCACCATAGTACTTGTTTTTTCCAAAATCAGCTCATCTCATTTTTGAAACAACCCCTGCAAAACTTGTCTATTTCGCCCTTTGTCTCTCTAAGTCCATTTTTTGAGACAGGTTTTTTCTCATTCTCATACTTGCTCAACTAGCACCGTTAAAAGTTTGTAACATCTTTTTGTTACATTTTCCCCAAGACGTGAAAGTTGTTACGATCTCGATGTGACTAGGGGACCAAATTTAACATTTTTAGAGCTTGTATTTTTCTTCAATTTTTATGCATGGGCGGCAAAATTTTCTACCAATGCATTTTTCTCCATTCTTTGTATAGGAGTGAAAAAAATTTCCACCCCTGCATTTTCTCCCTTACATGCAAGAGTGGCAAATTTTGCCACCTCTGCATGTCCCTTTGATTTTCAGTGTAAAGGTGGCAAAATTTGTTGCCCGTACACTGCCTCAATTTTCATGCATGACATTTATGGCCATGCGTGCCAATTGGTTGGGGTCAATTTTCACCCCATTTAATCCAATTTTCACCCCATTTGGTTTCATTCCTTCCTCTCCTCCTCCTGCCTTCTACCTCTGAATGATCCAGCAAGTGGGAAAAGTGCATCTCGATGGATTTGAGATTACAACACACGTTATTTTCTAGGTAGGTCTTATTTTTGTGCTTTGTTCTTTCGTTCTTCCCTTAATTTTGTTCTTTTCTTTGTTAGTTGTTATTTTTGTTGGTTTTTGTGTTATTTTTGTTTATTTCTTTCCCGCTTCCCTTCCTCTTCCCATTGAGCTCTCTTCCTCCCCTGTCGGCCTTTCACCATTCCCTTGATGCTAGGGTGGCATTTTTCACCACCCTCCCTTCTCTCCCACTTATTTCTTGGGGTCCTACCTATTAAGGGTGGAAAACTCACAACCCTAATTGTGCACTTCCCTACCTGATGCATTGGTGGTGAAATTTGCTGCCGATACACATTTGCACAATGTAACTACCTCGGTGGCAAAATTTGCCACTGATGCAGGTCTCAAGTGTAAGGGTGGAAATTTTTTCTACCCTTACACTTTCTTACACGACATGCACGAGTGGTGATTTTTTCTACTCGTGCCCTTTTTCTTCTTCCTCTTGAATGCACAGGTAGAGAAATTTGCTGCTCATACATTTTTTTCCTCTTACATGCATAGGCAGTGAAATTTGCCACTCATACTTACAAGCCATCCCATATGCTAGAGTGGCAAATTTTGCCAACCTTGCATTTTTTCCTACAATTTCTCTAACTCTGGAGAGATTTTCATCCCTCCCATTTTTTTCCTCCTCCCCATTTTCCTCTCATTTTTTGACCCACTTTCTGACCCAGCCCTATCAAGTGCCCTTCCTTAGTCATGATCATCAAACGTGCAAATTCCCCAATTTGCCCATTATTTCCTAATTGCACGATCATGATTATCATTGTAGTACCCCTGAGGATTCTTGTTTTTCAACACCCACTCAATCAAGGTTCATCCCAATGATTGAAACTTCTCCAAAGAAGTCAAAGGCCATGAAGTACCAGTACCAAGGCATTTTCCCAATCACCTTGGTCACTTCTAATGTTGATGACATTAGAAACATAGAGATCAGCCACGTGGATATGGCTGAGTTTGTAATTAGAACCAAGGTGATGAACCTAAGCTTGGAAATGAAAAGGATAATTGAAATAAACATTCATCTAGTTGCCTATTTCATAGTAGTGGCACATCACATGGAGTTCATCCTCCAGTGTGCCCATTTCTACAACAAAGAGACTCAATCAGTGTCAGATGCCATTAGCAACATGATAATTCAACTGGACCCTAAATTTATTGAAAAGGTCTTTAGGCACCCTCTGACTACCAAAGTGCTAAGAATTGACTTCATTGAGGTAAAGGAGTATGACAAGGATCTTGAGAGGGCAAAGAAGGTGATGAATAATAGGTGGTTTAAGACTCCCAAAACCAACTTGTCTAGATGGCCATGGAATTTTCCAAGAAGTAATTTCATTGAAGAAGTTGGTGACTTGATTACTCTTCTCAGTAGGGTACGAGGCCTGCCATCCTCTTCCCAATTACATGAATGGATGTATCCCTTCATCAAGATAATTTTACAAGGGAAGCAAGTCATCTTTTGGTGTGAGGAGATCAACAATGCTCTTCATAAGCAACTGATGAAAGTGTCTACTACTTTGAATTTCTAAATGACTTCATACTTGGTGTACATTGTAGCCTCCATGCAAAACTTTCTAGGTTTGAAAATAGAAGGGGATAGAAAAACCACCCTTGTTTATTCACATTACCCTCAGTTAACACTAAAAGGATCAATTCATCATTTTAGGAGGATAAATGATGCCTTATTCATGTTATTTTTGTGCCTTTTCGATTCTCAGCTGGAACAAAAAAGAGTATCAGATGAAGCCTGGATGGTCATCAATGATTTTGGCTACATGTTTCTACAATTCCCCTCCTTTTGCTATGTATGGGTTGGATTTTTCCAAGGCTATCCATACATGCTCCCCACATTTCCTTCTAACAAGTTAGTCCTAATGGAGCTGTGTAGATAGATTATTGTTGTACACACTAGGTAAATGGAACTGGAAAAGCTAGGCTTCAGGTTCCCAATTGAAATTGGTAGATACTCAGTTTTGATTGCAACCAAAGCAAAGGTAATGCAGATAGAAATGCAACTAGTTACCATGAAGCAGTTCAAGAGAAGAGACATTTTTTACTACAAGGGTGTCAAATATATGATCAGAAGAAAGACTCAGTTTCATGAGCCTATTGAGAATGGCAGAAGAAATCAAAAGGATGGACTACAACAGGCTCACTCTAGAGCAAGTTAAATATCTAGGGCTTGTAGATATTCCCCCTATTCTAGTTGAAGATAAAAATGCAATCAATAGCAGATACTTGGTTGAGAAGGTCATTGACTATTCTCTTCCTCCAATTTAGTGGTCCCAAAAAGAATAGACTTCTTTGAGAAAGAGATTCGAACCAATATTGGCTAACACCAATGATTGGTTAACAGCCAAATGGATCACGTTGAAGGAGTTCATTATAGGATTAGAGGCTGAATTATAAGTGAAAATAAGGAAGAAGGTAGAGAACAAGACTAAGAATAAAGGTTATGTTCCTTCTCCATCTAGGCCTCACAAGCCTAGAATCATCTTTGTGTCCAAGAAATAGAAGAATGTTAAGGAGCTAAAATCAATGGCTAAGGGGGTTGGAGAAAAAAGCACCCATGAATAGGTAACTCAATAGATGGAGATAGATGACAGGCCTTCAGAGTAGTAGATAATTGAGCCTTTATCTTCCCAAGAAGGGGCACAACCACTTACAGGTGTTTCTTCATTGACACCTCAATCTCTTGTGGCATCTCCTTTGCCTCTTTCTCAGATCAATGTTCCTTCTTTTGGAGCTGCTTCTCCTTCCAGATTTATGTTTAGTGATCCTCAAGGTGCTTCTAGAGATGTCCTTCACTCCTCAGGTTCAATCCCTAGTCTCTCTTCTCCTTCTTTCAATATAGGAGAAAGCTCTGCCATTGATCACTCAGTGCTCGACACATTTCACTTGTTACTCCCACTACACCCACTATTCCCACTAGTAGTGTAGATGTTATCCTAGTGACACCAACTGTAGGAACTATTTTCATAGTAAGAAATTCTGCTCTCCCTCCTTGGCTGTCAGCTTTCATGCCCAAAAGGAAGAAGCTAGACATCTCTGCAGATGACTTTGATTTTGGCAAGATAGTGCTAGTGAAAGCTAAGGCCCCTAAGAGACCAAGGATCCTTTCAAAATTGGTTGAGGAAAAGGGGCACAAATTTCTAAAAATAGCCAAACCTCCATAGAATGCAACCCTTGAGTGTTTTGACATGAGTAGCTATTTTGTTTCTCATGTTGAGTTAGGGAAAGTTACTCACGAGGGTGCCAAGAGTGACATACAATTCGCAATGGACATCATGGTCTAAAAATTTGATAGGAAAAAAGAGATGAAAGATTACTATAAGGTAAAGGTAGAGCAATTAACTGCAATACTTAGGAAATTCACTCTTGCTCCTGAAGCAACAACCCCAGAAGCCTTTTCCATAGACAACCCTGTTATCCAGAAAGAAGAGAAAACCTATATGAAAGGGAATGTGCTAGAGGATTATATTGAAAAGATGCACACTCAGATAATTTCCTTGCTCACAAAGGTTTTTGAGAAGATAGACAAGATGAAGAAGGTGAAGATAGATTTAGAGGACCTCGTCTTTCTTATTTCTCAAGATATTGACAGTACAGATAAATATCTTTGCAAGTGGATATAGATGAAGGATTTGAAGAAATGCACCTTGATATCCATTGGCATCATTTTCAACAAAGATTCCTATGTTGAAATCAAGGAATCACTAATATATAGGATTTAGGTACTCAAGGAGCTGATCAAAGATCTCAAGTCTTCCAAAAATGCTAGCGAGAAAAGTGACACAGGCCTGTTGAATAGACTAGAAGAATTGCCCTGTGACCTCACCTCTAGAGATAATCAATTTCTCTCAGCAGAAGAGATGATTCAAGAATTCAAAGGTATGGTCTAGAGGGATTTTGAAGAGAAAGCATTCTCAATGAATTTTGTGGATAACATCTTAAATACTCAATTAACTCTGGATAACCTAAGATCCAGGTTAACTAGTCATACCAAGGCAATCACAGCATTAAAAGATGCTACAATTAGGGCCATAGTGATCTTCAAAAACACCATTTCGCTAGATAGTATAGGAATTTAGGCATATATCACCATGTATGATGCTCATCTGAAGAAGTTTGGTGGCAAGAGTTGAACTATTTCCCCTTTCTCTCTTCTTTCTCTCTTCTCATGCACTTTTGTCATGTAAAAGTGCATGCAATTTTGTAATATGTAATTACATGTAAAAAATCAATAAAAATATCTCAAAGTCAAATATGACTCATCTTTGATCAGATATTTTAATATTTTAATCTTTTTTTAATTTTGAAGGTTTCTCCCTATATATAGAGGGAACCTCTTTTGTAAAAGTATCTCTGGATAATTGAGAGAAAAAACTCTACTGAAATTGAGACACTTCTTGAGACTTTGTGCTCAACTTGTAAATCATATTTTATCGAATGAATGAGAAACAGGTTTATTTTAGACTTTGTGTTGAATTAGTTTGTGTTATTTAAGAAATAGTTCTTATGTCCTCTTTCCTGATAATCTCTTATCTATTCGATTTAATAAGCAAAGTGTGTGTTTGTTGACATTATCTAAGGACATTTCTAAAAGATAAAAGAAAGACTTTGAGCTAATTTTATCTTGGTGATCCTTTTATCCATTGTAATTTTAGGCAAAGACTTTGTGCTTTGTTTCACTCTACTATTACACATGTTCCAAATCAGTGGAGGCATCAGAAGACTTTGTGCTTACATGGATTTCCTTGTGGACTTTGTTACCTACTTCAAGGGATTTTTTGCTCTATGCTAGATACCATTCCTAAAAAAAGAGGAATGCTCTTAGCCATCGACCATTATTTCTCTCTTTTGTTCCTTAGACATCATCTCTAAAAAAAGAGAGATGGATGGTGTTATACTACCCTGAGTATTATTTTTTGCTTACTTATATATACATAAAGCATATAAGTATTTCATAGGGAACCTCCCCTTGATGAGAGAAGAGATTTATCTCATCAAGATGTGGTAAACTTACACTTTTTGTCACATAAATCTCCTTGTAATGTGGTTGATATACCCATTTTGTCATCAGTTAGTTGATGACAAAATATTCACCCAATAGCTTTTGGTGACTCTGTTGGGGATATGTATGTGCAGTTTGAAGCCTCAAGCTTCAACTTGAAGTAGTTTTGGTCCCTTTTTCATTTGACACTCTGGAAAATCCATCATACACATGAGGCTAGAGAGCTCAAGGTATTGTTGATCCTATATTCAAGTTGGTGTAGCAAAATAATTTTGAGATTTCTCCTTCATCATCTTGTCTTTAGTAAACTAGGAGCTTCCCTCCTACCAACTCCAAATCTCCCATACCTAGTGAAGCTTCTAGCCTCAATACTAGTAAGTCTTTATCTTTATTAACCCCACAAAGATTTTTTATTCTACCATTTAATCACCCTATCATAATGGCTCAAGGTTTGTGGGGAAATTCTTTTGGTCCTCTTAATTTGACCCCACCCTTGCATGAACTACCTCATAGCTCTAGAAAAAAAATTCCCGAGTTTTTTGGTGATGAGAAGGTTCATCCCGATGACCATATTTCTACCTTCTCTATAGCATGTGGCTTAATCAGTGTAGAATTCAAAGATGTAGAAGTGAGACTTTTTGTAGAAACTCTGCAAGGCACTACTATGAATTGGTTTTACCACCTTCAAGCTTGAACTATAACTAACTAGAATATGCTAAAATCAAAATTTGAAGCTAGATTTAAACTTGCTAAAGATGCACACACCTTGTTAGCATAGCTTACACAGATGAAAAAGAAATCCCAGGAACCCATGAGGGATTTCATAGCTAAATTCAATAAGTTAAGGAATTAGATTCCAATCGTCGCTTAGCCCATGCCAGAGAATATTAAGTTATTTTTTATCAACTTGCAACATCTCGATGTAAGTTTGCTATTGAGGTGAGCTGGCCCTATGGATCTTGCATTGGCTCAAAATTTGGCTACTAATATTGAGGATGATCTTATCCTGGTAGGTAAGATCAAAAAAGACTCTAGTAAAAGTAGGTTCTCTTCATCTACTGAAAGTTCTTCTACAGGCACTATAGATCATATGGTGTAGAAATTGACCAATGAATTGATAGCTTTGAAGAGACAAATGGCCCAAGGTGTGTCTATTCCCACCTATCAAGATATGCAAAGGAGAACATTCCAAAATCAACAATATCAGGGTAATGCTGCCCAGAACCAAGGGCAACCAAATCCCTTGCCTCCCCCTCAAGGGAAACTTTCCATTAAAGCAACACCTACCAATTCAACAGTCAGTTATTTGGAGGCTGAATGTGACTTTTCACTCCAACTTGAGTTGGACCAACAAGATGATGCTAATCTCTTTGAAGATTAGGAAGAAGAATTAGCTGGTGACTCTAATATTGGTTTCTTGGATTACCAAGATGAAGCTAGAAGTAAAGGAGAAGGGTTGGATGGATCTTATGCTATTTTTACCAGATCTCAAAACTAGTTAGCCCCACACACTGATAAAGGAAAATCAGAAGAAGAACTTCAATCGGTGGTCTCCATCGCTAAATGAGGGACTCCATTTCCTCCCCAATCGAAAGATCAGGTAACTCACAAAAAATTAAGTACCTCCAACCACCCCATATCTTCCACCTCTGTTGCTCAGATTAGTGCCACACCCACTAGAGACCAAGATGATGGACCCTCTTTCTCTGTCTCAAATTATTTTCAATTATTTGATATAATTGATTACACCAGAAAGACTAAGATTCAAATGACAGAGATTGAGTATTTGAGAGCCAATCCTGAACATTTTGATAGGTTGGTAGAATATTTGAAAAATAAAGTAGTCCCCATAGGACAAGATTCTTCAAAGGCTGCTCATGATCCCCCCAAGGATAAATCCACTCAAAATAATTTTTTCGTGACTCTTCCTATTGCTCCAAAGAAAATAGAACCTTTTTATGTTTCCCTACTAATAAATGGTTATAAATTGAGTAATTGCATAATAGACTCCAAAGCTTTAGATAATGTTATGCCTACCAAGGTGGCAGATTCCTTTGGTCTAACTTTGACCAAAACTTTTGGGAGGTGTTTTTCTATGGAAAACAAGAAAGTCCCACTCCTTGGTCAAATAAAATATGCCTAATTTGCATTTGTAGCTTTTCCAAAAAAGAGGATAAAAATGATGGTTCTACTGGCTGATGTTCCAACCTCTTACGACATCCTACTGGGATGGAATTTTTGCAAGGATGTTGGGGGTGAGCTAAGCATGGACTTGTTAGAGGTGAGGATCTGAATTCAAGGTGTTATGAAGAAATTGCTTCCTAAAAAAGAGGTAATATATGTAGTCACCCAATCATTAGCACCAGAAGCTCAAATTTTATTTGAGTCTTCTGGCATGGGCAACTACTTCTTATCTATGGACAAAGTCCATGAGGCATCTGACAAAACTCCTACAAGTGACAACTTGGAAATGTGTTCAGTTGACACAGTGAGAGAATTGGAAAAGCAAAATGAATGCATGGAAAGACCTCTTCCTCCAAATGAATAAGTTTTCAAAGAAAAAGTGGTGTCTAATGAGGTATGGATCTTAGAATTTGATGGTAGTTGCTCCTCTACCGGTTTAGGAGCTAGAGTTGTGTTGGTATCTCCTCAAGGAGATATTGTTCCTTTATCCTACAAATTGTAGTTCAACAACACCAATAACATGGCTGAGTATGAATCCCTATTGCTCAGATTACAGGCTACTAGAGAAAAAGGTATTAAACTCCTCCATGCTAAAGGGGATGCCGAGTTGGTGGTTTGTTAGATAAGAAATCTCTATCAAACCAAGAATGAAAGATTGTGCCACTATCGTAATCTAGTTTGGGACCAAATAGAAAACTTTGATGCTTTTAGCATCTCTATCATTCTAAGAGAATTCAACAACTGAGTGGATACATTGGCTATTTTTACTACCCTCTTGGTTCCCCACCCAGATTTTGAAGGAGATAAGTACACTATTAAACTGGTCTTTTAGCCAAGTATACCTGATAATGCTAGCCATTGGAAAGTATTCAATAATGATGATCAAATCATTGCCTTCCTAGAGCAAAGGCATAGCTTCAAACAATTACATTTTGAAGGCAGTGAACTTTGAGAATGTGAGGCTTCTTCTGAATCAAACACAGGCACATGTGAGGATTTCTTATAGCTTAAGGGGAATAAGATTCCCAAAGGCCTAGTTTCTCTATAGAAATTGTTTGATAACTATGACAACTTTATCAAACAACAACAAACAGATTCAAACTCCTCTCAAGATTTTGATCAAGTGAACTTGGGAACCAAGAGAGACCCTAAGATGGTGAATATTGGAAAATGTTGCTCCCCTGAGGAGAGATTCAAGCTTGTTAATCCACTTCACCAATATATAGATGTCTTATCATATTCCTATGACGATTTGAAATCACTCAGACTTGATAAAATTTGCCATGACATTCCCCTTAAGGCTAACTCAATACCTTACAAGCAAAAATCTAGGCAATATAATCCAAAAATATTAGGTACCATTTCATTTGAGATATAAAAAATGCTTGATGCTTAGATAATTTTCTCAATCCATCACTCCACATGGATTTCCAACATAGTGCCTGTCAGAAAGAAGAATGGTGAAATTTGGATCTATGTGGATTTCAAAAACTTGAATCAGTTATCTTTAAAAGATAACTACCCTCCCTATCATGGATCAAGTTCTGTAGATGGTAATAAGTTCAAAGATGCTATCAATGTTGGACGGTTTCTCAAGGTATAATCAGGTTGAAGTTGGAAAAGCAGATCAGCATAAGTCTGCCTTCACCACACCTTGGGGCACTTTCGCCTATCACAAAATGCCTTTCAGTCTGATAAATGTAGGTGCCACATTTTAAAGAGTGATGGACCTTACTTTCAAAGATGAAATGGGTAAGTTCATTGTAGTATACCTAGATCATTTGATGGTATTTTCAAAGCATCATTTTGACCATGTCCACCATTTATAAAGAATACTAGAACACTGCCTTCAGAATAGTATTTCTCTAAATCCCAAAAAATCTATTTTTGGGGTGATAGAAGGGAAACTTCTCAGACACATTGTGTCTCGAGAAGGTATTAAAATTGACTTGAAAAGAGTCAAGTCGATCCAAGAACTTACTCTACCTACCATTAAAATTACGGTTCACTCTTTTTTTAGAAAGGTGAATTTTTTTTGAAGGTTCATACCTGAGTTCACTGAGAAAACTCACCACATTGTCAATATGATGAAAGGTAATGCTACCTTTAGGTGGATTGTAGAGGGAAAATCAGCATTCAAAGACATTAATGAAGCAATCGCTCGTGCACCAATTCTAGTTTGTCTGGACTACACCAAAAACATCAAAATATATAGTTATGCCTCTGAACATACACTCTCAACCATTTTAGTTCAACAGAACCAAGAAAGTGTAGAATCTCCTATTTCCTTCATGAGTTGTCCACTCAAGGCTCATGAGATGAAATATTCCAACATAGAGAAGCATGCATATGCGGTGGTCAAAGTAGTCAAACATTTTAGGTTTTATATCCTGAACTCGCAAACTGAGGTTTTGGTACTTGATACAATAGTGAAGTCCATTTTGACTCAACAAGAGTTTAGTATGAAGAGGGGTAATTGGATTGCCAAGATTTAGGAATTTTATCTAGACATCAAACCTACAAAACTCATGTGGGGAAAGGGTCTTTGTCAACTGATTGCCAACAACATTCCCAATGAAGCAAAAAATGAAGAAATAGAGATCGAAGGCATGCTTATCGTCCTCTTTATTTCCACTACTAATGAGTAATATTCTGACATTGCCCATTTTCTGACCTATGGTGAGTGTCCCGCTCATCTCTCCTATAAATAAAAATGAAATGTTAAACTAAAAGTTGCTAGTTATGTTTTGTGGGATAATGGTCTATACAAAAGGAACCTAGACAGGGCATTTCTTCATTGTGTTGATAAGGTACAACAAGATAAACTCTTGGAGTCTTTCCACAATTTGGCCTATGGAGGACATTTTTTTGCATCAATGATAGTGCACAAGATTTTGTGAGCAAGGTACTTGTTGACCAATCTTTGCTAGTAGGCCAAAATCATTAACCTTCTCCCCTTACTTTCGAAAACAATCATTTATAGGTTATACAGTGCAATGGCCTTGTTCCAGCCCAGTTCAATACTTTGGTCATTGGCCTAACACTTTGGTTCAGTAGTTCATTGTTTCGGCCTAGTTCAAGTTCATGTTCACGTCCTTGCATAAGGTAGGTGCTTTAAAGAGGAAAGGATCAGGTGAGTTCTTTTTCATTCAAGGTTTGAAATTATTCAAAATTGCTAAAATTGGTTAAGTCCTGAAGGATTTCGGGCACAGTTCAAGTTTGGGCATTGGTCAAGTCTAAAGCGAAAAAGGGACAGACAGAATTTCTATGGACTTTTTGTCCACGAGAAATGTCTATGAACAAAGTCTGCGAGATTACAAAGCAAATGAGCCTAGGCAAAATTTCCACAGAGTTTTGTCTGTAGGAATGTCCATGTACAAAAGCCCGTGGCTTAATATAAAAGAAAAAAAACATAAGGCATGCGGTGGCATTTTTTGCGGACTTTTTGTCTATGGAAAATGTTCACAGACAAAAGCCCGCAACAAATAAAATGAACAAGCCCAGGAGCATTCTCATGGACTTTTTGTCCACAGGGAAATAGCCTAAACAAGGGCTATGGAACTTTCAAAGCCTGGTAGCCATCCAAGCAAACCACATCAGTCCATGCAAGCCGAATAGTAGGCTGATAAGTAGGCCGTGAGGAGACAAAAGCCAAAGCCACAGGCCCGTCAGTAGTCTATGCAGATAACAAGGGAATTTTGGCCAAAGAACCAAAGAGAGATTTTGAGGGGTGAAGGGTGCTGAGGAGTTAACAAATGGAAGGAGTAGGCTATGAAGAAGGAATTGGCAGATAGTGAAGGCCAGCATGGACCCGACTGGCAAAAGGAAGGGTGCTTGCATGGAAGAGCAAACAGTAAGGAGCCAGTAAGGCACAAGAACGTCCAAGGAGGATGTCAAGTTTGAATTAGCTAGTTTGTAATGAGAATAGCCATTGCAATAGAGAAAACAAGGAAGATGATATTGCCAGAAAGTTAAAAGAAAACAAAGAATAAATATTGCCAAAAAGAGCCAGAAAATGAAGTGACAAGTTGAAATTTCACCCCTGAGGGCTGAACAAGCAAATAAGACAAAATAAAAAAGAGACAAGGCAGAAAGCATGGTCCCAATTTTTTTTTTGATGTCATCAATAATGTTTTTCTTCTTCCCAATGAAGACGTGATAGGCCACTTGCAAGCAAAGTGCCAAAGGAGTCTCTTTGTATTTTTTGGATATATGTTGTGAATTGGTTCACTTTGTAATCTATCTTTTGAAAATTTTACAAGGCACAGCCCTGCTGAAATTTTCACCTAAATCAAATAAAGATAGCTTTTTTACCTCTTCTTGGATGGATACTCTGTGTATGTTCTGAGTGTTTGCTTTGTGTTTAATCATTATCTTCTAATGCTCTCACAAGTTCAAGCACCAACACACTAGCTATCCACAAGGTGCCATTTTCTGTAGCTGACAGGAGGAGAGCTCTATTTGGAAGTATAGAATAGAGGAAGTCATTTACAATATGTATTTCACAGCATCTTGGTGAGTCCCTATTCCTGTGTTTTCATAAGAACCTCCCTGCCAATTTCCTGCACCCTGGTCTTTCTACCAAGTCTGAGTGTATGTATGTATTTGTTTGATTCATGAGTGGGTGTGAGAAGGTCATTTTGTTTTGGTGTATCACCTCTTTAGAGTAGGTTGTTTGTTTTCTTGTATTTTTCTCCCTTTCCCCCCCAGTTTATCTATATATCTATATTTTGCATTGCCTAAAATAAACAATGATACATCAAAGGGAGCTAGCCCTTAACTAGAGACTCTCCTCTCCTACTTCACCATCCCACAGGTGAGAGGGGAGTTTCCATGTTGTGAGGAGAAGGTAGGAGTTTGACTTCCTATCACTGAGTGCATTTTCTTGCATCAACAGTTCTGGCATGCCCAGTGGGACAACAAGTTTTCAACACAGTAAAGTTTTAGGATTGATGCTGGTCATATTATAGTAAATCAATTTATTTAGCATCTGGTGACTCCGAGTTATATCCACTAGTTAAGCAGTTCTGGTACCTTACCATCAGGAAGTGCATTTTTTGGTATGTGTAAATTCCATCATTTTAAGCTATGGACTCTATTTTTTTAGCCAGCATGGCTATGATCCTTACCAGCCTTATGGCAATCCTTATCACACCCAATATGGCTAGTCTCAACCTTGCTACAAGCTATATCACCCTTGTGCTCAGTCTTCTCAGTATGTTGCTTCTCCCACTCAACCCAATCTTTTCTCCAATCAACTAGTTTTTGCCTTTTGGCATATGGAAAATATGTAATTGATCTTAACACCAGAAGGGGATGTGGCCAAGAAATTCTTGATCATGTTGTCTATCAAGTGAGGAATGTGCTGGATCAGGTTAAGAAACAATGGGCTCCTGTTGAAAGAGCTAATTAGCATAGGCTTTCGAATGAGATGCTAGATGTGAGCGGTTTAATTACATCTGTGGAGGAGAAGCTGAGTGTGCATGAGAGACAGCCTTACCAAGTTTATCAACATATATACTCACTACTCAAAGCATAATATCAGTCATATACAACCCCTACTCTTAAGCCAAGTTGAGCCTGTCAAAGTCCGTTCCCCAATCATGTTGAGGAGAATTATGAAATAGCGAATCTTGTGTTTAAGGCTAATCTTGATAGATAGATTGAATTGGCAAACCTTCAGATGCAATAGTCCATTCTGGTAGAAAGGGAAGTGGAATCAAAATCTTCACTATCCTCTCACATTAAGGCCCCAACAGCCCCAAAGGCAATGCCCAACCCAAATTGCTTGAGTTGGAATAGAGTGGTCGAGTCATGGAATAGCAAAGAGGAGAAAGATGTCATCCAAAATGAAGAAATGCAAAATGAGGATGACCTGGCCAAGTGGATTAAGGAACTAGAGAATAAGATGAGACTATTGGGTGAAAAAGAGATGGAGCTTTTAGATGTTGTAGACCAGCCAACGCCAAAAGGTATCCCTTTCACCAATCCACAAGCTAATTTCAATATTGATGAAGTGGTAGTGAAGTGGACAGATGAAAATAAAGAAGTTTTGGCCTGGGGTCTGCCCTCTCCTATTTTAGAAAAAGCTCTCGCTTGTGTGCCAAATCTTTTCTACCAAATGGTGCTTGCTCATTCTGGCTCATCCAATGCATCAATCAGTCGTACCCTCAATCCTGTGCACCTATATTTTTAGCACGCATCTCTTCAGACAGCTTTCCCTATGCATGAGTAGACCCTCCCAATTATTCCCCAACCTCCTCAGGTCTTTAAACATGATCTCCAAATTCCAAGCTGGAAGGAGGAGCATCATAAACTAGCCTAGGTCCTTCAAAATGATAAAGTTGTTGCATGCTCACAAAAGCAAGAGTCCAATCCTAGGACCATGAGCTGGAAGCAAATAGTTAAATCTTGGACCAGCAAGGAGGAGGAGGAGGAAGGTTTCAGTGTAACTTTTGAAGAAGAAGATGCTGCTCCTACCCTTGATAATGATTGTGACTTCTGGGAAAGGCTTTTCTAGGAAGATTTGGATAGGCAAATTACAGAATTGGAGTCTAGAGTAGGTCTCCTTAGTGAATGTGTGATGGATGTTTCAGATCAAATGATAGATTTTATGTCTAAATGCATTCCATCCATACACCTCCAAGAAAGCTATTAGGCCTTGCCTGATATGGATTATGCTCAGTTTATGACTGACTAGGGAGACTTCATGATTGCAACTAAGGAGGAAGTCAAACAAAGTGACGTGGAGGAGCATGGGCAATCTCTTGTTCATGTTTCAAATAATTCATTTGAAGGCATTAAGGTAGGCTATTCTACCCTCTAGACAAGTTGTGAGCTGGTTAAAAATGAAGAAGGTAACATTAGGTTTCAAATAAGCATGCAAGGAGGTGGCATTTCTTTAGATTTATCCCCTTAAGAGGTTGGTGAATCTGAGGGCACTTTCTCTGAAGTCATCAAGGAGGATGGTCATATAGTGGAACCCGAGCATGAGGCAAAGGAGAATGGGCCAGTCAAGGGTGCGTATCAGGGGGCTTATGGTGATGAGCCAGTAGCAATAATTTTCTTGATGGGAAACACTAGCTTGAAGGACCAGCAAGAGGCGAGCTTCCAAGAGAAAATAGAGTATGTATATGTCGGAAGCATGTTCATTTTTTATCCACTCGGGTACTGGCCAACTCAGGTGACAGGTAAAAAGAGCAAGTCACCAATTCTCTTTTCCATTTAGCTACTTACCTAGTGCCATAAGTCTTCTTACTAGGGAGGGGACTTAAGAAGTTTTCCATTTGATCCAAGAGGGAATCAAAAATGCCTGGTTAGCTATACATAATAGTTTGTTTCAATTTCTTTTCCTACTTTCCCTAAGTGCAATTTGTACAGTTAGTTGTTTTTAGCCTTGTGTGTTTCCCTTTGTGTGTGGGGGTAAAAGCTTCAAGTGTGATGCTGGGATATCTCAAGGATGTTGTGAACTCTCTTCAAAGTTACCATCTGACTCCACACCCAATGGATATTCAAAGGCAACTGGGTTCTAAGCATAGCAGGCATGCTTCCCCTGTGAGTCACCAATATGTTGACCAATTTTGGCTAGCAGGCCAAAATCGTTCGCCTTCTCCCCTTGCTTTTGAAAACAATTATTTTTGAGTTATATAGTGTAATGGCCTTGTTCTAGCTCAGTTCAATACTTTGGTCATTGGCCTGGCACTTTGGTTCAGCAATTCATTGTTTCGGCCTAGTTCAAGTTCATGTTCATGTCCTTGCATAAGGTAGGTGCTTCAAAGAGGAAAGGATCGGGTGAGTTATTTTTCATTCAAGGTTTGAAATTGTTCAAAATTGATAAAATTGGTTAAGTCCCAAAGGATTTTGGGCACAGTTCAAGTTTGGGCATTAGCTAAGTCTAAAGCAAAAAAGGGACAGGCAGAATTTCCATGGACTTTTTGTCCGCGGGAAATGTCCGTGGACAAAGTCCACGGGATTATAAAGAAAATGAGCCCGAGCAGAATTTCTACAGACTTTTGTCCATAAGAATGTCTGCGTACAAAATCTTGTGGCTTAATATAAAAGAAAAAAAAACATAAGGCATGTGGTGGCATTTTTTGCAGACTTTTTGTTTGTGGAAAATGTCTATGGACAAAAGCTCACAGCAAATAAAATGAACAAGCCTAGGAGCATTCCCATAGAATTTTTGTCTATAGGGAAATAGCCCAAACAAAGCTCATGGGACTTTTAAATCCTGGCACGACAGTCTATGCAAGTCGACTAGCAGGCAGATAAGCAGGCCATGAGGAGACAAAAGCCAAAGTCATAGGCCTGTCAGCAGTCTACGCGGATAACAAGGGACTTCTGGCCAAAGAACCAAAGGGAGATTTTGAGGGGTGAAGGGTGTTGAGGAGTTAACAAATGGAAGGATTAGGCTGGGAAGAAGGAATTGGTAGATATTGAAGGCCAGCATGGACCCGATTGGTAAAAGGAAGGGTGCCCGCACGGAAGACCAAACGCCAAGGAGCCAACAAGGCATGAGGGCGTCTAAGGAGGATGTCAAGTTTGAATTAGCTAGTTTGTAATGAGAATAGCCATTGTTTTAAAAGAAAACAAGGAAGATGATATTTCCAAAAATTTAAAAGAAAACAAAGAAGAAATATTGCTAGAAAGAGCCAAAAAATGAAGCGACCAGCTGAAAGTTTGCCCCTGAGGGCTAAACAGGCAAATAAGACAAAATAGAAAAGAGACAAGGTAGAAAGCATGGTCCCAATAGAATTTTTGATGTCATAAATAGTGTTTTTCTTCTTTCCAATGAAGATGTGATAGGCCACTTGCAAGAAAAGTGCCAAAGGAGTCTCTTTGTCTTTTTTGGATATATGTTGTGAATTGGTTCATTTTGTAATCTATCTTTTGACAATTTTACAAGGCACAGCCCTGCTAAAATTTTCACCTGAATCAAATAAAGATAGCTTTTTTACCTCTTCTTGGATGGATACTTTGTGTATGTTCTAAGTGTTTGCTTTGTGTTTAGTCATTTTCTTCTAATGCTCTCCTAGGTTCAAGCACCAACACACCAGCTATCCACAAGGCACCATTTTATACAGCTGATAGGAGGAGAGCTCTATTTAGAAGTATAGAATAGAGGAAGTCATTTACAGTATGTGTTTCATAGCATCTTGGTGAGTCCATGTTCCTATGTTTTCATAAGAACCTCCCTGCCAATTTCTTGCACTCTGGTCTTTCTGCCAAGTCTGAGTGTATGTATGTATTTGTCTGATTCAAGAGTGGGTGTGAGAAGGTCGTCTTGTTTTGGTGTATCACCTCTCTAGAGTAGGTTGTTTGTTTTCTTTTATTTTTCTCCCTTCACCCCTAATTTATCTATATATCTATATTTTGCATTGCCTGAAACAAACAATGATACATCAAAGGGAGCTAGCCTTTAACTAGAGACTCTCCTCTCCTACTTCGCCATCCCACAGGTGAGAGAGGAGTTTCCATGTTGTGAGGAGAAGGCATAGGTTTGACTTCCTGTCACTGGGTGCATTTTCCTGTGCCAATAGTACTATTGGCCTATGTTGTTTCAAGATGCCTACAAATGGGTGCGTAGATGCGAATAGTGTCAATAGTTCATTAGGAAGCCTAAACTGGTTACATTACCCCTCAAGCTAGTAATAATCAAAGAGGCTTTTCAATAGTGGGGTATTGAATTCATTGGCACAGTTAACCCATCTTTGAGTGCTGGACATGATTATGTCCTCATGGCAACTAATTAATTTACTAAATGGGTAGAGGCCATCCCAACTAAGCACGCTATGTTTGAAGTGGTGTGCAGTTTTCTTTAAGAAAATATCATTTCCCAGTTTGGGGTCCCACTCAAAATTGTAATGGATAATGTGGCATGTTTCTCTTCACATGAAATTACTCAATTTTGTTTTTATTATGGGATTAACCTATTCCACACTTCATATTATTTCCCATAGGGAAATGGCCAAGTAGAATCAAGCAATAAGAACCTGGTCACTATTATCAACAAATTGGTAGATGATAATCAGAGAACTTGGCACAAAGCAATATTTAATGCTTTATGGGCTGATAGGATTACGCCTAAGAGGGCCATAGGTATGTCACCTTTCCAACTTTTGTATGGCTTGAATGTGGAGATACCCATCACTTTAGAACTACCAACACTCAGGTTAGCCAAAGTAATCGAAGATTCAACCTTCAAAAATTCGATTGACAAAAGGATCATGTGTCTAACCAAATTGAATGAGTAGTGAATCATGGTGGTAGACTAAATTATGGCACATTAGAATCAAGTGAAAAAACGTTTTGACAAAAGAGCTAAGGTTTGTGATTTTCAAATCAGAGATCAAGTCTTGTTGTGGGACAAGAGGTGAGAACTGAAGGGAATGCATGGCAAATTTGAATCTTTATGGAGAGGTCCATTTACCATTCGACAAATCTGTGGTGAGAATAACTTCTTGCTAGAGTATCAAGATGGAGCACCATTTTCACTACCCCACAATGGGAAGTATCTGAAGCTTTTCAATCCTTGAAGTTTAGATGGATTTACTTGTATATTTGTATAGTTTTTATGTTTTATTTGTTTTCTTTCATTTTTAGCGTGACTCCATAACCTAATGGCTTGGATGAAGGCACCTAGAGACTAGTTTCTACTCCTGTTGATTGATTCAATCAATGAAAGTTCCCCAATAGGAGCTAGTTATTGTTTTTAAAACCAGCTCAGCTCATTTTTGAAACAAACCCTTGTGAAACTTGTCCATTTCACCCTTTGTCTAAGTCTATTTTTTGAGATGGGTTTTTTCTCATTCTCGTACTTGCTTAATTGGCATTGTTCAAAGTTCATAATGTCTTTTCATTAAGTTTTCCCCAAGACGTGAAAGTTGTTACGATCTCAATGCAACTAGGGGACCAAATTTAACATTTTCAGAGTTTGTCTTTTTCTTCAATTTTTGTGCACGTGTGGCAAAATTTGCTACCAATGCATTTTTCTCCATTCTTCATGCAATAGCGAAAATTTTTTCCACCCCTACATTTTTCTCCCTTACATACAGGAGTAGAAAATTTTGTCACCCCCACATGTCCCTTCAATTTTTAGTGTAAGGGTGGCAAAATTTACCCCCTGTACACTGCCTCGATTTTCATGTGTGGCATTTATGGCCACACACGAGTGGTTGGAGTCAATTTTTGCCCCATTTAATCTAATTTTCACCCCATTTGGTTTCATTCCTTCTCCTCCTCCTACCTTCTATCTCTTGATGATCCAACAAGTGGGAAAAGTGCGTCTCAATGGATTTGAGCTCATAGTGCACATTATTTTCCAAGTAGGTCCTATTTTTGTGCTTTGTTCTTTCATTCTTCCCTTGCTTTTGTTTTTTTCTTTGTCAATTGTTATTTTTGCTAGTTTTTGTGTTTTTCTTGTTTATTTATTTCCCCCTTCCCTTCCTCTTCCTGTCGAGCCTCTTCCTCCATCATCAGCCTTTCACCATTCCCTTCATGCTAGGATAGAATTTTTCACCACCCTCCCTTCTCTCCCACTTATTTCCTAGGGTCTTACCTATTGAGGGAGGCAAACTTGCCACCCTAACCATGCACTTACCCACTTGCTGCATCAGTGGCAAAATTTGTCATTGATACAAGTTTGCACCACTTAGCTACCTCAACAACAAAATTCACTACCAATGCAGGTCTCAAGTGCAAGCACAGTAAATTTTGCCACCCTTACACTTTCCTTCATGACATGCATGGGTAGCAATTTTTTCCACCCATGCCCTTTTTCTTCTTCTTTTTGAATGCATGGGTGGCAAAATTTTCTGCTCGTACATTTTTTTCCTCTTACATGCATAGGTGGTGAAATTTGCCACCCATACTTGCAAGCCATCCCATATGCCAAGGTGACAAATTTTGCCACACTTGCATTTTTTCCTACAATTTCTCTAACTCTAGAGAGATTTTCATCCCTCCCATTTTTTGCCTCCTCCCCATTTTCCTCTCATTTTCTGACCCACTTTCTAACCTGGCCCTGTGAAGTGCCCTTCCTTAGTCATGATCATCCAACGTGAACATTCCCAAATTTTCCCATTATTTCCTAATTGCACGATCATGATTATCATTGTAGTACCCTTGAGGATTCTCATTCATCATCACCCGCTCAATCAAGGTTTGTCTCAATGATTGAAAATTCTTTGAAGAAGTCAAAGGCCATGAAGTACCAATACCAAGGCATTTTCTCGATCACCTCAGTCACTTCTAATGTCGATGACATTAGAGACACAGAGATCAACCACATGGATATGGCCAAGTTCATAACCAGAACCAAGGTGATGAACCTGAGCTTGGAAATGAAAAGGATAATTGAAAGCAACATTCATCTAGTTGCCTCTTTCTTAGTAGCAACACATCACACAGAGTTCATCCTCCAGTGCACCCAATTCTACAATAAAGAGACCAGGTTAGTGTCAGATGCCAGTGGCAACACGATAATTTGGCTGGACCCCAAATTTATTGATAAGGTCTTTAGGTGCCCTCTTGCTACCGAAATGCTAAGAATTAACATTGTTGAGGCACAAAAGGAGTATGATAAGGATATTGAGAGGGCAAAGAAGGTGATGAATAACAGGTGGCTTAAGACTCCTAGAACCAACTTGTCTAGATGGCCATAATTTTTTTTGAGAAGTGATTTCATTGAAGAAGTCAGTGACTTGATTACTCTTCTTAGCTGGGTATGAGGCTTGCGATCCTCTTCCCAATTCCATGAATGGATGTATCCCTTCATCAAGATAATTCTACAATGGAATCAAGTCATCTTCTGAGGTGAGGAGATTAGCAACGCTCTTCATGAGCAACTGATAAAAGTGTCTACTACTTCAAAGTTCTATATGACTTTGTACTTGGTGTACATTACAGCCTCCATGCAAACCTTTCTAGGTTTAACAATAGAAGGGGATAGAAAAAACACCTCTATTTATTCATATTATCCTCAATTAACACTACAAGGATCAATCCATCATTTTAGGAGGGTAAATGATGCCTTCTTTACAATATTTTTGTGCCTTTTCAATCCTCAATTGGAATAGAAAAGAGTATTAAATGAAGCCTAGATGGTTGTCAATGGTTTTGGCTGCATGTTTTTGCAATTCCCCTCTTTTTTCTATGTACGAGTTGGCTTTTTCCAAGGCTATCCATACATGCTCCCTAGATTTCCTTCTGACAAGTTAGTCCTATTGGAGCTATGTAGATAGATTATTGTCGTACACACTAAGCAAATGGAACTAAAAAAGCTAGGATTTAGGTTCCTAATTGAAATTGGTAGATACTTAGTTTTGACTACAGCCAAAGCAAAGGTAATGGAGACAAAAATGCAACAGGTTACCATGAAGCAGTTTAAGAGAAGAGACAATTTTGACTACAAGGGTGTCAAAGATATGATCAGAAGAAAGACTCAGTTTCATGAGCCTATGATTGAAGACATCTGGGTAGAATTGTGAATGGTGGAAGAAATCAGAAGGATGGACTACAATAGGCTCAATCTAGAGCAAGTTGAATATCTGGGGCTTATAGATATTCCCCCTAGTCTATTTGAAGATAAAAATGTAATCAATAGTAGATACCTGGCTGAGAAGGTCACTGACTCTCCTCTTCCTCCAATTCAGTGGTCCCAAAATGAATTGACTTCTTTGATAAAGAGATTTGAACCAATATTGGCTAACACCAATGATTGGGTAGTAGCCAAAGGGATCACATTGAAGGAGTTCATTACAAGATTAGAGACTGAATTCCAAGTGGAAACAAGGAAGAAGGTAGAGAACAGGACTAAGAATAAAGGTGATGTTCCTTCTCCATTTAGGCCTCACAAGCCTAGAATCATCTTTGTGTCTAAGAAATTGAAGGTTGTTGAGGAGCCAAAATCAATGGCTAGGGGGGTTGGAGAATAAAGCACGTAGGAATAGGTAGCTCAGCAGATAGAGATAGATGATAGGCCTTCAGAGTAGCAGGGAACAAAGCCTCTATCTTCCCAAGAAGGGGCATAGCCACTTATAGGCATTTCTTCATCTCCACCTCAATATCCCTAGTGGCATCTCCTTCACCTCTTTCTCCCATGAGTGTTCCTTCTTTTGGAGCTGCTTCTCCTTCTAGATTTATGTTTGGCGATCCTCAAGGCACTTCTTGAGATGTCCTTCACTCCTCAGGTTCCATCCCTAATTCTCTTCTCCTTCTTTCAATATAGGAGAAAGCTCTGCCATTGATCAGTCAGTGGTCAACACATTTCACTTGTTACTCCCACTACGCCCACTATTCCCACTGGAAGTGTAGATGTTACCCTAGTGACACTAGCTGAAGGAAATATTACCATAGTAATAACTTCTACTCTCCCTCCTTAGTTTTCAGCTTTCACACCCAAAAGGAAGAAGCTAGCCATCTTTGCAGATGACTTTGATTTTGGCAATAAAGTGCCAGTGAAAACTAAGGCCCCTAAGAAACCAAGGATCCTTTCAAACTTGGTAGAGGAAAAGGGGAAAAAATTTCTAAAAATAGCCAAACCTCCACAGAGCAACCCTTGAGTGTTTTGACATGAGTAGTTATTCCATTTCTCATGTTGAGTTAGGGAAAGTTAATCACGAGGGTGCCAAGAGTGACCTACAATTCGCAATGGACATCATGGTCCAAAAATTTGATAGGGAAAAAGAGATGAAAGATTACTATAAGGTAAAGGCAGAGTAATTAACCATAATAGTCAGTAAATTCACTCTTGCTCCTAAAGCAGCAACCCCAAAAGCCTTTTCCATATATGACACTGTTATCTAAAAAGTAGAGAAAACCTATATGAAAGGGAAAGTGCTAGAGGATTATATTGAAAAGATGCACACTCAGGGAATTTCCTTGTTCACAGAGGTTACTGAGAAGATAGACAAGATAAAGAAGGTGAGGATAGATTTAGAGGACCTCATCTCTCTTATTTCTCAAGATATTGATAGTATAGATAAATATCTTAGCAAGTGGATAGAGATGAAGGATCTAAAGAAATGCACCTTGATATCCATCAGCATCATTGCCAACAAAGATTTCTATGTTGAAATCAAGGAATCACTGATATACAGGATTTAGGTACTCAAGGAGTTGATCGAAGATATCAAGTCTTCCAAAGATGCTAGCGAGAAAAGTGACACAGGCTTGTTGAACAGACTAGAAGAATTTCCCTATGACCTCACCTCCAGAGATAATCAATTTCTCTCAGCAGAAGAGATGATTTGAGAATTCAAAGGTATGGTCCAAAGGGATTTTAAAGAGAAAGCATTCTCAATGACTTCTATGGATAACATCTTAGATACTCAATTAACTCTGGATAACCTAAGATCTAGGTTAATTAGTCATACCAAGGAAATCACAACATTGAAAGATGCTACAATTAGGGCCAGAATGATCTTCAAGAACACCATTGCACCAGACAGTATAGGAATTTAGGCATCTATCACCATGTATGATGCTCATCTAAAGAAGTCTGGTGGCAAGAGTTGAACTATTTCTCTTTTCTCTCTTCTTCCTCTCTTCTCATGCACTTTTGTCATGTAAAAGTGCATGCAATTTTGTAATATGTAATTACATGTAAAAAATATAGAAAAATATCTCAAAATCAAAGATGACTCATCTTTGATTAGATATTTTAATATTTTAATCTTTTTTAATTTTGAAGGTTTCTCCCTATATATAGAGGGAACCTCTTTTGTAAAAGTATCTCTGGATAATTAAGAGCAAAAACTCTGCTAAAATTGGGACACTTCTTGAGACTTTGTGCTCAACTTGTAAATCATATTTTATCAAATGAATGAGAAACAAGTTTATTTCAGACTTTGTGTTGAAGTAGTTTGTGTTATTTAGGAAATATTTCTTATGTCCTCTTTCCTGAGAATCTCTTATCTGTTCGATTTAATAAGCAAAGTGTGTGTGTGTTGACATTATCTGAAGATGTTTCTAAAAGATAAAAGAAAGACTTTGAGCTACTTTTATCTTGGTGATCCTTTTATCCATTGTAGTTTTAGGTGAAGACTTTGTACTTTGTTTCATTCTACTATTATGCATGTTCCAAATCAGTGAAGGAGGAAACATAATACTTTGTGCTTACGTGAGTTTCCTTGTGGACTTTGTTACCTACTTTAGGGGATTTTTTGCTCTATGCTGGATACCATTCCTAGAAAAAGAGGAATGCTCTTAGCCATCGACCATGATTTCTCTCTTTTGTTCTTTGGACATCATCTCTAAAAAAAGAGAGATGGATGGTGTTATACTACCCTAAGTATTATTTTTTGCTTACTTATATATACATATATCAAATAAGTATTTCATAAGGAACCTCCCCTTGATGAGAGGAGAGATTTATCTCATCAAGATGTGGTAAACCTACACTTTTTGTGTCGTAAATCTACTTGTACTGTGGTTGATATACCCATTTTGTCATCAGTTAGTTCATGACAAAATATTCACCCAATAGTACTCATGAGTGTCACTCCCATGACATGATAACTGCTACACACTCCTATCAATCAAACATAAGACAACATGTCAATTATCTTTCTATCATATTCTTCTAATTTTGAGACCTACACTAGTCCTCTATGTTTCTTTCTCCCTCTTAATCTAATTTTGGGCTTGGAATAATCTCTTATAGGCCAGATTATACTTTATTATCACATTCTCACCATTATTTTTGTGATCCCACCATTTAGTAGGGAATTTTCACTATTTTTTGAGGCAATCTTGCTATTTGTCATGATCTCACCATTTAGTAGGATGTTCTCACCAATTGATATGGTGATCTCACCTATCTTGGAAAAATCACCATTTGATAGGGATAAATTTACCCAAAAGTGTGAACTCTCCATTTATTTGGTGATATATCTATTTTAACCCATGATTCCCCTAAAAAATAAATGATATTATGAATCTCATGACATTCTCATAAATTTCATGAGTGAACTCATTTTTTTCCAAATTAGGAGAATGGTAGGATCACCCCATCTACCAATTCTTATATGTAATAAATGTAATAAATGCATAATTTAAAAACCAAGAAAGGTACCCATCAATTCTCTAATCCCTAGCAGTCATTGGTACTCTCTCATGCACTCCCTAAGATGTTGGTGGTGTAGGATATTAGCCATTTTAGTCAGCTCTCTCATGTGAAAATATGAGAGCTCAGAATTTACTATAGTTAGGGGTTCAAGTGACTTGATTTTACCCCTAAGGGTCAAAATATAGTAAAATTTTTCAAAAAACATTCACCCCGAAGCCAATATTTTCATCATTTTATCTTTCTTGGGCTACTATTTTATTACCTCTAATAAATTTTTCCTTACGCTTTCTTTTAATTGTTTTAATTTTCAGCCTCTTTTACTAAAATTAATTTGATTATAATTTCTTTTGGTTGAGATCCCACTCATCAAATATCACCAAATTTTCTATCATCCCCTAAATGGGGAATCATGCACCACCCAAATGATGTTTGGGGCATTTTTAAAACCTATTTATTCATTATTCATGAAAATTTTGAAACCAAAAAGTGGGAATGAACTTTATTTCTTTTCATTATATTGAACATTTCATTATTTGAAAAGGTGTTGTGTCTACCAAATGTCTCAACATGCCTTCTCAAATATGGTAAAAATGTATCCATCCAAATCCTATCACTATTATGTTGTAATTGTTAATCTAAGCAATATTCTATGACAATCCAAAATCTGGGCCAAAATCACTAAAATGTGTTAAATGGTTTGAACTTGTCATGTACATGTGCTAATTTAGGCTAATTTATCCCTAAATGGGGTAATGAATTTTATTTTATTATTATCTTTTCTCAAATCATTTTGATTCAAATTATGAAGATGTAAAATGACACTCTGAACCACTAAATTTTTCTAATTTAGTTGCACACATCACATGGATGCATTATTTCATGTCCATAATGCCCTAACTAGGGTATTATTCCATACAAAACTAACACCTTCTTCTGATTATACTCCACTAAAATTAAGACTCAGTAAAATGAAATTTCCAACTAGGTTGATTAAGAGTGAAATTTTTTTTCAAAAAATTCTAAAAAATTAATCAATGTCACTTAAGCAAATTAAATCAAATCAAGAGCCTAAGTGAAAATTCCATAGAATTTATTGAAAAACTATTTATTGTAGATTCATTCCTCAAATTTTCATCATCCCATGACATAATCAATGGGGTGGCATCCATAGTCGATTAATGGAACAAATATCAAGATTAAGCTCTCCCATGCCTCATCAATGCCCCATTCTTCCAAATATTAATGGGAATATTTTTGGTTTTTCAATACAAATTTGAACTCATTCATGGTCACATATCATGATATCAATATGTATGATCATGGATAAATCTAAAAAATCTTTAAAATCTATAAATAAGTGAGCCAAGACCACCATTTTTAAGCTTCAGATATACAAACTTACTATGCAGAAATTGCTATAAAAAAACTTCATCTATTTGAAATTTTTTATTAAACTCATGAGCGTAAGCCATTGGTTCACTAGGAATTGATGGAGGAGCATGATACTCATTATTGACAAAGACATAGAGCACCAAATCTAGGGAAAAACATACTTCTTGGCCGCTCTTTAAAAGAGGGATGTTATTTAGAAGGTTTGGTAGTATTCCTTATTTAAATAGATATTAAAATTCATTAGAGAAACCCCATGAGGGAGTGGGATTGAATTTTTATTGTCTATATGATTTTTTATAGGTATTTCTTGACTAACACTTTGACTAATGCATCCTGTAGTCCTGTTCTATAGGCACTAGATTTAAGGATATCCTATATTAGATGTTGTGAGATACTACTATTCCTATAGACACATAATTAGCTTCATTTTATACTATTATGAGAACATTCAAAAATATTGATAGTATTATTTATTTTTATAAAGAATATTTTCCTTTATAACACATTATTGAGTAAAAAATTCTACTATTTATCTAGGTTTAATTACATGGAAAGTTGATTAAGAGAGTTTTAGTAGAAAATGGATTTGGAGTATATATAAGGTTATTGATTCATACAAAAACTATAATTTCATCAGATCAATCTTAAAAAAATTCCAACATCATTATTAGGAATTATCACATTGGATATACTATTAGGTGTCATAACCAAAATTTTGAATGATTTAAATACACACAAAATACACCATTTTATTGAATGAAAAAAATATATACAACATGAATTGCATAACCGAATGTTTAGCACATTCATTATAAGATGCACACAATGCATCATGAAAACATTTAATAACTATTGATTTCTCCAAAAGAAGAAATAAATAAAAAAACATTCATAATTAAAAACACACCATACATTGTCATTTTAAACTTCAACAAGTGATCACTAAAAGATATTTTAAACCTAACTCAAGGACTAGAGAAAACTCAACCCTAATAAAACCTAATACCTTGAACCAATGCTCCACTTTAACATGGAAACCTACATATCCACTCCTCAAAATTAGGATTATATGTAGTTATCTGAGATTTTGATAAAAGCATATTCATAATCTCTATCTAAGTATTATATATATCTGATACATGGTTTCATTAAATATTTATAAAATAAAAGGTTAATAATTAATATATAATAACAACATAAATTTTAGAATCAAAACAAGTTCTAGTAAGTACTAGGTTTCATAATAATTAAATATCATCTCAAATTCCTATAAGGTATCACATAATATAGGATTTTACTTATTCGAAATTGATAAAAAATCAACACCATACAATGTGAAAGAGAGTATTTATAGGAATCTACCTTATGGTAAATAATAACATGTTTGGATCAGAATCTAAACATACCAGGTAGTCCAAATAATATTAAATATAAAAGATCAGATACATCAAGAAGGTCACATGATATGATTATTCCTCTCTCTATCCTCTTAAACTAATGATATAAAAAAACCTAAAATGAGTTGCTAACCACTCATAATTAGTCTATCAAGTCTTATACATAAAACACTACCCTAAGCTAGTGATATGTAGAGTGATAAAGTATACAACCAAATTATAAAATGGAAAAAGATGAAAACATTGAAAGGAATTTAATACAATGAACCATGGCAAGCGTTATTTATTATTCTAGAATCATAGTAAGATTTTTTACCCATGATTATTTTTCCATTTAAATAAATAACAATGTTTATCTAAAATCTCACTTTCATCTTAATACCACATCAGAGTTCAACAAGGACATAAAATTCACATAATACCTATTTATACTAAAATGTATGTATTGACTTATCAAATTTATTTTAAATGTTCAAAAATATCAAATAAATTAACCTCATAAGTTTTTTTAAATGAGGAAGGTTTGATTGATCATTACTTATTACTCTAAATTCATATCAAAGAAGTAAATAAAAAAATTAAATAATGAATAATACTTCATTTAACCACTCACATATTTATTCTAATATGTGCATTCATATTATAAAAAGACTAAATTAAATTTCACTTTTTGAATAGTGTATGAGTATCTAAATAATTTTAAAATTTAATTTAATTGTAACCAATATAACATATCTCCCTAACTAATTTGTAAATCCATAGAATTAAAAAAATAAAGAAAAACATTGCATATGATACATAGTGACCATTTTCATCTTGTTTGGTTTTAAAATAATATGAATAGTATTAATAGCTCATGGACCATACCCTTCATGATTGTTTAAAATTCATAACTAATCCAAACAACAAGGTTTAATGGAGCATGTCCTCGTGACAAGAATTTATGGGTTTTATAACATATGTTTTGTCCAATGATTTATCATGGAACTCATCATTTTAATATACATGGGAAAATCAATGACCTAATCATTTATGGTTTATTATTATAATATTAAAATTCAAGTTCCATTATTTTTATTAAAATTAAAAAAAACATGGAAAAGCATACAAATTATATAACAAAATATAAATATGCTAATTCTTCTCTTAAATCTTATTTATTTAAAATTATCTCTTCACTCATAATTTAAAATTGATATTATATCTTTTAAATTTATAATGAGTCAAATTTACTATTTCATATCACTGTAGCTAAAAACAAATCATTGTACTAGATCATATTTGATAATAGAAAGCAAATAGAAATTGACTACTTCATCTCATAGTAGAGTATACAACCGAAGGAGTGATAAAATTAATTATTTACCACGAAAAAAGCTACCTAGAAATAATGTAGACCTAATGGGTGAATCATAATAATATATAATCTCCATATAGTCTTCAATACTCTATTATGTCTCAACACACCCCATTTATATTTTTTAAATAGGGACCTGCTTTGACAAGTAGCCTTCTTATTTGGAGGTCAATGGGGTAACCTAATATTTTTTATTGAAAATTACACTGACATAACAATACTTCTATTATTATAAATGAAATATATGCTTAGGCTTGTCTCAAGTTACATCTCTAGACTTTAGTTTATTTCATGAATGTATGTCTAGGTTATTTTTGGATTCTAATGATTCATGAAGTTTGCTTGTTTAATATCGAATATGTTAGGATTTATCTCTTTCAAACTAAATAAATTAAATGTTTTTTAGGGTTTTGTTGATTTGTGTTCTATCTTGTGCAGATGGTTAGTTACTTATAATTATTTATAATTTTCATCGAGACATCTATCAAGCCATCGAAGCCTACCATGTCGCATTCAAATGCTTTCTTGGATCCATGAAGGCAAGTTAAGTATGCTTTATAATTTAGTGTTCTAAAATTATTTATGTCACTTACCAACATCCTACTATCCCATGAATTGTTTTTAGAGTTAGAAAATTTATAAAAGACTCTTGGGTGAGTGAATTAGTGACAATCATTCACATGTCATGATCCCATACAAATGAAAACTATTAGATTAAATTTTAGTGCACAAAAGTCTAGCGGTGAGTAGAGAAGTGAAAACCATCCACATGTCACAATACTATAGACTTGATTATTGGAATATTGAATTTTAGCATATGAAAGTCTTGAGGCTAACTAAGTAGTGACATTCATCCACATGTCATGATCTTATAAACCTGAAAATTGATAGATTTAATTTTATCATATGAAAGTCTAGGGCTAATATATTAGTGACAACCATCCACAATCAACAATCCCATAGACCCACCACTTTCAGAATAGTCTAAGAAATTAAGTGTACTTAGTGAGTGGAGCATTTATATGTAGCCACCTATCATCATCTCACTCACCTAAATCCTGTAAAGTGATGGGAGGGGGTAAAATAATCACAATATTTTAGATTTAATCAATCCTCCATGTATCATGATCTTGCAATCCCAAGGAAATAAATAAACAAGTCAACAAAGAATGAACCTAGGTAACAACAATGTGATATTTTTTTAGGAAGTAAAAATGGAGGTGCCAAAGCCCTCAGAGTAAAGTAAAGAGAATCAACTTAGTGATTATGATTTTAGATTCAAAGGTTTATTATAAAATCTCCATAAAACTATCCCTAGCTATGAAATTCCTTGAATCAACTCAAGATGCTTATCTTTATTAACTAGGTTTAATTTTCAATAAGAGACTTTCAATTGTTCACTAGGATTAATAGCCTCATTTTATTTGAAAATATTAGTAATCACATTTTTAAAACATTTATCACTGTAATTATAACCTAAAAAAGTATCTCATTCATCCCCTTAACTCATTCCATTCATTGATTCATCTCCTTTCACTCATTCACACACTAGCTTCACACTAGCTTCACAACTCAAGGCACAAAACACCAAACATTTTTTTAGGTCTGATGAACACAATATACCCTTACGGATAACCTTTTTTTATCATACTAAAATTTTATTAACCTCTTTAAATCTCTCATTCACTCTCTATCCTTCAATTACACACCTTAACTCATTAGTGGCACAATTCCCTTGTAGCCATTTTTTTCACAAATCTCCTTTGTATGAGAAATATTCAATTCCTCATAAATATATAAGCCCAAATTTAGGCACCCTATATATTATTACTACCTCACATGAAGTTTCAAATTATAACTCTTTGTTTAGATACTACTTCTTTTGTAAGCTCCTTGTCAATTAGGCCTTCTAGCCCTACAACACACCCACAATGCTAGTTCCATATTGTTTGGACATGGTAGAAACTAAAAACCTTGAAAATATTTTATAGAAAATTTAATAAAAATATATTATGAAATTTAAATTAATTCCATTAGTTCATTCAATAGTTATAGGTATTTAAATTACAAAACACTAGATAGGCTTATAGACTTGACTGTGTATGCCAAAAAGGGTTTAAATGACATATTTTTGGTTTTAAGTCATTTCAAATAGATATAATACATTACCAAGGTATTTATTAACACTATCCACCTTTTCTAATGGATAATAATCCTTGATCATTCCTTTTGTGTCTTATAACAAGTAGAATACAAAATTTTGTGTCTTAGTGTAGGATTGTGTAAGGTTTTAGTAGTCAATTTGCACTTCAAAAAGTTATAAGACTTCAAAAAATATATTATTAAGATTTTTTATACATTTAACTCACAACAATAATTAACCAACTTAATACCCACTCACCTTGTCAATAATATACACTCTTTTCTTAACATTTGACTGAGCAAGAAAAGGGGTTTTAATGTACAAATAGTTTGTGGACTGTGCATTGAAATTTTACCACTAACCTTGAATTTAAAATAAATAACATATCATATAATTTATCATAATATCATCTAAATATCATCATCTCAACATAAACATAGTCTATACCTTAAGAAACATCAACTTACCTTAATACTTGACTGTCACAGTTGTGTACAGGGTTTGAGGGCAAAGACCAATCTTTCTTGAGTATATTCACTTAAAAACACTATATTAAATAACAATATAGTATGTAAGTTCTCAAATGTCTCTAGGATTTATTTACCATAGCATTTCATTCCTTCACAATCTTCATCAACTCCATTACATTCTTCTCTTTCTTGACTGTAACTTGCATTCTTGTACTCAGGATTGTAACCACATAAAACATGATATGATCATATCCTAAAGGGATTTTAAAATATAATATATAATAAAAAATATTTAATATACTTATCAAGGTAGATTAAACAAAACAAACAACTTTTATTTATTATATTGAACCATCATTCATTACATATGCAGTCCATGAATAGACTTTGCCACCTTCTTAGAGAGTTACATAATTTATTTCTTTTTTTCTTCTCCTCTCGCCTTAAGGAATATCTCCTCTCTCCTAATATCTAACTACTTCCTCCACCTACCTTAAAAATTTATCTTCTCATCCAACATCCACGTTGGTTTTGGTAATTACCATCAAGATTTTTACTTGACCAACTTAATGTATGAGTAGAAATTATATTTTTAAACATGACTCTTAATTTTCAAGAATTAAGGACTTAGACATCAAAATTCCTTAAAAAAATTTCATAACCTCTTGGACCCTTGTACAAACATTCTCTCTCCTAACCACTTCATACCATGATTATGGTCCTTCTAGGCTTATCTAAGATTTTAATTTTCAAATTTACACTTTTGGAGAGAAAACCTCAAAAACATACAAATCACACTCTTGATGACTCATGAAGATTAAAATACAACAAATGGACCATATAGGATCCTTCACAAACACTTACATTCCAACAAGGATCTATTATGACCCCTAACTAGCTTATTCATCTCAACAACTAAAATATGGTGTTTGTGTACTAGATGCTCCTACATCATACTCCCTAGGAGGGAGAAAATTGAACGCCAACATCTTATTTATTTCCTTCCAATTCATTATTTTAGGATCTTCTATGCTCACCTTACTTATGCTCCTTTATCCTCATTACACTCTTGTATTTTTGCTTCTTTGCCTTATCTATTCTCCTTGACAACTCATCCTCTACTTTTATGAGATGTAAAACCTGTTTTAACTCTATTTTATCTAAATTTTATACTTTTTCCAACTCAATTTGTCCTTCATCATACTCTTCTTCTAACATATTATTCTCACTCTTCATTCTTGCTCTTGATCCCTAGATTCCTTATTCATTAATCTCACTTGGTTCCTACTTTTTTAGTGATCTTTTCTCCTTAGAAATACTAGTTCCTTCTACTGTGTACTCTAATGGTCTCATAAGTATCTCAACCTTTGTCACTTTTTCATGAAGGATCTCTTTTATTACCTCTTCAATACACTTTTCCATGTATTGATGTATTTTCACATAACCTTATTCATCTTGCAAAGATAATTTCTTATCCAATTATCATTCATCATGGTGTAATATGGTTTGGTATCTTATTTTCATTTCAACATCATGCATATCAATAAAAACTTGGTTGTAACTTCACTCATTGAATACATTAACTTTTGAACTTTCTCATGCTTCATTTTCTTGATTTTTAGTTTTCTTGTTTGTGCTTCACTATGTTGCTCCTTCATCTTCTTATTTTCATCATCATGTTTGCCTATCCTTTGTTCTTTATTTATTGTATTATCTTCCCATACCTATAGTGGAATCAACTCATTATAGTCCACACTCAACCTTCCTTGATTTTACACCTTACTTGCATCATCTTAAACCAATTTTTATCCATCTCTTAGGATATAACTCATAATTTGAATCTAATTTTTTGCTCTCATATGACCTGCAAGTTCATATTAATATTATTGGGCATATTGATCCACAACTTGTCCTTGGACTCCCTCTCTCATGAGAGTCAAATCAATCTCATTCTACTATTACACATCAAGTTCTTTAATCTATTTATGAGGTGTTTCATCTTCATCTTGACTTTTCACAAACCTATCCATTAATGTTATTGTTTCTCTTTGCAAATTATCTTAACTATTTGAATTATATTCATATGCATAATCCAAAATAGAATTATAAATCAAGTCTTGAGACCACTTAACCTTTTCATAGTCAACATCTCATTTCTTCATTAGTTTACTTAGCTACAACATCATCTCTTTGTCTTTGATTTCCTCCACCATGTCTTTTTGATTGAGTTGAAACTGACATTTTACTTTATGTTATCTTGAAATGTACCTTAAAGATTATCCTTTTGTACCCTTTCCATGTTCTTCACAACCCATTTTATACCTTTCACATAATTAGACTAAAATTTGTTTCTTATATTATCTTCTTCATGCTTCTTTGTTTGATAAGTTATTATGTCAACTTGATGTAATCTTCCCTTCACTATTTTCTTCCATGCTTTCTCATTTTCTTCACTTGAATTCTTCCTTTGAATGACATCTTGATTGAGTTTGTCTTTTCCATCTGAATAATTGATGGCCTGATCCACTTAGGCACTACATAACCATGAATTTATACTATATTTAAGGGTTTTAATTTATTCTTAATTTATCCAACCTATATTATATCTTCTTCTTTATCATAAGTACAATCAAATTCAAGTCCCAAAAATTCATTTATCTCATTAAAAGACTGCTATAAGGTTATATTTTTTTCTCATGTCTTCATGATTTTCATTCGTATATTATTTTTTAGATTCCTCTCATAATTCATATATAATTCTTGTCAAAGCATCATAAAATTCTTCTTCCATCTCATCCTTATCATGTTGAGAATATTCAATGTTCACCATATTGACTTTTACAATTTATCCTTCTTTTTGGTCATATTCATCTTTCTTCATGGGTACTCAACTTGATCCATTTCTCACAAATTTTAAGGTCTCATTATTGACCTTCATCCATCTTTCCTTTATAGCTGCATACACACACTTGAATTCAATGCTACAATAATAAATAAGAGATCACATAGTCTCCATGATTACCTCTTTCTTAGACATTCTCCTCTTTTTCTTGTCTTCTCTTTCAATTTATTCTCTTGGAAATTATCTCTCCATGTTATCCTCAATGAGAAATATTTTATAAAATTAGTTATCATGTTTCTCTCTTGACAACTCTTTATTCCACATGCCTCTATTGATTGTAGTTTCTTTGTTGTTCTATTTCCCCAAGGAATTTATCTTATGACTTTTCTCTCTCATATGTAGCTCTAGTGGCCACTAAATTTTTCTATTTACATTAAATAAAAGCCATTGGATTTATTTATTATTCATGATATTCACCATGAGATATATATTATTAAAACTTTTCTCCAACTCTATTCTCATCTCTTCCACTTCATCTTATACATCTATTTCTTCTCTTATTTTCTTCACTTTCTAGGCCTACTTGGATATATCTCCTAGTAATATTACATACTTACCTATTATACAACTCTTTTATATTATTATATTTTTATATTAATTTATTTAATACTTCTCTTATCTCTCTTGAATCTCTCTGGGAGTCTTCTTCTTCTCTCACTTGAACTTCAATGTTCTTTCCACTCTATCTTCTCTAGTTATCTTGAATAGTTTTAAGTCCTTTCCATTGCACTTAAGGTATTTAGTTTTTCCATTAAAAAATATTAAATTTATATATACTTAAATCATTAGGTCATACCTATGCCACATTAATTTCACACAATACCCCTACATTATCATCTCATGCAATCCTCACAACATTCTTTGCCTATCTCAAATCATCAATTTTTAAGAACTCACAATCAAATCAAAATAAGAGCTTACCTTGATATAATACCAAATGATTCAGAGGGTTATGATAAAATATACATGAAAATATCCTTGGATTTCAACTTCCTTGAATCAACTCATTATGATTTTCTTTGTTCACTAGGTTCAATCTTCAATAAGAAACTTTTCAATTGCTCACATAATAGCCTCCCTTTATTTTAAAATGTCACTAATAACATTTTTAAAACATTTATAAATGTAATTAAAACCTGAAAAATTATCTCATTCACCCCTTAAAATCATTTAATTCATTTATTCATCTCCTTTCACTCATTCACACACTAGTTTCACACTAGGTTCACAAATCAAGGGACAAAACACCAAATCTTGTTTTAGGTCTCATAATCACATCCTAACCACATGGATAACATTACTTGATCATACTAAACTTTTACTATCCTATTTAATCCTCTCATTCACTCTCCATACTTCACTTACACACCTCAACTCATTAGTGGCATAATTTCCTTATAGCCTTTTTTCACATATCTCCTTTGTATGAACAATATGTAAGTCCTCATAAATATATAATCCCATATTATGGAACCCTATATATTATTAATAACTCACATGAAGTTTAAAATTCTAATTCTATTTTTAGATATTACATCCTTTGTAAGTTCCTTACCAATTAGGCCTTCTTGCCCTACAACACACCCACAATGCTAGCTTTGTACTGTATAGACTTGGTACCAACACAAAACCATGAAAATATTGTATATGGAATTTGATAACAAAATATTATGAAATTTAAAGGAATTCCACTAGTTCATTGAATAGTTATAGGTCTTTGAATTTCAAAATCCTAGTTAGGCTTATAAACTTGACTATTCAAGCTGAGAAGGGTTTAAATGACATTTTTTTTGGTTTTAGGTCAATTAAAATAGATATAATATATTTATAAGTTATTATTTAACACCATCCACATTATCCAATGAATAATAATCCTTGTTCAGTCCTTTTATGTCTTATAACAAGTAAAACATAGATTTTTGTGTCTTAGTGTAGGACTATGTAAGGTTTTACTTCAAGAAGTTCCAATAATTAAAGTGGTATATTATTAACAAGTGTTATATATTTTACAAAAATTAATTCTTAACCAACTTAATACCCACTAACCTTCTCAATAATACACACTCTTTCCTTAACATTTGACTAAGTAAGAATATGGGTTTGCTAGTGCAAATAGGGTTCCTTCATTCTTGTGGACTGTGCATTGAAATTTTACCATTAACCTTGAATTAAAACCAAATAATATACCATCCCATATATCATACTCTCATATAAATATCATAATCTCAACATAACCATAGTTTATACCTTAAAAAATAGCAACTTACCTTCATACTTGACTATCATAGTTGTGTACAGGGTTTGAGGCCAGAGACCAACCTTTCCTAAGTCTCTTCACTTCAAAACTATAGTTAATAAAAATATATTTTGTAATATATTGAATGTATATAGGAATAATGTACCATAGGATTTCCTTCCTTGACAATCTTCATCAACTCCATTACATTTTTCTCTTTGTTGATTGTAACCTACATTCTTATACTCAAGCCTATAACCACAAAAAATGTGATATGATCATAGAATCAATGTATTTTGAAAGAATATATATAATAAATAATATTTAATATACTTATCAAGGGTTACCAAACACTGTAATAAATTTTCTTTATTATATTCAACCATCATTCATTACATATGCAGTCCATGAATGAACTCTGTCACCTTCTTGGAGAGTTACATTCTTTCTTTCTTGGTTTATTATCCTCTCACCTTAGGTAATCTCTCCTCTCTCCTATTACATAAATAATACTCCACATACATTACAACTTTATCTTCTCATCCAACATCCACATTGGTTTTGGTAGTCACCATCAAGATTCTTACATGGCCAACTTAATGTAAGAGTGGCAGTTATATTTTTAAACATGACTCTTGATTTTCAAGACTTAAGGACTTAGATATAAAAATTACTTAAAATAATCTTTTCATGACCTCTTTTACCCTTGTATACACATTCTCTCTCCTAACCACTTCATACCATGCATATGGTCCTTCTAAGCTTAGTCTAGGATTTGAATTTTCAAATTTACACTTTTGGAGGGAAAACTCTAAACATATAAAAATCACACTCATAATGATTCATGAATATTTTAAGACAAAAAATGTATTCTATAGGATCTTTCAAAAACACTTACATTCCAACATAGATCGACTATGACCCCTAACTATCTTATGAATCTCACCAATTTAAAGATGGTGTTTGTGTACTAGATGCACCTACATCAATTGCAAAAGGGGATGACACTTAAATAGGTAAATTAAAAATATGAAAATATAAGAAATAAAATAAATACAAGGATCTTGTTATTATTAATCCACATGATTTTTTTGACTAAGTGTAATTAATTTAGTAGAGATAAATAATCTAAAGTAAATATATGTGATCAACAAAGTCAATTACAAATACATTATCATCTAATGAATAGATACTAGTGAAAATTTGAGCTCTACTATGACCAATAAATTCAAAAAATTTTAAGAAAAAATATATTAATTTTTAAATAATGGCTTTTGCTTCATACATTCCACTACCCCCCTCTACATATTGCATTGCAGGACCTATATGGGAGGAAGTTAAAGTAGTAGAACCTTATTACCCTGAAGATAAAATCTTAGATTTTGCATGAAGATAAAAAGAGGAACTAATGGAAATAAAATAATTATGCCTACATAAGGATATATAAAAACTTTATTTAATTCCCTAAATTGACCTATTATTTTATTTATTTACTATTATCACGTAGATTTTGCACTTGTACTTGTGTCATAACATGTTGTGTGGAAATCTAATGATATAATGGGATCACTTCAAAGATGTATGACATTGGAGAATTGAGGTGAAACTTTAGAGAAGGAAATATTACTTTCACTATGTTTAGTGCAACTTTTAAATTTTTAGTTCATATGGAAATTTTACTTCTTAGTGATCTTGCTTCTAAACTAGGGTTTGACTATGAGGAAAAGAGTTTTAGAAATGAATTTGAAAAAATCAAAGTGGTGATTGTACCAAATATTTATATCAGATTTTAATGCTTGATTTGTATGAACATATAAAAATAACAAATATATTGAAATATATTGGAGCACAAACTCATCCAAATATGAAACCAAAGGTAATATTGGGAATTTCTCATATAAGGAACAAGATTCTATATTTGTAATCAAACAATATCTCAAAAGGGAAAAATAATACCAAATATGTAATTTTGTGATTGAAATAAAAATAAAATAATTCAAAATTTTGATAAATAGCCTTGCATACACAAATAGAATATATTCAATGAAGGAAAATATTTAATCTATTATCATTATCCAAGTTACAACATGTAGATCAATTGTTAAAAATGTAGAATAATTTCTCTAACAACAAAAAGATAAATGGGCTATGTCATAGTACACATATTTATAAAAAATAATCTATTGTAAGAGACGTAGTTATCAAAAACTCTACACCTAGTTAAAGAGCAAAAAAAATTTGAAAACCTCATGTAAAGGGCATGATCTTCAGGTAGAATGTCATTTTTAGTAAAGTAAATGGTGGAAAAAAGGAACATGTAACTACTTGGTGTTTGAACAAGTAATGGAGGTGTGGAGGAAACTTGTTGAATCTTCATACAACATTCTAATGATATTCAATTGAGCTATTTTTACCTTCTTCATGGAATGAGGTGCCAAAAATGAATGCATACTTATAATAATAGAAATATTTTAGACATATTAGGTTGATTTTTTCAAAACCTAACTTGTATTTTTAAATTGGGACTTTTACAACTTATTAATTCATCCAATTTTGAAAAAATTGGAAATGCAATTCACAACATGTGTTTTTTTCAAGTAAGCAACTCAAACTTTGTCAAAAATAAAAGTGTAATTTAAAATTTTGATTTTTACAACCTTTCAACCTATCAAAAAGGTACTTGGAATTTACAAGTGTCTCTTTCTCAAAAAAAACTACCAAAATGATTGTTGTAATTTGTAGTCTGAAACTTTATAATATTTTTTACAATAAAGAAATGTAATATACAAAATGTATTTTATTGAAAGAATTAATTGACTTGAGATTTCTTCCCCATCTGATCTAGTGTATTATGATACCTAATAAATTAGTGGATGGAACTCAAGTTGAATGTTGGGTCCTGTGTTAATTCTCTCTCAATCACTCTTTTGAATTTGTCTCAAACATCTTGTATTGAAAGGATTTGGTCTTGACAATTTTTTGCTTCACATGATAATTTATTAATCAAGTATTTAATATCATACATTGTATCTATGACCTTATCATATGTAGCCTTAGCATTATTAATACTCTTCCTCAGTATTCTTATTCTAAAATTAGCTACCATGTCTAATTCCTCATTTTATAAATCATTTTTAAATATCTTTCTTGTAATGAGAGTGCAGTTTAAATCATGTTCACAAATTGTATTTTTGGGTAGAATAAGTTCAAACTTTCTATTTCTTCCTCATATTTATTCATTGATGTATTTAAGGTTGCCCATTCCTCCTTCAAAGTTTTATAGTAATTTCTAACTCAATGACTCTATTTCCCTTTTTGATAAGATCCTCTACCCCATCCTTATAGCCATTCCCATATTACCAATCTATGTTACTATTTCAAGTGTTTCCTTGTTAGCGAACTAAGTAATATATTATGTTGGTTGGGAAGTGGTCTCAGTGAACTTATTTAGTGTAGTCATTAGTTATTAAACCTTATTCTTCAATTTGTCCTTTATGACCTTGTCACCATCTATTTTCTCTAAAAGAGAGTTACTTCTTGGTTTAAAATCATGTTTTAATCCATCTCTTGTAGGATGACCTAAGTTTACTTTTGATATTTGGTAATCCCCCACCACTAGATCTTTTTTTTTACTCATAGGGGGGACTATAATTTATACATATTTCTATCCTACTGAATCATATAGTATTCTTGATATGGTTATGGGATTTTGCCTTGATGTCTTTGTTACCTATATAATACCAAATTCTAGTGTGTTAGGGGACACAATCTATTTCCATTTATTTCCCATTGATTTCACTAGCCATCTTGGAGTGGCATCATGTTGTCATAACACAATCAAATATGAATTTGAAATTGAAGTTGTTGCACTGGTATTTATGGTGATGAGTGTTGTATCTATCACTAATATGGCCATTGAATCCTTAATTGATGTTTTGGAAATCTCATTCCCAACTGTGGGTTGAATAGTCATACCTATATCAACAATTTCCCCTATCTCTAACTCCTTTATGGGGGATTGAGTTATTGTTAAAATGGAATAAATGGATGTAGTATAAATGGTTATGCCTACTAGGGGTATGGGAGATAGAAGTGACACTAGTGGAGGGGTAGGCATAGTGAGTTAAAAAAGGGTAACCTATGGGAGTGTGGAATCTACAACTATGAGTCAATCAATAAAAGTTGTGGGGATACTCAGGGTTGATTTAATGTGTAAAGTGATGGGAGATGGATATGGAGTAGTAGCTATCCTAGAGGTGGGGATGGCTAGAGGGATCATAATTAGGATGACTGAATCTATAGCCATGTATTATTGTGTGGTGTTAGTGATTAATGGGGTTGTGGTGGATATTAGGGATGAAATGGAAATATTTGTGGAAGAGATGGAAGGAATTATGGAAGAGATGGAAGGAATTATGGAGGAGGGGAGTGAAAGTGAAGCATGAGTGTCTAATTATGCTAATTTAACTATTGGAAATGGAGTCATTGGCACAAGTGAGCTAGAGGGAATGCAGGGGAAATTGTTTGAGGTGATGGTGGAGTGGAGATAGGAGGAGGAGGTATTGAAGATGGTATAATAATAGAGATAGGGGAAAAACTATTTATGCTTTATTAATATCTATGTATTCAGTTGAGATTACTATTGGATGATTTTTTATTGCTCTTTGGACACTATATTGACCTATTTAAGCCTTTATATTTTGTTTTCTCTTGTGTGATACCACCAAACTTTTTTATTTTTATGTTTGGGTTCCACTATTAGAACCTTATACTTTTGGTGGCACACCCTTCTCCTTGACTTCTCTTAACTTATCACTGATGCTCATAGTTTCCTTGGTCACCTTGACCCCTTTGATTCTAATCTAGTTATTTGTTATATTTATTACATTGGTGGTCCTTTCCATTAATGAGAAGGACTTAGGGATGGACCACCTAATTTATGGGAAGGGGTTGAGAAAATATCTTGTTATCATAGTAGAACATGTCCGTCATAGATTCATCATCTATCAAGTCCTTGAGGACTGATGCCAAGTTATAATATTTTATTTTCTCCAAGTTCATCTTGGAATTATCTTTTAGTCTCACTTCTTCTTCATCTTGTAGGTCTTCTTAGTATCTTCATAATAGGTAATATGTGAATGTGTTGTGATACCCAATATACTGGTAATGCTTTAGTTTACATCATAAAAATGGCCTTGCCTCAAGATATCTTAAGGTCATTTGAGTCATCTTAGCATCTATACACTTAGATTTGTATAAGGAAGGGCATGTATACCTCCCTATGCTAATGGGGAAATGGATTCTTGTCTTATATTTGACATATAATAATTTGTGAGTCTCTACAAGTTACCTCATAAGTTTCATTAAATCCCATTTATCACTTACATACCTTGGGAGGGTGTAATAAAAACCATTGAATCCTCCTATTTTGATGTATGAGTATTTGGGGAATTAAATGAAATAAGATCCCTAGTTTATGATCTCAGATGTAGTAACATTAAAGAATCTCTTTTTTTTTATTTCTTTGTCAAACATGACTATGATGTAGTATATGAATGCATCATTTACCATTCTAAAATGTTTCCTACATGCCCCAAGGGTGAGATCAAGGTAATAATTGAAGACGTGGTTGACTTAGTCAAGCATTGTATTCAATTCTTTGAAGTCTTTTCCCTTTTCTAATATGTAGACTAGATATGAATTCATGTAAAACTTCCCTGTATTATGGACTTCCATCAATTGTTTGTGGATGGAGTCACTTATCAGTTGGACCTAGTGGATGTACTACTTATTTTGGTGGATTACCCATATATATTGGTACATCAAATCTTAAAATTTATTGTTATGAGGTTTCTTAGTGAATCTATACAAGATTATGATAAAGTCACCCACTTCTTGCTTAAAGTATATTTTTTATAAGGTTTTAGGTAGTCTTGTAGATGTAGGCCTAGGAACTTTAAGCCATTATTTATTAAGTACCCTTAGACATCTAGTGTTATTATCCTAATAAAACTTTTTAGATGATTCAAAAGTTATATCGAGATAACTCCCATATTATATAACTAGGAACATTAAGTCTATGAAGTTGGGGTCTAGGTTCAGATTCCTTTCTCCCTTGTCATTTAACACTTCTGTCTTTTATGCATCATAGTGCCTCATCAATGTGAGCACAATATTAAGGCTATACACTAATAAGGATAAAAGCTACTACCTATGGAAATCCATAGTGGTAAATTCTTTGAATCCAATAATTTTTTAATTTAACATTTATCATTGTCAAGAAATCACCTAGGTTTATGTGACCTACATATGTGTCTGTAATTTCATTGGTGTTGGATTCCAAGATGAGTGGGACACCAGGTCCCTTAGATTTGAATTTAATTTATTTTATAGATAAATTCTAGGAAATTTGATAAAACCAACTACAAAGTTCTCATGCTTTGGAGTTGCTTAAAGCAATTTAAGTGTCCAGTGGGGATTGGAGTTGATTTTGTAGTGAAAATGTTTGGTGGAGATTGGAATTGCAAAACACACTTGCAATACTTGATGATAAATATGATGGGTTTTAGAGTTTTTACTGTAGGTAAAATCCTTGATGGGGATTTGGAGTTATAAATACAATATGATTTTATTTAGAGTCATAGGTTAACAAATGTAGGTGAAAACTCTATAGGTTTTGAAGTTTATATCATAGCTAAACATTTTGTGGGTCTTTATGAAGAATTTTTGAGGGAATATTCTACTAGTTTTAATGAATTTCAAAACCCTAGATTATCACAAGGTAGAAAAAATGGAAGGAACTCAAGAAGGCATACAAATTTTTGATAAAAATGAAATCAAGTTCAATGAAGAACTATGAACAACATGAGTAAAACAAAAACCTTAAATTTTTACATGTAAAATGGAAACTAATATTTTCTATAGAAAGATAGAAAGTTTTTTAGAAATGTGTGAATAAAAATAGAAATACAATTATATATGAGATGAAAATGGTGGTTATGGTTTGTGGTTTCATTAATCAGCATCATGGTAGGGTTATGGTTTGTCTTCACCCGAACCTCCAATTCCCTTGATTTGTAACTTAAACAATGATTTTTCATTAGCCCATTTTGATTAACATAACCTAGGTTTATGTCTATAATTTCATTAGTGTTGGATTTGAAGATGAGTGGGACACTAGGTCCCTTTAATTTGAATTTAATTTCTTTTCCAAATAGATTCTAGGAAACTTGATGTGGGAAAAGAAACTACATAGTTGGCATGCTTTGGAGTTACTTAAAGCAAGTTAAATTTCCAATAGGGATTAGAGTTGATTTTTTAGTAAAACTTTTTGGTGGGAATTAGAGATAAAAAACACACTTTCAATGTCTGATGAGAAGTATGATGTGTTTTATAGTTTCTACTATAGGTAAAATCCTTAATAGGGATTTGAAGTTTCAAATGTAATAGGATTTTATTTAGAGTCATAGGGTACAAAATGTAGGTGAAAACTTTGTAGGTTTTGAAGTTTCTATCCTAGGTGAACATTTTATGGGTCTTTATGATGAATATTTGAGGGAATATTCTATTGGTTTTAATGAATTTCAAAACCCTAGATTCTCACAAGGTATAAAAATGGAAGGAACTCAAGAAGACAAAAAAACTTCTAATAAAAATGAAAGCAAGTTCAATGAATAACTACAAGCAACATGAGTAAAACCAAAACCTTAAATTTCTGCATGTAAAATGGAAACTAATATTTTATATATAAAGATTTAAATTTCTTTGGAAATGTGTGGAATAAAAATAGGACTACTATTTTTCATGCGATGGAAATGGTTTTCATAGTTCATTGTTACATTACTTGACGTCATGGCAAGGTTGTGGTTTGGCTTCACACAAAGATCCAATTCCTTGATTTAAAACTTAAAAAATGATTTTTAATTAACCTATTTTGATTGGTATAACCTCAAACCTAAAATTAATTCATATTATATTGGTGTTTGATATAAATTTTGGAACTTAAGAGTCATGGAGAAATTTTGTAACTTTACAAAATTGCATTTTGAATTTTGACTTTCACTTTTTTTCTTGGTGGCTTGGTGTACTGGAAATAGGAAAGCTAAACTTGAGGTTAAATTTGTAACTTTGTAAGTTAAAAATTGCAACCAAATTTTTTATTTCCATAGGAAGGATAGTTGGTCAGAAGTGGGACTCGAGTTGCAATTTGAAACCCTATAGGTTGTAAATTAAAACTAGAGTTCTAGTTTTTGGTGGGAGTGAGATGCATGGGAAGTGGAGATTTAATTTAAATTTTCATTTTTGAAAATTTCAAATTGAATTTAAATCTCTAATTTCTATAGGGAAGGTGTTTGGTATAAGGTGGATTTCTAATTTCAATTTATAGCTTTGTAAGTTACAAATTGTGATTGGGGTTCTAATTTTTAATGGTTTTGGGTTGACCAAGAAGTGGAGGTTTAGATGCAATTTGTAACTTTACAAGTTTCAAATTGAATTCGAATGTCAAGTTTCCACTGGCTATGAGTAAATTAGGAAGTGGAGGCCTAGATGAAATTTTCAAGTTTGTAAGTTACAAATTGCATTTGAATCTCTGATTTATGATGATTATGAGTAAAGTGGGAAGCAGAGGTCTAGATGAAATTTACAAGTTTTCAAGTTGTAAATTACATCCAAATCTCTATTTTCCACTAGGCTTAGAGAAAAGGGTATTTGGGTAATTTTAAGGTCTTTAAAATAAATTAATGGGTCTCCCTTAGGGTACTAGATATTTTGACATTTTTTGGGAAAAAATATTAACATTTTTGGTAACCTTTGTAGGTGATTACCTGCTAATCAGTTTCTTTCCATTAGGGTTCTATTTCATTAGTCAAGGATTCATTTTAATATTAACACACTTTTAACTGGGGAAGAACAAAATTGATATTTTTCTTAAATATGAATTAAATAGGGAAAAATAAACTGAGGAAACAAAAACTCCTAATGAGTTGACCTATGCAAAAGCACTTATTTATGGAGACTCACTAATCCTAATATATAAAATATTTTTTGGAAAGAATTATAACATCAAAATAAATATTTGAGGTATATCCCATTAATTGGGATAGGTGGTTCCAATCCATCAAGCTTGGATAGTTGGAATGTATTTGCTCCCTTGCATCGAGTTATTATGTATGGACCATTATATATTGCATCAAACTTCATGTGCTTACCTATTTTATCTCTTTTAGAATCCCATTTTATAATCATGTATTCTTTATTGAAGCTCCTATAAGATGTGTTTTTGTTCAGTTTTCTCTTTATTTGAACCTGATTTACTTTTATAACTGTCATTGATCGATTCTTAATTTCTTCTAGTTCCATAAGTTCCACCAATCATACTGCCATTTCATCATTGTCAATCAATTCTAACTAATGATTGAATTCTATATATGGTAACTTAATTTATAATGGAACTCTATATTACATTCCATATACCAACATGAATGGAAAATTGCTAATGAATCTCTTAGGAGTGATCCTATCATCCCACAATGTTGATTTTAACTTTGTGTTCCATGTCCTTTGGTTGTCTTCCATTATCCTTTTGATAATCCTTATGATATTTTTATTGTTAGAATCAGCCAAGACATTACCCTACAACTAATAATTAGATGAAGTACTTAGGTATACATTGTGCTTTATGGCCCATTTACTCACTTGAGTGCCCACAAAAGCTTTAGCATTATCTGAGATAATGGTGTAAGGAACACCAAATCTTGTGATAATGTCATCCATGAATTATTGGATAGATGCCTCTATGGCATATTTCAAGGCAACTGCTTTAGTCCATCTAGTGAAATAATCAATTGTTGTAAGGGCCCATTTATAGCTGGTACTCGATGGTGGATTGATCATGCTAATGAAATCTAATCCCCATCAGGTAAATAGTTGGTTAGAATGGAATGGTTTGAGACGGAGAGATATTAATATTTATTTACTTGTGGAATAAGCATGCATCTCACCATTCCCTACCCATTGATGATCATATCTAAATATGTTAGGCCAATAATAGCCCCATCTCATTAGTCTGATGGTTATGGTTATTGTAGAGAAATGTCCACCTAATGGACCATCATGAAAATACTTAAGTACCTTTGGGACTTCACCTTTCTCATTAAACCTTAGAATGAATCCATTCATATCTTTCCTACATAATAATCCATCAATAATAACATAAGGAATAGACTAGAGTTTAAAATACCATTTCTTGGACTAATAGAAATGATGTGGGTACATTTTAGTCTATAGGAAAATAGTCATGTCATGGATCCAACTATTGAAAAGAGGTGGAGTGGCTAGTTGGGATGTATTTTTAGTATATACTACATTAGATACTACATTAATAGTCTTATTAATATCAAAATCTAACTATTCACATAAGCCTTTTCCTCTTAAAATCTCTATAATTTTGATGTTCACATCATATTCCATGAATTTTGTGATCCATCTTGATATTTTTTCATTTATTTCCCAACTCAGCATGAACTCTTTGACACTTTGGTGCCTAACCATTAGTTGAATTTTATTATTGTAGAGCATATGCCTAAATTTTTTGAGAGATTTAATGACAACATATACTTTTTTATCCACAAAACTATACTTTTCTTCATAATCCTTCAAGGATTGATTGAACAAAGATATTAACTATTCCAAGTGTTCTTTATTATGTTGAGTTAGAATATATGATATGCTAACTTCCACTCCAAAAACATAGAGAATGAAATCATTCTCATAGTTTGGGATGAAAAGGGTAGGAGCTTGAGAAATAACCTACTTGATGGCTTCAAAACTATCTTTTATTTACTGTGTCTAGCTAAAAGTGATACCATTATTAAGCATAACAGTAAGGGGCTTGGGCATAGAGGCAAAATTTAGAAAAACCCTTCTTACAAAGTTGATTTTTCCTAAGAAAATTTGTAACCCATTTTTATGTCTTAGAAGTGCTAGTGAAGATATAACACTTATTCTCTTTGGGTCTATTACAAGACCCTCTTTCTAAATAATGTGTTTTAGTAGTTTCCCTTTATGAATTGTGAAAATGCACTTGTTTGGACCAAGGGAAACTCTAAACCCTCTACACCTTTCAAAAGCTTTCCTAAGGTGATCAAGGTGTACATGAACATATTTTGAATAAATAATGATGTCATCTAGGTATACCAGGATCATCTCATTTATCAAACCTCTGAAAGCCATATCCATGGCTCTTTGAAATGTAACACCAATTTTATTTAGACTAAAAATTATATTTTTATATGAATATACACCCCATTTTGTGGTGAAAGCAGCCCTGAACTAGTCTAATTCTTACACTAGGATTTGGTTTTATCTAGAATAATCATCTAGAAGGGAAAACCTTCTAGATCCTAATATAGTTTGAAAAATTTGCTCCATGGGTGGAAGGGGATACTAATCCTTTAGGGATGCTTTATTTAGGTCACTAAAATCTACATAAATCTTGATTTCACCATTCTTTTTATTTATAGGGACCAAGTTAGCAACCCACGATGAGTGTTTGATAGGGAAAATGATATTATTCTCTATTAGTTTGGATAACTCACTCTTCATCTAGGGTTATATTTTGGGATTTATTGGTCTCTACTTCTATCTAATAGGCTTGGTATTTAGGTCAAGATCTATTGTGTGTTGGGATAAGCTATGGTCAAACCCTCTTAGATATTTATAACTCCAAGTGAAGTTATCGTCAAACTCTTGACATAACTCAATAAAATCCTATTTCTTAGAAACATTACCTACTTTTCCAATCTTAAATGTTTTTCCCTCTAAAATGACTACTGGCTCGTAGTCTTCTTCATTGAACATGATATTATTATTTTCACCTTCCAGTTGATCATCTAATTTGAAGATAATCTATAAAGTAATAAGGCCCATTGGTAGTTTTTTTGTATTAAACTAAATGATTTGATCTCCATATTGATTTTGGAGTCTTGACTAGTTTTTATCAAAGAATTCAACTTCTCTCAAAAAATGTTGATCACTATTAAAGACTTACCAGTTAGTTATATTATCAAGAATAGATGGTCTTACTATCAACTTAACATGCTAGTTATTTTTATCCTTTATTTATTTAGGTAGGTTATACTATAAGGATACTTAGGCCATACTATCAAAATCCTTCTTATGTGCTCTTTGTACCATTTGAATGTTTAAAGTAGTAAAGTCTTCTAATAGGTCCCAAACCCTATGTTACTAACATCTCAACAAGTTATTCTTGGTTATGATTTTAGATCTTGCTTGGTGAATAATTAAATAACTATCACCAAATACTTTTAGTGATTATATCCCTCTTTCCTTAGCCAATTGGATACCTTAAATCAAAGCTTCATATTCAACTAAATTGTTAGTACGATGGAACTTAAGTCTAAAAGAATAAAATAACTCTCCATTATGGATAGATCTAAGAAATACCTACACCTGTACCATTCTTTCTTCTCGATTCATTGAAGAATATTTGCCACATTCCTTTGAGATCCTTAGCTGGTTTCATAAGACTTAAAATAATTGCATCATTTTCATGGATGTAATATATAACTAGCCTAGTTTATTTTACATAGTCATAAGGATCAAATTGGAGATTTGATCCCCATTTATCTATATGAGTGTCTTGGATATCTTCCATGGGTTTTACAACTTCATGATCAAGATCCTCTTCATGATCTTGTAATGTGCAATTCATATCCATAGGGATATGAGTGTATCACTCAATATGATCTTTAGTGATTGGCTCAGCTCTTGTTATTTTTCTCATTCCATATCTCATCCTAAACATAATGTGAGACCAATCAGTAGATAGATACCCTCCCATTTTTGTAGTGAAGTCTTGAGAAAGGTAGATAAAAAAATAGGGGGAGATTAGTAATTGATATATCTTAGAAACTTGACAAGCTTTGACATGAATGGATGGTAAGATTTAAACCTTTTATAGTCTCAACTATTTGAACAATAGTTCCATCTAATTGAACCACACTTTTTTTGACATGTGTATAATTAATACCAAGAACATCAACTATTTTCTTGGGCATAATAGAATTGCTAGCCCTAATTCTAACATGCAATTATGGATGAGATGTTTCCTAAGTATGAGTTAAAGGTAAAAGGGGGAGGCTTACCATTTTTTATTATTTTTGTGTTAGTTTATGGTTGACATAAATTAACTAAAACATTAGGTCCCTTAGATGGAACTTTGTCTATTATTTGGAAGTTTTTGAAAGATGTATGTAGCAAGTCCCTTTGTGATGTAATAGAAAGTGCTTCCCACATGGTGACATTCAAATTAGTTTTCTTCATTTGTTCAAAAATATTAAAATGAATGTTATAAACCTTCAATAGTGCCTTTATATGAGCTATGTCTTATTTCATGAGATTTTGGGTTAGTAATTTTGATTTTTCTTGACTTATTGGCATGTTGTGTGGCCTCTATAATGTGTTGCCTTTTATAGATTCTCTTACAACTTTAGAAGTTATAGCTTATTTCACCTTGGGGGGTTGATCACTTTATATTTTTATCTTATTAGAGAGTGTATTTGCTTCCATTAAACCACCACCATTGAATAATGTTTCATCCTAATTTACACCATAAAAGTCCTCTTACTAGTTCAAAATAGTTGCTTCATTCTGACAAGGTTCTTATGTATCTTTCTACTAGGAAGTGGATTCTTCCTTCTATTCTTGAGTGTTAAATATTATTTTCACCATAAAGTATTTAATAATGACACCATTAGGATAATCATTATAATTATGTGGTTTATCACAAGGGTAACACCACTCATACTCTTGAGCCAGGTTATTATAAATAGGTATAGTAATTTTGAAAGTATTTGGTGTAGGTAGATTATGGATATTTAGAGATTTTTTTTGCATATTTTGACTTTGAAGTTATGAATTTACTTAGTATGGCTACCTATTGGGTTGGAATGTTTGGATAGGTTGCTAATAAGGCCTGTATTTCTGGGATTGCTACCAACTTATTGTCAAAGCTTGTAAGTAGTGACTTAACTTTATATAAATCATCAGTAGGAGTAGGAGTTAAAGTTAGTGCTTTAATTATGGTGGTAATTATGGTAATTATAGGCTCTATAGGAGGAAATTATATAAATAGAGGCATTGGTGGCCTTGGGGAAAATTAGCCAACTTTGATTAGGAAATTTTTTGCTCTTATTACAATTTCATAGGCATTGGGGAGTGTGGGGCCACCCATTAATTGAATCATAATAGATATATCACTATTAAAATATCTTGAGTAATATATTAAAGCATTATTTGGGTTTGGATTGACCAACACTAGAATTTTATTCCATGTCTTTTGAAATAAAAAATTGAAATCACTCATGAACTCATGAGGAGCATATTGAATAATAGTTAGTTTTTCAACAAGGGAGAGGTGATCACGCTTATATTTAAATTGAATACATAGTGTAGTTATTAAGTCATCCCAAACATGATTGTAATTTGGGAGCATACCTCTATACCAGTGTAAGGGTTTACCCTTAAGTGAGGAAACAAGAAGTTTGATTGCAACATTTTCTTATACTATATTGTGAACTAAACAAATATTAACAATGTCTTGTATATGTTTGATAGGAGTGGTGGAATTTTCACCAATAAAATATGGAAGGATTTTAAAATCAAGGTAGGTATATCATCATACTAGGCCAACCAAAGTGGGTTACCTTCATTAAAGACTAAATTATTTTGGTTTATCTGAGCCATAATAGGAGGTATAAAACTATTATGTTTATTTGTAGTGGATGCAAACACATTTGTACGATATAATATAGTGTAAGGTACAATTTATCTTGATTTATTTTTGTATAGAAATTATAAATCTTATAAGTCAACTTTCTTACCTTTAGTAGATGATCTTGTTTGTATCTTTGGCATATGTAAACCTAGATTTCCTAAATTTTAAGCTATTGGAATTACTAAGTGATTTAAAATGTGTATAATACTTGTATAATTATTTATTATAATAAAACCTATCTCTTAGTAATAATTTTTAGTTCCCACCAAGTATGCCAAAAATTGTTATCACATAGATTTTACACATGTCCTTGTGTTGTATCATGTTATGTGGAAATCTAATGACATAATGGGATCACCTACAAATTGTAGGACCTCGATGAGTTGAGGTGAACCTATAGGGAAGGCCTTATTCCTTTCACTAATTTTAGTGCAACTGATAAATTACCACTTCATATGGAAATTGTACTTATTAGTGATCTTGATTCTAAACTAGGGTTTAAGTATGAGGAAACAATTATTAAAAATGAATTTGCAAAAATGGAAATGGTGAATGCACCAAATATTTATACTATATTTTAAATCTTGATTTGTATGAACACAACTAAACAATAAAGATATTGAAATCTATTAGAGCACAATCTCATGAAAATATGAAACCAAAGGTAATATTGGGAATTTATCATATAAGGAATAAGATTATTTATTTTTAATAAAACAATATCTAAAAATGGAAAAAGAATTCCACATATGAAATTTTATGACTGAAATAAGAATGAAAACATTCACAAATTTGACAAATAGCCTTACATAAAAAAAGATAAAACAAACAAGGATGGAAAATATTCAATCTATTATCATTCTCTAGGTTACAACATATACATCAATTGTTCAAAATGTAGAATAATTTTTCTAATAACAAAAATATAAATTAGCTACGCCATAGTACACACACACACACACACACACACACACACATATATATATATATATATATATAATACTCTCTTGGAAGAGAGGTAGTTATAAAAAACTCTACGCCCAATTAAAGATCAAACAAAATATGAAAACCTCATAGAAAGGGCATCTTCAATTGAAATGGCATCTTTAGCAAGGTAAATGGATATAAAAAGGAACATGTAACTATTGGGAATTTGAAAAAGTGTTGGAGGTGTGGAAGAAACTTGTTGAATCTTCAAGTAATGTCCTCGTGATCTTCATTTGAGTTGTTGTTATCTTCTTCATGAAAGGAGGTTCCAAAAATGAACTCATACTTAAAAAAATATAAATATTTTAGACATCTTATTTTATTTTTTACAAAACCTAACTTTTATTTTTCAATGGGACTTTTACAAATTTTTAAGTCATCCAATTTTGACAAAATTGGGAATGAAATTTACAACATGAGTTTTTTCAAGTAAGCAATTCAGACTTTATCAAAAATAAAAGTGCAATTTATAATTTTGATTTTTACAACCTATCAAAAGGTTACTTGGAAATTACACGTGTCTCTTTCTCAAAAAGAGCTGCCAAAATGACAGTTACAATTTGTAGTCTACAAATTTATAATATTTTTTACAATAAAGAAATGTAATACATGAAATGTATTTGATTGAAATAATTAATATAATTGAGTTTCATTCCCTATATGATCTAGTTTATTATGATACCTAATAAATTGGTGAGTGAAACTCAAGTTGAATGCTATGTCCCATGATGACTATCTATCGACCACTCTTTGGCACTTGTCTTGAACTTATTGTACTAAAAGGATTTGGTATTGATGATTTGTTACTTCACATGATAATTTATTAAATAAATCTTCAATATCATATATTATATTTATGATCTTATCATATGTACCCTTAGATTTATTAATATTCTCCATGATTATTCTTATTCTAAAATTAGCTACTATGTCTAATTTCTCATTCTCTACATCATTTTTCAATATCATTTCTACAATGAGAGTGCCAATTTCAGTCATGTACATAGATTGTAGTTTTGGGTAGAATAAGTTTAACCTTTCTATTTCTTCCTCATATTTATTCATTGATGTCTTCAAGGTTTCTTGTTCCTCCTTATGAGTTTTATAGTAGTCCATTGCTAACTCAATGACTCTATTTACCTTTATGATGAGATCCTCTACCCAATCCTTTATATCCATTCCCATATTACCAATCTATGTTAATCTATCAAGTTTTTCATTATTGGATAACTAAGTAATATATTCTGTTGGTTGGGTAGTGGTCTTAATGAATTTTTTTAGTATAGTCGTCAGTTATTCAACCTTATTCTTCAATTTGTCCTTAATGACCTTATCACTATCCATTTTATTGAAAAGATATTTAATGCTTGGTTAAACATCATGTTTCAATCCATATCTTATAGGATGACCCATGTTAATTTTTAATAGTTAGTAATCCCCCACCACTAGATCTTCTTTTTGTCTATCTGATGGGGGGCCTACAATTTATACATATTTATATCCTACTAAATCAGATAGTATTCTTGATATGGTAATGGGAGTTTACATGTATCTCTTTGATGCCTCTGTAAGACCAAAGTATAGTGTGTTAGGGGACACCATCTATTTCCATTTATTTCCCATTGATTGCACTAGCTAGCTTAGAGTGGCATCTTGTTGTACTAACACTCTCAACTATGAATCTATAGTTGAATTTATTGCAATAGTAGTTATGGTGATGAGTGTTGTATTTATCACTACTATGGCCACTGAATCCTCAATTGATGTTTTGATAATCTCTTCCCCAACTGTGGGTTGAATAGCCATAACTATACCAATGATTTCCCCTATCTCTATCTTCTTTGTGGGGGTTTGATTTATTGTGAAAATGGGAGAAATGGGTGTAGTGGAAATGGTTATGCTTACTAGGGGTATTAGAGATGGAAGTGACACTAATTGAGGGGTAGACATATGGAGCTGAAAAAGGGGAAACTATGGGAGTCTAGAATCCAGAGCTGTGAAAGAATCAATCAAAGTTGTGGGGATACGCAGGGTTGATGTAATGGGGAAAGTGATGGGAGATGGATATGGATATGTAGCTACCATTTAGGTGGGGATCACTAAAGGGATTGTATTCAAGATGACTGAAGCCATCGACATGCATTTTTGTGTGGTTTTAGTGATTAATGGGCTTATGGTGGATATTAGGGATGAAATGGAAAAATTTGTGAAAGAGATGGAAGGAATTATGGAAGACGGGAGTGAAAGTGAATCTTGAGTGTCCAATTATGTTCATTAAACTATAGTAAATGGAGTCAATTACATAAGTGATATGGTGGGAATGGAGGGAATAATTGTTTAAGGTTATGGTGGAGTGGAGATAGGAGGAAGAGGTATTAAAGATGGTGGAATAATAGAGATAGGGGAAGAAACTATTTTTTATTTATTAATAGTTATATATTTAGTGAACATTACTATTAGATTATCCATTACTGATCCTTGGCCACTAGATTGACCTCTTTTAGCCTTTAGATTTTATTTTCTCTTATGTGATACCACTATCCTTTTTTCCTATTATGTTTGCTTTCCACTACTATAACCTTATACTATTAGTAGAATACCCTTCTCATTGAATTCTCTTAACTTATCAATGATGCTCATAGTTTCCTTGGTCACCTTGACCCCCTTGCTTCTAATCTAGTTGATTGATTTTTTATTACATTGGTGATCTTATCCATTAATGAGGACTTAGGTATGGACTACTTAATTAATGGGAAGGGTTTAAGTAAAGATATTGTTATCATATTAGACCATATCCACCATATATTCATCATTTATCAAGTCATCAAGGACTAGTGCCAAGTTACAATCTTTGATTTACTCAAGGTTCATCCTAGAATAATCTTTTAGTCTCACTTCTTTATCTTACAAGTCTTCCTAGTAGTCTGCATAATAGGTAACATGGGAATATATTGTGATACATAATATACTAGTAATGCTTCCATTTACATAATAAAATGACCTTGCCTCAAGAGCTCTTAAGGTCATTTGAGTCATCTTAGCATCTAGACACTTAGATTTGGATAAGGTAGGGCATGTATACCTATTTATACTAATGTGGAAATGGATTCCTACCTTATGTTTATTTGATAAAAAATTGTGAGTCTCTACAAGTTACCTCATAAGTTACATTAAAACCCATTTTTAATTTACGTATCTTGGGAGGGTGTAAGGATAACCATTTAATCCTCCTACTCTGATGTATGATTATGTGTGGAATTGAATGAAATAAGATCCCTATTTTATGATCTCAAAAGTAGCAACATAAAAGAATCTCTTTTTAATATCTTTGTAAAACATGACTATGATGAAGTATATGAATGCATCATTTACCCTTCAAAAATGTTACCTACTTGCCTCAAGGGTGAGGTTAAGTTAATAATTGAAGACTTGGTTGACTCAGTTAGGTACTGTAGTTAACCCTGGGAAGGCTCTTCCCTTGGCTAATATGTAGACAAAAAATGAAGTCATGTAAAACTTCCCTATATTATGGGCTTCCATCTTTTTTTGTGGATAGAGTCACTTATCAGTTGGGCCTAGTGGATGTACTACTTATTTTGGTGGATTACCCATATATATTGGTATATCCAATCCTAAAATTTCTTGGTATCAAGTTTCCCAATGACTCTGTGTAGGAGTATGAATAATTCACCCACTATTCCTTAAAGTCTATTCTTTCCAAGGTTTTGGGTAGTCTTGTAGATGTAGGCCTAGGAAATTTAATCCATTATTTATTAAGCACCCTTAGATATCCAGTGTTATTATCCTAAAAAATATAGTTGGATGAGTCAGGAGTTATATCAGGATAAATATCAAATTATAGAATCAATAACACTGAGTCTATGGTGTTGGGGTTCAGGTCCAAAATCCTTTCTCCCTTGTCATTTAACACTTCTCTCTTTTTTACATCATAGTGCTTCACCAATATGAGAACAAGATTAGGGTTCTACACTAACAAGGGGATTGTTAGTCCCTGTGGTAGTCCATAGTGGTAAATTCTTTTAATCTAATAATTTTTTAATTTATCATTTACCCTTGCCAAGAAATTAGCTAGGTTTATGTGACCTAGGTCTGTGTCTATAATTTTATTGGTTTTAGATTACAAGAGGAGTGGGCCAATAGGTCCCTTTGATTTAAATTTAATTTATCTTCCAAATATATTCTAGGAAATTTGATATGGGAAAACCAATTGTAGATTTGGCATGATTTTGAGTTTCTTAAATCATGTTAAATATCCAATGGGGATTAGAATTGTTTTTGTAGTAAAAATGTTCAGTGGGGACCAGATTTCAAAATCACAATTGTAATGTTTAATGAGAAATCGGATGGGTTTTGGGGTTTCTACTATAGGTAGAATCATCGACATGGATTTGGAGTTAAAAATGTAATAATATTTTGTTCAGAGTCGTAGGGTAGGAAATGCAAGGGAAAAATCCATAGTTTGTGAAGTCACCATACTAGGTGAATATTTTGTGTGTCTTTGTGAGGAATTTTTGATGGAATATTCTACTAGTTTTATTGAATTAAAAAACCCTAGATTATCATAAGGTGGAAAAATGGAAGGAACTCAATAAGGTAGAAAAACTTCTAAGAAAAATGAAATCAAGTTTAATGAAAAACTAAGAGTAACATGAGTAAAAAAAAACATTAGCTTTTTCCACGTAAAATGAAAACTAATATTTTCTATATAAAGATAGAAAGTTATTGGGAAATGTGTGGAATAAAAAAAGGAATACCATTTTACATGAGATGTAAATGGTGGTCATGGTTCATGTTTGCATTACTCGATGTCATGGCAAGGTCATGGTTTGGATTCGCATGGATCTCCAATACCTTGATTTGCAACTTAAATAATGATTTTTCATTAACCTATTTTGATTAATATAACCTCAAACGTAAAATTAATTCATATTAGATTGGTGGTTGGTAGGAATTTTGGAAATCAAGATTCTTGGAAAAAATTTGCAACTTTACAAAATTGTATTTTGCACTTTGATTTTCACTTTTTTGTTAGGTGGCTTGGTGTATTGGAAATGGGAAAGCTAAATGTGAGGTGTAATTTGAATTTTTTCAAGTAAAAAATTGAAACTAGATTTTTTGTTTGCATAAGAATGATAGCTGGTGAAAAGTGGGACTCGAGTTGCAATTCTTAACTTTATAGGTTGTAAATTAAAACTGGAGTTCTAGTTTCTACTGGGAGTGAGATGCATGGGAAGTTGAGATTTTGCTTGAAATTTGTAAGTTTGAAAATTGAAAATTTCATTTGAACCTCCAATTTATGTGGGGAAGGTATTTGTATAAGGTGGAGTTCTCTTACCAATTAATAACTTTACAAGTTGCAAATTGTGAGTGGGGTTCTAGTTTCTGATGGTTGTTAGATAACTAAAAAGTGGAGCTCTAGATGTAATTTGTAACTTTGCAAGTTTCAAATTGCATTTGAATCTCAAATTTTAATTGGACATGAGTAAATCAAGAATTGGACATCTAGATGTAATTTTCAAGTTTGTAAGCTACAAATTTCATTCAAATCTCTAATTTTTGTCAGCTATGAGTAAAGTGAGAAGTAAAGGTCTAGATGAAATTTGCAAGTTTTGAAGTTATAAATTGCATCTAGATCTCTGGTTTCAATTGGGATTTGAAAAAAGGGTATTTAGGTCATTTTAAGTCTTTTTTTATAAAAAAATAATGGTTCTCCCTTAGGGTATTATATATTTTGACATTTTTGGAGCAAAATATCAACATTTTTGGCAACCTCTATGGGTGATTGCCTACTAATCAATTTATTTTCGGTATCCTTCTAGTTCATTAGGCATGGAGTCATTTTAAGCTTAACACACTTTTAACTAGGGAAGAACAAAACTAATATTTTTCCCAAACAAGAATGAAACAAGGAAAAACAAAAACAAACTAAGGAAACTAAAACTCCTAATGAGTTGACCTATTCAAAATCACTTTTTTTTTGAATAAACTAAAACTCCCAATGAGTTGACCTATTCAAAATCAAGATTTGAGGTATATCCCATTAATTGGGATAGGTAGTTCCAATCCATCAAACTTGGATAGATGGAATGTATTTGCTCCCTTGCATTGAGTTATTATGTATGGACTACTCCATATTACATCAAAATTCATGTGCTTGCCTAGTTTAGCTCTTTTAGCATCCCATTTCAGAACCATGTCTCCTTTATTGAAGCTCCTATAAGATGATTTTTTGTTGAAATTTTTCTTTTTTTAAACTTGATTTGATTCTATAACTTTAATTGACTGGTTCATGACTTCATCTAGTTCCATAAGTTCCACCAATCGTACTATCATTTCATCATTGTCAATCAATTTTAACTGATGATTGAGTTCCAAATAGGGTAACTAAATTGATAGTGTAACTTTATATTCCATTCCATATATGAACATGAATGGAAAATTTCCAATGGCCCTTTCAGGAGTGATCCTATCAACCCAAATTATGTATTTTAACTTTATATTCCATGTCTTTTGATTATCTTCCATTGTTATTTTGATAATCTTTATGATATTTTTATTGGTAGAATAAAAAAATAAATTACCATATGGGTAATAATTAGATGAATTACTCATGTATACATTGTGTTTATAGCCCATTCACTCACTTGAGTGCCCACAAAATATTTGGCATTGTCTGAGATAATGTTGTAAGGAAAACCAAATCTTGTGACAATGTCATCCATGAATTATAGGATAGATTCCTCTATGGAATATTTCATTACAACTACTTTAGTCTATTGGGTGAAATAATTAGTTACTATAAGGACCCATTTATAGCTGTTACTTGATGATGGATTGATTATGCCAATTAAATCTAATGCCCATTGGGCAAATGGTTGGTCATCTTGGATTTGTTTGAGAGGGAGAGATACTAATATTTTATTTTTTATAAAATAAGAATACTTATCATAGTTCCTTACCCATTGATGAGCATATTTTAATATATTAGGCCAATAATATTCCCCTCTAATTATTTTGATGGTCATGGTTCTTGTAGATAAATATCTACCTAATCGACCATCATGAAACACCTTGAGCACCTTTGGGACTTGACCTTACTCAACACACCTTAAAATGAATCTATTCATATCTTTCCTCAATAATAATCCATCAATAAGAACATAAATAATAGACTAGAGTTTGAAATACCTTTTCTTGAATTGCTAAAAATGATGTGGGTACTTTCCAGCTTATAATAAAATAGTCTTGTCATGAATCCAACTATTTAAAAGAGGTGGAGTGGTTGGTTGGGATGTATTATGAGCATATAATACATTAGATACTACCTCAGTAGTCTTATTAATATCAGAATCCAATTGTTCACATAATCCCTTTCTTCTTACAAGATTTGTAATTTTGATGTTCATGTCATATTCCATGACTTTTGTGATCCATGCTGCTCTTTTTTATTTCTTTCCTTGCTTAGTAGGAACTCTTTAACACTTTGGTGACTAACCATTAGATAAATTTTATTATTGGAGAGAATATGCCTAAACTTTTTGAGAGCTTTAACTACAACATATACTTGTTTCTTCATAAAACTATACTTTTCTTCATAATCCTTCAAGGATTAATCGAACAAAGATATTAGCTATTCTAATTGTTATTTATTATGTTGGGTTAGAATAGATGCTATGATACCTTCCCATACAAAATCATATAGAATGAAATCATTCTCATAGGTGGGGTTGACAAGGGTAGGGAATTGAGAAATAGCCTACTTGATGGTTTCAAAACTATCTTTTCCTTCCTATGTATAGCTAAAAATGATACCCTTCTTAAGCATAGTAGTAAGGGGCTTGGCCATAGAGACAAAATTTATAAAAAAACCCTATTACAATGTGGATCTTTCCTAGGAAACTTTGTAACCAATTTTTATGGCTCAGAAGTGAGAGTGAAGATATACCACTTAATCTCTTTGGGTTTATTATAAGACCCTCTTTTGAAATAATATTTTTTATTAGTTTACCTTAATGAACTAAAAAAATGCATTTTTTTGGATTGAGGGAAACTCAAAACTCTTTTCACCTTTCAAAAATTTTCATAAGGTGATCAAGGTATGCATCAACATGTTTTGAGTAAATAGTGATGTCATCTAGGTATACCAAGATCATATAATTTATAAAACCATTAAAATCCATATCCATGGCTCTTCTAAATGTAGAAACAATGTTATTTAGAACAAAATTCATATTTTTCTATGTATACATACCCCATTCTATAGTGAAAATAGTCTTTAATTGGTTTGATTCCTGTACTAGGATTTGGTTTTATGTAGAATAATCATCTAAAAGGGAAAACCTTTTAGATCCTGATATAGTTTAAAGAATTTTCTCCATGGGTGGAAGGGGATAATGATCCTTCAAGTATGAATTTTTTTAGGTCAATTAAATCTACAAAAATCCTAATTTCATATTTATTTTTCCTTATAGGGACCAAGTAAGCAACCCAAAATGAGTGTTTGATAGGGAAAATGATATTAGCCACTATCAATTTGGACAACTCACTCTCCATCAAGGGTTCTATTTTTGGATTGATTGGTATCTTCTTCTATCTAATAGGCTTGGTATTCTGGTCAACATCTATTGTGTGTTAGGCTAACCTAGGGTCAAATCCCTTTAGATATTTATAACTCTAAGAAAATATATCATCAAACTCTTGACACGACTCAATAAAATCCTCTTTCTTAGAAACATTACATACCTTTCCAATATTAAATGTTTTTCCCTTTGAAATGGCTATTGGCTCGTAGTCTTATTCATTGATCATGACATTATTATTTTCACCTTTCACTTGGTCATTTGAGTTGAAGGTACTTTCTAAATTAATAAGGCCCATAGGTAATTTGTTTGTATTCAATTGAATTATTTGATCTCTATATTTATTTTGGAGTCTTGACTAGTTTTTATCAAAGAATTCAACTTTTTATCTTAGAAAATTCATAATTTTTTGATCACTATCGAAGACTTTCTAGTTGGTTTCATTATCAAGAATAGATGGTCTTACTATCAACTTCACATGCTAGTTATTTTTCTTATTTATTTCTTCAAGTAGGTTATATTGGGAACCTACTAAGGCCATATGATCAACATATATGTTTTTTTTTCTTTATACCACTTGAATGTTTAATGAAATAAATTTTTATAGAAGGTCCCAAACCCTATGTTTGTAAGATTTCAACAAGTTGTTCTTGGTTATGCTTTTGGATATTATTTGGTGAAAAATCAACTCATTGTTAGCAAATACTTATGATTGTATCCCTCTTTTCTTGGCTAGTTGGACACCTAGAATCAAATATTCATATTAAGCTACATTGTTAGTGTAACATAACTAAGGTCTATAAGAATAAAAATTACTCTCATTTTGTGGAGAGATCAAAAAAATACCTACACTTGAACAATTGTTGCTTCTCAAACCATTAAAGAATAGTTTCCACATTCCTCATAGATCTTCAACTAATTTCACAAGATTTAGAATAATTTCATCATTTTGATGGATGTAATATATACCTAGCCTAGTTTATTTTATATTCTTAAGGACCAAATTGGAGATTTGATCCCCATTTGTTTAAATGAGTGTCTTAGATATCTTCCATGAGTGTTGAAATTTCATGATCAAGCTCTTCTTCCTGATCTTACAATGTGAAATTCATATCTAAAACAATAGGAGTGTATGGTTAAATATGGTCTTTAGTAATTGGCTCAACTCTTATTAGTACTCTCATTCCATATCTTATCTTAAGTAACATGTTGGACCAGTCAGTAGATAGATACCCTCTCATTTTTGTAGTGAAGTCTCAAGAAAGGGAGATAGAAAAATAAGGGGGAGATTAATAATTAAGATATCTTGGGAAATTGACAAGATTAGACATGCATGGATGGCAACATTTAAAAATTTTATAGTCCTAAATATTTGAACAATAGTCCCATATAATTGAACCAAAATTTTTGTGACATGTGTATACTTAATACCAAGAGCATTAGCTATTTTTTTGGGCATAACATAGCTACTAGCCCCTGAGTCTACCATGCAAATATGGATGAGATGTTTCCAAACTATGAGTGAAAGGTAAAAAGGGGGAGGATAACCAATTTTTCATACTTTGTTGTTAATTTATGGTTGACACAAATTAACTACAACATTAGGTCCCTTAGATGGATCTTTGTCTATTATTTGGAGGTTTTTGAAAGCTTCCTATAGCAAGTCTCTTTGTGATGGAATAGAAAGTGCTTCCCATATGGTGACATTAAAATTATTTTTATTAATTTGTTTAACAATACTTATATGAAGGTTACAAACCTTTTCTAGTTCCTTTATTGGATCTATGTCTTCATTCTTGAGATTTAGGGTCAGAAATTTTGATTTTTCTTGACCTATTGGCATGTTGGGTGGCCTATGTACTATGTCTCTTTTTATAGATTATTGTACAACTTTAGAAGTTATAGATTATTCCACCTTAGGTGCTTGATAAATTTATATTTATCTCTTCTTATATCATGTATTTTCTTCCACCAAAACACCACCACTGAATAATGTTTCATCCTAATTTATACCATAAAAGTCCTCTTGCTAGCTCAAAAGAGTAGCTTCATTCTGAAAAAGTTCTTATGTATCTTTCTACTAGGAATTGGATTCTTCATTATTTTCTTGTGTGTTTGATATGATTTTCACCATTAAGGCTTGATTGATGACACCATTAGGATAAGAATTCCAATTATGTGGTTGAGCACAAGGGTAACACCACTCATACTCCTGAGCTAGGTTATTTTGAATAGACATAATAACTTTGAAAGTATTTGGTGTAGGTAGAGTAGAAATGTTTAGAGATTTTTATTCATACTTTGACTTTAAGGATATTAATTATCTTGGTATGGTTGCATATTGGGTTGTTATGTTTGGTTAGATTATTGATAAGGCATGCACTTTTGGGATTTCTACCTTTTCATTAATACCAACTCATTGTTGAAGCTTTTAAGCAGTGACTTAACCTCATATAAATAATCATTAGGAGTAGGACTTAAAGTTGGTGATTTACTTATGGTGGGAATTAGGGAAACTATAGGTTACATAGGAGGCACTTCTATAAATAGAGGCATTGGTGGCCTTGGTGCAATTTTTCTAGCTTGAATTAGGTAATTTTATACTCTTATTATAATTTCATAGGAATTTTTAAGTGAGGTTCCACCCATTGAATAAATTATAATAGATATATCACTATTTAAAGCTCTTAAGTAATATATGAAATATTTATTTAGGGTTGGCTTTTCCAACATTAGAATTCTATTCCATGTATTTTGAAATAAAAAGTTGAAATCATGAATGAACTCATGAGGATCCCATTTAATAGTAGTTATTTATTCAATTAGGGATAGGTGGCCACTCTTATCTTCAAATTGCATGCATAGTGTAGTTCTTAAGTCATCCTAAATGTGAATGGATTTGGGGAGTAGACCTTTGTATCATGGTAAGGCTTTACCCTTAAGTGAGGAAACAAGAAATATGATTACAACAATTTCTTATAGTATATTATGAACTAAATAAATATTAACAATTCTTATATATGTTCGATAGGAGTGGTGGAAATTTAACTAGTAAAATATGGTAGGATTTTCAAATCCAAGGTATGTATATCATCATATTGGGCCAACTAAAGTGGGTTACCTTCAATAAAGGATACAAATTTTTGGTTTATCTGAGCCATAATGGGAGGTATGACACTAATATGTGTATTTGTAAGAGATGAAAACACATTTGTAAGATATACTCTAGTGTAAGGTAAAACTGATCCTAATTTATTTTTATATGCAAATGACAAATCTTATAAGTTAGATTTCTTACCTTTAGTACTCGATCTTGTTTGTATCTTTGGCATATGAAAACTTGAATTTCATGAATCCATAATCTAGTGGATTTTCTAAGTGCTTTTGAAATGTGTATAAGGATTATCCAATTCTTGCTAAAAATAAAACCAATCTCTTAAAAATTAATTTTTGGGTCCCACCAAGCATGCGAAAAACTATTATCACATAGATTTTACACCTATCTTTATGTTGTGTGTTGTATGAAAATATAATGATACAATGGGATCACCTCCAAGTTGTAGGACCTCAGTGAATTGAGGTGAACCTATATAGAAGGCCATATTCCTTTCAATAAGTTCAGTGTAACTGATAAATTACTAGTTCATATGGAAATTCTTCTTCTTAGTGATCTTGATTCTAAACTAGGGTTTAACTGTGAGGAAAATATTTTTAGAAATGAATCTGTAAAAATGAAAATGGTGATTGAACCAAATATTTATAGTGGATTTTAATGCTTGATTTGTATGAACACAATAGAACAATAAATATATTTAAGTTTATTAGAGCACAAACTCATGTGAATATGAAACCAAAGGTAATATTAGGAATTTCTCATATAAGGAACAAGATTATTTATTTTTAATCAAAAAATATCTCAAAAGGGAAAAATAATACCACAGATCAAATTTTATTACTAAAACAAGAATGAAATCATTGACAAATTTTAAAAATAGGGAAAATCTTCAATCTACTATCATTCTCTAGGTTATATCATATACATCAATTATTCAAAATTCAAAATAATTTCTCTAACAACTAAAAGATAAATGGGCTACACCATAGTACACATATTTATAAAAATACTCTCTTAGAATAGAGGTAGTTATAAAAAACTCTACGCCTAATTAAAGAGAAAGTAAAATATGAAAACCTCATGTAAAGGGTGTGATCTTTAGCTAGAATGGCATCTTTAGAAAGGTACAGAACTAGAAAAAGGAACATGCAAATATTGGGCATTTGAACAAGTGTCAAAGGTGTGGGGGAAACTTGTTGAATCTTTAGTTGTGTTGTTGTTATCTTCTTCATGGAATGAGGTGATATAAATAAACTCATACTTATAATAATAGAAATATTTTAGATATCATAGGTTATTTTTTTCAAAACCTAACTTGTAATTTTCAATGGGACTATTACAACTTTTTAAGTCATCTAATTTTAATAAAATTAGAAATGCAATTTTAAACATGAGTTTTTTCAAGTAACTCAAAATTTTTCAAAAAGAAAAGTACAGTTTATAAGTTGATTTTTATAACCTTTCAACTTGTAAAAAAGGTACTTGGAAATTATAAGTGGCTCTTTCTCAAAATGAGCTGCCAAAATGATAGTTGTAATTTGCAATCTGCAAATTTACAATATTTTTTACAATAAAGAAATGTAATATATAAAATGTATTTGATTGAAAAAATTAATCTACAACCATTACCTTTGAATACTCTTTGTCCTTCTTTGCATGTGCCTTCTCAATATAAGCATCAAAGCTTTTGAATATCTCTAGGAAATGATCTTAATTAGGACCAAATGAGTATAGGTTACTTATTTCACATTATGTAATTATGTCAAAGAGTTCCCTTTGTGACTCATATATAATTGAGTGTCCTTCTCCATATAATCTAGTTTATTATGATACCTAATAAATGAATGGATGGAACTCATGTTGAATGTTGTGTCCCATGTTAACACTCTCTTTTGATCACTCCTTTGAACTTGTATTGAAATTCTTATACTAAAATGAATTGGTCTTAATGATATATTACTTCACATGACAATTTATTAAAAAAATATTTAATATCATAGATTGTATCTATGACCTTATCATACATAGCCTTAACATTATTAATACTCTTTGTGAGTAGTCTTGTTCTAAAATTAGGTGCATTGTCTATTTTCTCATGCTTTGCATCATTTTTCAATATATTTTCTACAATGATAGTGTCTATTTCAATCATGTTCATATCTTGAAATTTTGGGTTGAATAGATTCAACATTTCTATCTCTTCCTCATATTTTCTCATTGATGTCTTCAAGGTTGCCCATTCCTCCTTTAGAGTTTTCTAGTGGTCCACTTATAAATCAATGACTCTATTTCCATTTGTGATGAGTTCCTCTACCCAATCCTCTATATCCCTTCCCATATTGCCAATATTTGTTACTATTTCAAGTGTTTACTTGTCAAATAATTGAGTAATAGATTGTGTTAGTTGGGTAGCAGTCTCAATGAACTTCTTTAATAAAATCTTTGATTGCTCAAACTTATTCTTTAATTTATCCTTTGTGACCTTTTCACTATCCATTTTCTCATAAAGAGATTTAATGATTGATTGAACGTCATGTTTCAATCCCTCTCTTGTAGGATGACCTAGGTGAACTTTTGATAGTTGGTAATCCCCCACCACTAGATCTTTATTTTGTCTAGTGGGGGGACTACAATTTATACATATTTATCCCTTTCTAAATCATATAGTATTCTTGGTTTGGTTATGGGAGATACCCTAAATATCTTTGATGCCTCTACAAGACCAAAGTCTAGTATGCTAGGTGACACCATTTATTTTTATTTCTTTCCCACTAAATGAACTAGTCAGCTTGGAGTGGCATCTTATTGTCCTAACATTATCAACTATGAATCTATAACTAAAGTTTCTACACTAGTATTTATGGTTATAAGTGTTGTATATATATATATATATAATATGGCCTCTAAATCCGTAGCTAATGTTTTGGAAATTTCTTCCCCATTTATGGGTTGAATAGTCGTAGTTGTATCATTTATTTCACCTGATTCTACCTCCTTTGTGGGTGTTTGAGTTATTATGGAAATGGAAGAATAGGTATATTGGAAATGGTTGTGCCTATCAGGGGTGTGGGATATATAAGTGACACTAGTGGAGGGGTATGCAAAGGGAGTTAAAAAAGGGGAACCTATGGGAGTGTGGAATCTAGATCCATGAATAAATAAATCAAACTTGTGGGGACACTCAAGGTTAATGCAATGGGGAAAGTGATGGGAGATGGAGATAGAGAATTAGATACCTTATAGTTGGGTATGGATAGAGGGATTTTATTGAGGATGATTGAATCCATATCCATGTACTATTATGTGGTGTTAGTGATTAACAGGGTTATGGTGGATATTAGGGATGAAATGGAAAGATTAGTGGAAGAGCTGGAAAGAATTGTGGAAGAGATGGAAGGAATTATGGAAGAGGGGAGTGAAAGTGAAACCTAAGTGTACAATTATGTTTATTTAACTATTGGCAATGGATTCACTAGAATAGGTGAGATGGGGGAATGGAGGGGTAATTTTTTTGAGGAAATGGTGGAGTGGAGATAGGAGGAGGAGGTATTAAAGATGGTAGAATAATAGATACATGGGGAGAAACTATTTTTTATTTAGAAATAGCTATGTCTTTAGATGAAATTGCTATTGGTTGATCTGTTGCTTCTCCTTGGCTAATAGATTGACCTCTTTTAGCCTTTTACTTTTGTTTTCTCTTATGTGATACCACTGGCCTTTTTACCTATTCTATTTGGGTTCCACAATTGGAACCTTCTACTATTGGTAGCATACCCTTCTCCTTGACTTTTCTTAAATTATCATTGATTCTCACATTTTCATTGGTCACCTTGACCCCTTTTCTTTTAAGCCAATTTCTTATTCTATTTATTACATTGGTGGTCTTATCCATTAATGAGAAGAATGTAAGGATGAACCACCTAAATGATGGAAGGGGTTAAACAAATATCTTGTTATCATAGTAGACCCTATCCACTAGATATTCATCATCTATCAAGTCCTCAAAGACTTATGCAAAGTTATAGATTTTATATGCTCTAAGGTCATCCTAGAATAATTTTTTAGTCTCACTTCTTCTTCATCTTGCAGGTCTTCCTAGTAGTCTTAATAATAGGGAACATGGGAATATGTTGTGATCCCCAATATATTGATAATTCTAGAACTTAAATCATAAAATAGCCTTTCCTTGAGATATCTTAAAGTCATTTGATTCATCTCAGTATCTACACACTTAGCATTGGATAACGAAGGGCATGCATACCTCACTATGCTAATGGGGAAATGGATTCCTGAAATGTGTTTGCTTGATAATAATTTGTGAGTCTCTACAAGTTACCTCATAAGTTCCATTAAAGCCAATTTGTCACTTACATAACTTGGGAGGGTGTTAGCACAACCATTGAATCCTCCTATTTTGATGTGTGAGTATGTGGGGAATTGAATGAAATAAGATCCCTAGTTTATGATCTTAGATGTAGTAGCATTAGAGAATGTCTTTTTTATATCTTTGTAAAACATTACTATGATGTAGTATATGAATGCATCATTTACCATTATAAAATGTTACCTACTTGCCTCAATGGTGAGGTCAAGGTAATAATTAAAGACCTAGTTGACTTATTCAGGCATTGTATTTAGCCCTGAGAAGGCTCTTCCCTTGGCTAATGTAGACTAGATATGAATTCATGTAAAACTTCCCTATATTTTGGACTTCCATCAATTGTTTTTAGATGGAGTCACTTATCAGTTGGGCGTAATGGATGTACTACTTATTTTGGTGGCTTACCCATATATATTGGGACATCTAGTACTAAAATTTCCTGGCATTAGGGTCCTTAGTGACTCTATTCAAGAGTGTGATTAAGTCACCGACTTCTTCCTTCAAGTCTATTCTTTTCAAGGTTTTGGGGAGTCTTTTAGATGTAGGCCAAGGAACATTAATCCATTGTTGATTAAGTACCCTTAGACATCAAGTGTTATTATCCTAATAAAACTTCTTAGATGAATCAGGAGTTATATCAAGATAACTCTCATATTATATAATTAGGAACACGGAGTCTATGAAGTCATGGTCCAATTTTAGAATCCTTTCTCCCTTATCATTTAACACTTCTCTCTTTTCTGCATCATATTGCTTCACCAATGTGAAAACAAGCTCAGGGCTTTGCATTGATAAGGGGAAAGTTGGTGATTGTGGTAGTCCATAGTGGTAAATTCTTTGAATTCAATCATTTTTGAATTTAGCATTTGTCCTTGTTAATAAATCACCTAGGTATGTGTTTTTAATTTCATTGGTGTTGGATTACAAGATGAGTGGGACACTAAGTCCCTTAGATTTAATTTCTTTTTTAGATAGATTCTAGGAAATTTGATATGGGAAAACCAACTATAGTGTTGGCATGTTTTAGATTTGATTAAATCAAGTTAGATGTCTGATGAGGATTGGAGTTGATTTTGTAGTAAAAATGTTCAGTGGGGATTAGAGTTACAAAACACACTTGCAATGCTTGATGTAAACTCTAGTAGGTTTTGGAGTTGTTACTATACATAAAATACCTGATGGGGATTTAGAGTTATAAATTCAATAGGATTTTTCATGGAGTTAAAGGGTAGAAAGTGTAGGTGAAAATTTTGGGGGTTTTGAAGTTGCTATCATAGGAGAAAATTTAGTGGGTATGTGTGAGGAATATTCGATGGAATATTATACTAGTTTTAATGAATTTTAAAACCCTGTATTATCACAAGGTATAAAAATGGAAAGAAATCAATAAAGTAGGAAAACTTTTGATAAAAATGAAAGCAAGATCAATGAAACACTATGAGAAACATGAGCAAAATAAAAACCTTATATTTTTGAATGGAAAATTGAAACTAAACTTTTCTATAGAAAGAATTTTTTTGGGAAATGCATGGAATAAAAATAGGATTAATATTTTTCATGAGATGATAATGGTGGTCATGGTTTATGGTTGTGTTGTTTACTGTCATGGCAGGGCTATGGTTTGTCTTCATTTAGAGCTCCACTTATTTTATTTACAACATAAACTATGATTTTTCATTAACCCATTTTAATTAATATGGCCTCAAACCTATAATTAATGTACCTTAGGTCAATGGTTGGTGGGAATTTTAGAAGTTAGAATTCTTGGAGAAATTTTGTAACTTTTAAAAATTGCATTTTACACTCTAAATTCTACGTTCCATCAGGTGGCTTGGTGTATTATAAATGGGAAAGTGGAACTTGAGGTACAATTTTTAAATTTGCAAGTTGAAAATTAAAAATAGAGTTTTGGTTTATGTAGGAAGGATAGTTGGTGGGAAGCATGACTCAAGTTATAATTTACAACTTTGCACGTTGTAAATTGTAACTGGAGTTCCATTTTTTTATGGTCATGGATTGAGTGAGAAGCAAAGGTATGGATGTAATTTATAACATTTCAAGTTACAAATTATATTCAAATATTTTGTTTCTATCGACAATGAGTAAAGTGGTAAGTAGAGGTGTAGATGCAATTTGTGATTTTTTAAGTCTAAAATTGCATTTGAATCTTCAATTTACATCATCTATGAGTAAAGTGGGAAGTGAATATCTGGATGCAATTGCAAGTTAGCAAGTTAAAAATTGCATCCAAATCTCTAGTTTCCACTAGGCTTTGAGAAAACGGTATTTGGGTCGTTCTACGTCCCTTTTTACAAAAAAATTAATGGGTCTCCCTTAGGGAAATAAATATTTTGACATTTTTGGGGGAAAAATATCAACATTTAAAAATGGCCAAATTTATATCAAAATCCTATATTTCTACCAATGTATCACCCCAATAATGTATATTAGTGGGTATACCTTTGAAAAATACGATAGGGTCCTCCTCCCTAAAATGGCTTATAATCAAGCCCTAGTTAATTCATGGATGTATGAAAATAATTCAACCATAAATTTTTTGGAATGGGCTAGTGACCATAGTACCTTATTAGTTAGGGGCCCTATTTATGCTATCCCCATTGCCTTCTTAGGCTTGAAATCTGATTTTCTATGGATTTATTAAACTAAATTTATGGTTCCCAAGTATAACCTATGTTAATTAGGATTGGATTCCTCTATTGGACACCATACTCACTTCCACCAAGGCCATAACTATTAGTGATATCCTTAGTAGCAATTTGATTAGCCAAGTCCTCAATTCAGTAAATAGACTAGATAGAAACTTTTATTTGATGTCATATTTAATAGACACCATAACAAGGATTATTCACTCAAATTTTGAGGAATCTTAGGATCCATTAGTGAAGTATCATAAGAATCATATTTGTGATGAATTTAATATTATATATATACAAAAATTTAGGAAGATTATGATGAGATTGATCAGGACCTTCTATCCAATGGCATACCAAGCCTTGTATCATAATGACATACCCAGATTGTTTGATTAAATACAAAGAAAAATTGAAAATATTAGTGATAATTGGATCTATACATACCATGTGATAATCATAATAGAGGTAACTAGAGTTCCTCTTATGTATTTACCCTAGTTGGTCCTAGACAAGGTGGTAGAGTAGGAAATTGTAGCCCAGTTAATTAATTCTATAGATGTCAGACTAATAAGTGCCAAATGAGGAAATGTCCACCCACCTCTCATCAAAAATATATGATATAATACATTAGATGGGATAATTTCCATCCAATGGGAAAAATTAGAACACATTGTAATTTGAAGTGGGCACCTTATAGGCAATGGGATCCAAGGTAAAGGGTTAAGAAACACTTGCACAGAGTGAAGTGATAGATGAATATTGATTATGGCCATATATAATATCCATATTATTTAATTATTAATAAATAATTTAAATGATATAGAGGTTCACACAAGACTTATCCAAGTAAATATGTCCATAGTGGTAGCTAGACACATGCAATATCATCTAGAAACCACTGAGGAAGAAGACAATAAAATTGAGGTAGAGCATTGGGTTTCAAAATCTCCTAAATAATCCTCATTATAGGTTCAAAACCATGGACAAGAATAAGTTTGTATATTAGGATGCAAAATTATGTGAATTTAATAGAAGGTCAACCAATGCATCCTCAACATCCTATCCCAATGGTCATAATTGTAATAACTACCCTAGTGTCCACCCTTCCTCAATTGACCTCAAGTAATCAGGGTCTTGAAGCTATAACTCACTCTAAATGTCCATTATATATGTTCCCATTTCCTCCACTCATATCAGTATAGTAGGTGATTCTCACATCTTTCCTCCTTACTAATTTTTTTTGTCTCCATTCATACCCCAACTAAACCACCACCTCCATCAATATCTCATTATTATAGACAAGTATTAACTTCCCCTAGATCACCCCCATCAATTAATAATTATATCACCTCATCACTTCCCATTACCCCATTAGATTCACATGTTACTACTTCACCCCTTACAACATCAACTTGTACTCTTATTGGACCCCCTTGTATACAACAGGAAATATGGGGCTCCTTTAGTTTCTCCTTAGACCACCCTAGTAAAGGAGACCTCATAGGAAAATATAGAGAGAGGATTATATAAAATGAAAGGTTCTAAATCCTTAGTACCTATAGAGGTGACAAATATTGAAAAGGAGTGGTTTTCCAAGGAGGAGTTGTAGGTTAAAACAAAGATATCATTGTCTAAATCCATTAGTGATACCACATAAAGTGATCTTGATGATGAATGGTTATCAGAGAAGGGTTAGTTATGTGAAAATGAGATACTAAAGACTAGTTAATTCTCAACTAAAATGCTTCAAGATCTAAATGGAGAAAAAGGAAATAAATTAGAGTCTAAGCCCTTGTCTTCTACACATGGAAAACTAGTGAATATATCTCCAACCCTGACACTTGCTAGCACAATAATGACACTAACATAAATAGTTATCCTAGTTATTACTTCTCAAGTTGTGGGTAAAAAATCTCCTCATTCTCTACCTACCCATTGAAACTCATATTTTAGTCTATACATTTGTTTCAATACCTAATATACAAGCCTTAATCCTTTCACTTGTGATAAAGGTTGTGGTGCCTCCTAGCTAACCTTTTAAATATCCTACTATAATTAATTTCACATAAATGACATATTATTTGTATAATTTACATAGTACCCCTCCTACTTATTCATTATTTACATCCTCAATCCCTCAGTCCTTTGGACTTAATAAACAAGTGCATTTAAGAATTTGGTCTCCACCACCATTTTATCTTCCCAATTTACTTCCTCTAAACCATCCACTAAATTTGGCATAAGAAATTGGTTATTCAACCCCCAAAAAAGTTGTAACCCTTATAATAAAAAAGGTGGTGGAGAAAGGAAAGTTAATAATTGTACCAGTGACCCCAAGAAAGGTCATTGGTTGGATAAGAGTTATTCCCCCTTTCCCTTAATTGGCAATATCTTCTCCTAATCCTATGTTACCTTTATGATAATCCCCATTTTCCACTCCTATAGATTAATCTTAACCTTCATAATAAATAGTTGCCTTAAACATTTTTAAATGGATCTTGAAAATGCAATAGGTGGAAGAAGCTAGGTAGGACCTAGTTATTATTGAATAACTAATAGTCAATTTTCATTTTGATAGAGAAATGAATACTATGAAGAAGGTCAAAATGATAACTATAATGGCTGAAGGATAGCAGGTAGAATTTGAATAAAGAGAAGATGTATTCTCTTTAAAAAAGAGAATAAAATTTCTCCCCTCTAATATTTTCAATTACATAGAAAACCCATACACCTTTGTAGACTCTGCAGGGGGGTAATAAAAGAAATGTTTAGAGGATTTGATCAATCTGTGAAGGTATTACAAGGAATAAATACCATATAAACTCTAAGGGATATCATGGATAATGTAAAATGAGAAGCTCAAAATCTATATGACATTATCTAGTTAATAAGAAGTGCAAATAAGGAGTCACAACCTAAGTGGGGAGATGTATTCACCTTTGTTGATAATATGAAGAGAATGGAGGACAAACTCTATTTATTAATTTTAAGAGGCCTAGAACAAATTTTATGACCATTTCAACTTAATAACCACTCTAGATGCATTATGGGACTTGAACTATATAACTTCTAGGAGGGACAACTTTATTAGATGGCATCAATAAATGTGAAATTGAGTTCAAATACTCACTAGCTATTAGGATCAAGCCATTATAATTTTGGGGGAAAAGAGAATCAATGGTATGATTAACCCAAACAAGGAATTAGTCCTCAAGGCCATCTTTGAATACCTTATCTAGACAATAAAAAATAGTTTCAAGGTATAAGTCAAGGGTAAAATATATAATACTTAGGATGACTTGTTATAGTTGATAAATTTTGTTAGAATTAGGTTCATTAACATAGAGAATCTTTATATGGAGCTTTGGGATGCATTAAAAACACATAAAAACTTGATGGATAGAATCCCCCATATATTTAAAATACCTCTATTAGACTTCAAGGAAATTGAAATGGATTTTCCAGTGAGTCATGCACTGTATTTTCAAATTCAAATGAGTAGGAAAGAATCTATGGATACCTTACCTATGTCAACTATTTCAGTTGTGACTAATTATCAAACATCTGGGCTAACCGCAGATTCAAAACTAGTTACAACTAAAATGACCTCTTCTTATGAAATTTCCCTTATAACTACATCAATTTATTATAACAAAATGTTGTAATAATTTTTTGTCCCTTATGAATGATTAGCTACATTATGGCCATATATGTCCTAATGATGATGAAACTTTGAGCATGTCTTAAGGGATGAGGTGTCCCCATCCCAAGCCTATATGTACATGCATCTCTCTCATTTCAAAGGGAGGATAAATTTTAATATTTAATATAGATAGATACCTTTATATTTGTTCTAAAAAATCTAAGTTGCATAGCTTTCTCTTTCATGTCTATTTTATAGTTTTTATGTATTTTATCTAATTGGTAGCTAAGTTTCTTGATATATGTTATAGTATTTTTCAAGTATATTTTAATTGATTGGTAAGGTTTTTATCAATTTAAAATGTGTATCAATAATTTTATGTTGATGTATCTTATTTTCTTGCAATGAGTTTGATAGCTTACTCTTTGTGTAGAAACATCATTTGATGAAACTTCCTAGACTGAGTTATAGCTAGTCAAAGGTGCTCTTAGGATTTAATATAGTATTTTATTAATTAATGATAAAATATTATTAATAAAAAACATTTAGTTGATAAATATGAGTTAGTTACATTACATTCCTTAAACGCATTTACTATGTTTGTCATTTTTGTGTGTTAAAGCAACAAGTTGAAAGCATTAGTCCTTTGGTGTTTGTCTTTATTCTAAAGATGGTTAGACAGAATTCATGTTTTCTATTTATATATCCTTTTTCCTACCTTACCATTCCCTCTTATTGTGGTTTATTTAAATATTTACCACTTTAGTTAAGTCCATCTCCAATCCATTCAACTAAAGGCAATCTAGGATTCATATCCATATCTAAACCATCATAGTTAATAGTTTGTTCACTCACTGCCATTCCACCTTTAGTCATTGAAATACAAAATAATTGTAACCTGCACCCTAGAGTGAATTAAATATTCATTGATATGCCAAAATTTTAGAGGTTACCTCATGATTATTCTTAGGAATGCACAAAACCCACATCAATAAAATAATATAATTTGGCACTAGAAGGAGGGCTTCTTTCACTACTCAAATGGGAAAATAACCAAAATTACAATGGATATACCTAAAATATTGACAAGATATACCTCTCTAAATAGACTATGATATAAAACCTATAAATCCAATAAAAGGTTAGGTCAGATAAAGGTATCTTGAGGAGGTCCTAGGCTCAATCATATTCCCTAAGCAGAATACAACCCACTCTGATTCAAATGGCCCACCGATGGTTAACTAGTTCTACCTTTAACATTATAGGAGGTGTTAATTATCTACCTTTATAATCTTGATAAATACCTCCCTCTCTTTGCCCCTTCAGGGGGTATGATTATTTAATAACATGTCAAAGCCTTAAGAATGGATTTGGGAATATTGAATGTGATCCATGAGAATGTAGCTTATAGTATTTTTCCATTTACTCTTCAAGATGTCACCTATGATTGGTTATTTAATGTTGATTAAAGGTTAATAATGTCTGGTAATGAATGCTAAAATTCTTTCATAGGATAGTTTGACCAAGTTACAATCCCTACTGTAGTGTACCAATACATCATTAGCATGAAAAGAGAGCGTAATGAAACCATTAAGGAATTCAATGAGATATTTAAAAATATGTATAGATAAGTACATAATTCATATAAATTGGATGTTGTATTGGACCTTGAAATATAAAATAATGCTTTTATATCTTGCCACTATAATGTTTGTGCATAGGGAAATTGATATTACTAATTTGACATAGGCTTATGCTAAAGCAATAGAGGTTGAAAAAAAAATGAACCCCCAATATCAAATATTATAAGAGCTGAATTTGTATCAAACCTACCCCATTCTAAATATGATTCTAAATATGATTATAAATTCTAATCAAAACACTATGGCCTATAATCAAAACCAGACCCATATGTAGTTTCCTCTATCTCATGCTACACCCAACTAAGATTTAAGTTTCCTAAATAACTCTATCTAAGATGTTAATTCCAATATATTCCATTATTTAGTCCTAGTCAATACTTCCACCACCCAAGAAGATACTAATAACTCTAACAAATATAAACTAGATACCATTCAAAGAATGGTAAAAATTTGAGAAATGAGTTCTTAAGCATGTAAAAAAAGATGGGACATATTGGTAGCTAGAATACCAACTAGAAATTTAGCTATATGAGGTACAAAAAACCATTCAATAAGTCTGTAAATAACATGGAGTAGCCACCTAGTAAGGGGATTGAGATGAATATTTTGGAGGTATGACTACCTAAATAGTTTAAAGTTCATAACGTAGCTCAGCATAGAGAGTTGAGCTACATAGAGTTCTGCACAACATTTGAGATCTTCTAATAAGAAATGGATAGACAAGAAGGTTTGATGTGTCAATCTAGGCCTTCTTCTTCTAATACCTCTAACCACTCTATCATTTCTATGGTATTTAAAATGTATGATTTTCCATTTATAATGGAATATGATAATGATCTAGAAGATTTTATGGATGAAGTAAATGCCTTCCATAAATTATAGAGAAGTAATTATAATTTGAGTAAATAGTCTTTCACTACTTATATGACTTCAAACAACATTTCCATCAATCCTATAGATATAAAAAATAATAGTAATCCACATCCACCAAAGGAAAAATATTAACTATATCCCATAGGGTCACATAGTAGAGAAGGGTACAATATTTTATAGGATATGAATAAGATAAAAGATAACATCACCCTGCATGAGTTGTCTTAGATCACTAGTTAAAGAGAGATGTTATTGAAAACCTTGAATAGAAGGTCTTCTATAGACAAGTCTAAGAGTACCTAGGTGAATGTAATGATTTATAATGATAAAACTAAGCTCTTACCCTTCATTTGATAGTCAAAATGTTTGATAAGAATGTTCATAATTGTTAGATAGGGTTGAGAGTGTCAACCAATGTGATGCCCACAACTGTATGTAGTAAACTAAGGTTGACCCTAGATAAATAAAAAAGAGTAGTCCTATAGCTAGACAAATATGTAGTACCTTGTATTGGGGACTTACTAAATATACAAATACAACTAGCCTTATACCAATTTATATAACAATACATTTATATCCTTGTGATTGACATCCCAAAATCTTATGGTCTATTTCTTAGTCAAGATTGGTAAAAATCATTAAATGAGTACGTACACACTAATTTATCACATATGTGGAATCATGGAAAGGTGTGTGCAATAAAATAATGATTGATTTGGAGTATAAAATGAATTACTTGGTTACTAAGTATAATTTAAAAAATGATAAGGTCAAATTTACATCGTTACATGATGGTATTTATACCTTCACTACAGAACATGAGACCCCATGCCAAGAATTTAAAGGATCTTCATAGCTATGAACTATATATTATGATGGAACCTAATATATATAAAGTTATGGTGTTGGTGTAGTCCTAATAGATATAGAGGGGAAATAATATTTTTCTAAATATAGATTATAATTCCCTTTGACCAAAAAATGGACTGAGTATGAGGTCCTAATCCTAGGTCTATAATTCACCTTGAAGCATGGCATTAAGTAGCTATAAATATTTGGTGATTTTGAGATGATGGTCAGCTAGATCAAAATAAAGTATCAATTTAATATGTATTATTTGAATAAATACAAGTATAGTGCTTAGGACCTGATTGAATATTTTAAGTATTTAAACATTAGAGCCATCCCAAGGGAATAAAATTATGTAGTAGATGAAATGGTTACTTCAACAATCAACTTACCACCACTCCAATATTTTCATATGCAAATATTTTTCATGGATCTAGTACCTTATCTTTTATTCCCTAACTATGTATAAAACCTATATGTCTTTGAAGATGATTGGTAGATTATCTAGTTCATAAATAATTTTGAGACTTTTGAAGACTAGATTATAGATGAAAATCACTTTGAATGTCTAGAATCATAATACATTGGGGATGATGGTATCAAGCAACTCAAGGAAAATAGAATCCCTTGGGGTATGATATCTTTAGAAAGGATCTTTGACTTGGATCCACAATCTGAAAGGCAAAATAAACCATAGATACAACAATCTAATTTTGGTAAAGAAAATTTGGGAACTAAGGAGTCCCCCCAGTGTGTAAAAATTGGTCTAGTTTGAACTTATAATGAAAAGAAAAAGTTGAAGGATATATTGATGGAGTATAAGGACATGATATCTTGGACCTATAAATACTTAAAAAATTTTGATCCCAGGGTAATCACCCATACTATTATATTAATTCCAAGAAATAGGCCCTTCAATAAATGTTAAAGGTCCATGAATCCCATTTCATAATATCTCATTCAAACAAGAGTTTAGAATCTATTAGATGCCAAAATCATATTTCCTATTATACATTCTACCTAGGTGGAAAACTTGGTACCTATTAGGATGAATAATGGTGAGATAAGGCTATGTGTTGACTTAAGTAACCTAAACTAATCTTCAAATAATGATAACTATCCTATAATTTCCCTAGATGAAGTAATATAAACTATTAGTTGTTTTGAAATGATGTCTATCCTAGACGGTCCATCCTAGATGGTATCTTAAGATACAATCAGGTGCTAGTAGAAACACATGGTTGGATGAAGACATCATTCACCATAAAGTTGGAGAAATATGATTATAAGAGGATACCTTTCATCATCATCAATGCTAGGGTAAAATTATAATGAGCCATGGACCATGTGATCCAATGACTTATTCGTAAGTGCATCATCATCTATATATATGACCTCACTATATTTTATAAGAATACACTGTATCATGAAAATCATGTGCATAAAGTGTTTAATAGATACAAAAGATATGGAGTATCCCTAAACCCAAAAAAGAGTATCTTTGGGGTCACAAAAGGTAAGTTGATTGGCCATATCATCACTAGGGATGGGATTTCCATTGATTTAGAATGAATTCAAGCCATTTGAAAGCTAACACCTCTAAATAATAGAAAATAATTGAAATCATTCTTTAGTAAAATCAAGTTTGTAAATTCATTTTTGGGTTTGTATAAATTTTCAAGCCACTAAATTTTATGTTGAAAAAGGATGCCAAGATAGAGTAGACAACTAAGGCTAATAGTTCCTTCCAATATATAAAGACAACTATTGGTCAAGTGCTAGTATTTATTAGTCCTGACTTCACTAAGTATTTTTTCTATACTCCTTTACTTTAGATCATAACATTGGTATAATACTCACCAAAAAGGTAGATGATGATGAACACCCAATTGATTTTATGAGTAAAATTTAAAAGATGTTGAATTGAAATATTCAATGATAGATGAAAAAATATATGCATTATTCAAGGTTGTGAAGAATTTAAAGCATTATATCCTAAGGAATATAACTTATGTTATAGTCTCAAACCCAATGGTCAAGCTCACACTTAGCCAAAATGAACTAGAAAAAATAAGGGGTAGGTAGATGGAAATGTTGTAAGATTTTTTTCTATAGATTAGACCATCCAAGCTGGTGAGAGGCTAGGGAATAATCAATATAATGACTAAGATAGAACCATGTATTTGGGTTGAGAAAGTTAATAAATTCCAATTAGCTAGAGGTAAGTGCTATGCTCAGATCATTCATTGTCTACTCATAGGAACTTTTCATTGAGTTGAATAGAGGATTAAGGTGAGATTTGAGGATTGATTATGCCTACTACATGATAAAATGGGGAGTCTTATAATATAAAAACTATAATTTCACCTACCTAAGATGTGTCTCAAGAGAAAAATATATGGATATCTTGGATAATATACACAAAAAACTAAGCAATGGTCATCCTTTTGGGACCAAAATAACACACAAGCTCTTAAGAATGCGGTACTATTAGCCTATTACATTTATATATTCTCAAAACTCTGTTAAGACCTTATAAAAATCTAAGTCTTTGGAAAGAGGGAGGTTAATTTTTCCATAATGCTTCACCCTATCATTAAGGTTCATCATTTTTCACAATGAGGTCTTGACTTCATTACAATAATCAATTCCAATTCTTCTACAAGGCATAATTTCATCATTACCACCACTGAGAATTGCACCATCTGGAATAAATAAGTGGAAAAAAAGAAATATAGAGATTAATATGTCATTAATTTTATAGAAGAGTATATACTGATAAGATTTGGTACTCCCATATATTTATTTAGTGACAATGGCCCAATTTTCAATCGACTAAATTTAAAGATTGGGATTACGATAATAAGATAATAATAAATTCCTTTTCAAAATATTACCCCTAATGGAATGGAGTGGTTGAATCCATAAAAAACAACCTAATGGATGCCATTAAGAAGTTATCCCATGACAATCCAAGAGAATGACACCTGAGGTTGAAATATGCATTATGGGAAAATTGAAAAAGATAGAAATAGGCCATCAAGACTTCAAATTTATATTTGTTGTATAGATGGTAGCCTATTTTACCTACGTATATTAAATTACTAGCCTATCAATTTATACAATACTATATGGAAGATGATGTAAGGGTTTGAAATAGTCTATCTTGAGGATGCAAGGATAAAGAACTGTAAAAATTTATAAAAAACTAATATATTATTAAAATATGGTTTGATGAAAGATCCAAGATCAAGGCATTTCATATCTCAGACACCTATTTATCCTATGGTATAAATCTCATGAAAAATGGCCAACATGACAAGTTCATTCCCTTGTGGATTGGACCATATGAAGTGTCAGAGATTTTAGGCAATAATGACTTTCATTTGAAGGACCTTGAGAGCAATAATCTAGCCTTCCAAGTTAATAGGTAGTTTGAGAATAAATAATTCATGGATTATCCCACTAATAATGTCTATAATTAATGCTAGATGCTATGGTAGAGGTAAAACTAGGGTAATTTCCATGCTTTATAGATTAACCTTTCCTACTTTTAGCATTTTATTTCCTTAGATAAGCTTTCCTACTTTCTAGAGTAGGTGTAATTTATTTTAGAATAATATAATTGACTCCTTTATAAATTATCAAGAGAATATCTAATATACTATACTTCTTATTAAAGTTTGAGCTTATACACTAAATTCTTGAGGTAGGCCCCAAAGGGAGAGTAAGTGAAATAAGAGTATAAGAAGAGTATACCAAGTGGTTGATTCATAAATTTTTACACCCATGTATTTGAGACTTTTAGGATTCAAGTATGAAATAATATATATACCTTGGTCATTTCATACTTAAATACTTTTATGAGGTAGATAAAAGTTTCTCTCATTGCTACATGCAAATTAAGAAAGTTTTTTATTTATTCCTTAGGTCAAACACACTTTCCACTCTAATACTTGTTGTAAAATAATACCCATTGATATGGAGGCCATTAGTTGGGAAATTCTAGAAAATTAAATTATATTTATCCCATACACCACCTCACGGTGGTTATAAACCCTCTCTCCCATTCGTATTCTTAAAAAAAACAAAAAATAAAAAGAGGATCAATGCATCCTAAAGAGTAATCAGATAAGACTAAAGAAAAAAAATATAGTGATAATCAAAGAATAAAAAGATGAAATAATATCAATCTATTAGTCATCATGCAAGTTTATTAAGGGAGAAAAGGGGGAATCAAAGGTAACTCTATCGAGGCTATAAATGCTTGGCTAGCAGTAGAGTAATGTTTGAGACCTTAATGTTTTTAACGCTTTAAAGAAGCCATTGTGAAACCTAAAGTCAACTCTAAGTATTTTATAAAAATTTCAAAAAAAGGATAAAATAAAATCACTATGACACACATGAACACAAAAGTATAAGCAATGCTACTATGTTGCATGTGGTTTTAGGAACGTCTTTCATGTTTATGGTTTAATTATCTTTTTGTGGTATAATCCATGTTAACTTTATAGTTACTAGCAAAATATTATATATTCTTGAATACTCAAGGATATTCCCTCTATAATTCACCATTTATTATGTCCTAACACCCCCATTTTATATTTTTAAAATAGGGACCCACTTTAAAAACTAGAATTATTTTTTTAGGATTGATGGGGTAACTTAAGCTTGTTTCTTAAATATTAAATTAGTATAATGGTAATTCTTTTATTACAAACCAACATTATGATTAGGTTTGTCTCAAGTTACATATCTAGCCTTTGGTTTATTTTGTGCATGTATGATTAAGTTCTTTTGTATTATAATGATTCATGAAGTTCACTTGTTTAATCTAGAAGCATGTTGGGTTTTACCTCTTTCAAACTAATTGACTTACCTATTTGTCAAGTATTTTGATTTGTGTTATATTTTGTGTAGATGGTTATTTACTTAGTAATTATTCTTTCTAATTTTCTCCTAAGCACCTATCAAGTCACCAAATCCCACCACATGGCATTCACTCACTCTCTTGGATCATTGAAGGCAACTGAAGTATGCTTTATACATTAACATTCTAAAAAAAATTATCGCTTGACAATAACATGCTAGCCTGCAATTTTTTTTTACACATAGAGGCTTATAAAATAATCTAAAGAGAGTAGAGTAGTGAAAAGAATCCATGTGTCATAATATTAAAGACTTGATGACTATAAGATTAAAGTTTATCTTATAAAATTCCCAAATCAAGTGAAGTGATGATTGTCTGTGTCATAATCCTATAAACCTAGTGATTGGTAGATTGAGGTTCAACATATGAAAATCCCAATTCTAGTAGAGCATTGAAAATCATCCATGTGTCATAATATAATAAACACAAAAACTATAAAATTGAAGTTTAGTGTAAAAAAGTCCTATGACCAACAAAATAGTGATAGCCATCCATGTGTCATGATCCCATAGACCCATCACTATCAAAGTAGTCTGAGAAAATTTTAAGTCTCTCAAGTGACTAGAGCATTGATATGTAGACACGTATCATCAACTCACTCACATATTTAATACACAATGATTCAAGGGGGTATGGTACTCTTGATATAGTGGAGAAATTATAACCCTTAACATGCCATGATCTTGCAAGACCAAGGTAATAAATAAATAATTTATCAAAGAATGAACATGGTTAATAATAATGCAATGATTTTTGAAGAAGTATAACATGGATAAACATAAAGATAAGTCATTTTTATCACTTGGATTTGCATCCTTTAAGTATATTCAAAGCACTCCTCATCCAAGCGGCAAAATGGAATCACCTCTAGGCTTATGGATAGCCTAAAGAATGAGGTGAATGTCTAGATAGGGCTAGCTCCCTTGATGTACCACTTAGGATTGAAACCATTAATAACTTGGGGGGTGAAAAGGGAGATAGATAAATAAAAATAAACTAACCTAATAGAGGTGATACACCAAATAGATTGATTACATCCAACCATATGCATATTACACTTGGAATCAAGGACAACTAAACATACACTCTCTAATCTATGTCTTCTTGCATTAATGTTACATTGTGGGGTTATGGATGAATGTGAAAATATATGAGGAATATAAAAGAGTCCAATTATGGTAATAATTAAGAGACTAAATAACTTAGGTTTTGACATTTCCTAGAACACATCACATGCCCTACAAGAAGAAGTTACAAATAGGTGAGAGAATGTGACAACTTGATAAGGAATCCCTAGTCTTCACTAGGTAAATTCAACATTAAAGTGAATATTAATATTGAAAATTCATGGAATAAGTAACACTTAGTCATTTTATTTATTAAAAGTTATACAATTGAGTAAGGCTTCACCATACTCAGGTGGAGCATAAAATATAATGACCAAAATGGCTAACTCTTATAGATCTTGAGAAAGAGAGAAAAGAGTAGAGAAGTATAAGGGTCACAAGAACACTTGTAAATATGATAAAATAAGTTATCCATGCATTATAATATGATATGGGTTAAACCATGCAAGGTCATGAAGTAAATATTGAGTGAGTCCTCTTAAAATTAAAATAGGTTTAATATTTTAAATATTAAATTTTATTTCCTCTCTAACTCCATTTCTCCAAGCTGGTCTTTGTAAGGGTTTAGTAGGTTTTAAGCTTGTTTTGAGTCTTAAGTTTGGTTCATAAAGATATTATGTCTAACCTACCAAAAAATTTCACAAAATTATTATTTAAGACCCATGATAGCTTCCCCTAACTCCTTTGGCAACCACACAAATACTTCTAAAAGATGTGAGGTTCTTAAAATTGCCTATTGATCTTGTTTCCCTTGTTTTCACAGGCCTAAGTTTATCTTTGAGTCAAGAATGGATTCATTGATTTTTTTTCTACCTAAAAAATATTATATACCCCTACTAATGAACCAAAAACATGTTCCAAGTAATTTATATTCTTATTTTAATCTAGAAATGGAAATGACTACTCTTTTGGGTATAGACTTCACCATGCCTAATAGGGCTAGGTTGTTCATTGAGGATCAAAGTGAGATTTTATGGGTTCCCATATCAATTTAATATTAAAAATATATATATTAACCATACAAACCTATTCAAAATTTTTATATATTATAAATCATGAGAGAAGTGAGAGTGCCCCCTACTTGGGATCTAGGCCAAAACCTACCTAGTAGGTTTACTTGTAAAGTTAGGGGTTAAGACTTATTTATTTATTTTTATGATCTTGTGAGGTTATATAATGATTTTATAATTTATTTAAATCTTTATAAACACCTATAACAATCTTCCACACCTTTTAGATCCATATCTCCATTCTACCTTCCAATATTTGTAGGTTTGTGCAAGGGGAAAGTACCTCCTATCTGAGACAAAACATAAGGTGCTTTCCATATTTTATCATAAAAATATATATTGAAGATATAAATCCAAGTTTAAATTATTATTTAAAAAAATAATAATCTCTTGGTTGCATTATTTTACCCTTCAAAACTACAAATTCCAAAATTGTTCCTTCTAGAAGTAGACTGTGCAAGGTTTAAGGACATGAACTATGTCTCTACCTGTCTGACCCATCTCCATGTTTTATATCCATTGTATAAATGTATATTCATGTTTTCATAATAATTTTATCATGTATATAACCTCCATTCATCACCTTTATCTCCCAAACACCCTTTATGCTCTTGAAATCACAAGATTGGGTTTACAAACCCTGACTATGTTGACTTATTTTAGGGTGCCTACCTATAGGTAAATAAGAATGATTTGTATTAAAAAAAAATTAAAAAATATATATAGAGTCATAAAGTATAATTTTATTCCTTTTATATCTATTTGGAACCATCCTCATGCCATATCTAACTCAAGTAAATCTACTTCTTTAGATTTATGCCCCTCTATGCCCTCTGTTGGCTATATATATAAAATGGATTTGGCAAGATTATTGTAAGCCTATTTTAAGTATGAGACCATGTTAAAAAAATTATCCTCATATATAGTTAATTAAATTTATTTTTGGTTTGGATCATTTGTGTCATTTCATGTCCTCTCCACACCTAGACATACTCTTTTTCCATTTATTGTTTGACTCAGTTAACACTTGGTTGTAAGTGTCATAGAGTTTTTTAATGTCTCATTTCACATAATCAAGGACATGTAAAGGTAATGATAAAATTTAATAAAGTTTTAATAGGTAATTAATCATTATAACTCACTTATATCCATCATATGCACCTAGAACTGACCCACATGGACTTTCCCAATCTTGACTTTGGAAACTTGCTTAGTTCGCTTCATGTAGGTGTTTTTTAGCCTTGGAGGCCATCATGTTTGTTTATAAATAAAAATATGAAACAATTTTAAGAAATATCCAATAATTATTCAAACCATATAAAATTTCCTAACACCTAAACCTTGCAAGGAAGAGACACTTTCCTAAACTTGAAACTTGGGTTAGTTGTAGGTGACTATGCCTAGCCCATTTGTATGGACGGGTCCACCCTTGGTAAGTGAAAACCATATTTAATGATACTCTTGATGATTTCCATTGAAATAATTGTATTTATTATTTAAATAAGAAATTTCAACTAATTTTCAATCATTAACTCTAGTAATGGGTTATGAAAACCCATTTAACCTAGACTATTCTAGTATCACTATATGATTTTAATGAACTAATTGGCATATTAAATGTTCTTGAAAACTATGATCCCTAACTTAAATAGGGTTATCCTTTTTATGGTGATACTATTATGTGTTATATTCATCATAAATACAATAGGAGGTTTTGGAACTCAATTTAGACATGTATGAGGGTGTCCCAGAAAGGGGCCAGACCTCTATTTTGTGTTTTTTAGGAAACTGATCCTTGAGTTCCATAGTCATTCTTTTAGGAATGAATTTCCACCTAGTCAATCAAACTAACCTTTAAATTGATCCCGGCATGCTTATAAATTATATCAAGATAATGGATAAGGTTCATCACATGTTTCAAACCCTCTATATGACTTCTAAACTCTCTACTCAGACCACTTGTAGGTGATCTTTTTCAAATGCACGTAGTAGGCAAGGTTACGAGCTACATCCATGGTATATGAACCTATAATAAAACTTGTATCTTTTTCCAATGTGAATATATATCTTCTCCATATTTTTAAGACTTTAAACAAGTTAAGATATCTTGATTTGAATGTGGAAACCTCTTGTAAACACCTGTAGATGAGCATACTAATGTCAGAATTGTGTGAGTTACTATGTATGACTACCATAATATCTTATTCTTGAAAGGTAAATATATATAAATATTATAATTAGTTTGATAATGTGTTATAAATCTTTAAAATATAATTTCAATTCTATGAATCATGCTAAATATGCTCCACACATGTGATTCCCTATGACTACAACTGGAAATGAATAAAAAGTTAACTGTGTATAAAATCAAGAATTCAAGTTATCTAAAACATGGTTTTATGAGATCAAACATTAAATGGAAAATGTTACTATGATCTTGATACTAGTAGAAACATCACACCACATCCCTATGAGACCTTTGAAAATAAACACATAGTCTATAACAAGGAAAACTGATTGAGATTGCATATGGTGAAACTTCCTACAAAGTGAGTCATATTTATCATCCAAAAATCATAAAACATGAAAAACATAATGAGGAAAATTTGAGTAATAATTAAACATCACTTTGAATCAACCTAAATATCTATATTATATGTACTTTACCAAATAAAAGCAAAACTAGAAGGGAGCATAAATTGATAGGTAAATTTACATAGTCAAATTCAAACAGATAATATATAAAGCACATTTGATCAATATCAACCTTATTAGTATAAAAATTAAGGTATATGAGTGTGAAACATCATCTCAAAATCATTCTACTTAAAACTCTATCTACTGATCGTACCAAGTACAAACCTACAAGTCACTTTTGTGTATCTAGAAAGGTGAAAAGGAAGTAAAATGGTTTTGAGAAAGAAAAGACATCTATAGATTAAAAAAATGTGGAAATGAGTGTTGGGAATATTAAGAGTCACATTTCCACCTTTTCCAATTGGTACACTTCCCAAGGATGTTGTATGAGTGTTATCTTCTCCTGTTTTACCAAGAAACCTACCTTTTATCTAAAAAACCTACCATATTTTTATTAGTGTCAATTATATAAGACTTATAATGACAAATGAGACATTAAACCATGTTTTGACAATTGAATAATTCCAAAGAAACCTATACAAAGCATTAAATTCACTATTTTAACCCCTCAAATGACCCAAAAATAATATAAGGACATAAAAACTAATTGAACAAAGCTAATATAACATTATTTGACATAAATTAGCCTATAAAACACCTCATGACAATATATTATACCCCTTATAGACCTAAAAAGTTAATTTTTTTACTAGGGGTGCTCCAATTTGAGTTAAAAGCCAAATTTGGTAATCAAATTGGTGACTCATAGGGGGAGTATGCCTATTGTATTAACTGTACTAGTAGCCTTATTAGTCCATTAGGTTTAGGATTCATCTAAGGACTGAGAAAAATAAGAAAACCTTTGACCATTGACTACAAACCTTTGACCAAGGTAAGATAGTAAGACTACCTCAACCACACAAAGGAAAGGACACACACAACAAAGAAAATAAACACACAAGACACACACATGTACTCCAAAAACTTAGAGGAATATGAAACAACCTATTATGCACAAACAAAAACAAAACATACCTCCTTTCTAGGATCAAAATGAAAAATTCTTGAATCATCCCCATGGTTAGATGAAACATAGTACCAAGCATGCTTCTATTTGGATTGAATGCTTTATATATCATACCTCTTCCTTGGAACTTCACTTGATATAATCTCAAGTATATCATCCTTAAATATATCTCTAATTAATACATATTCCTCTTGAACATATTCACATACTTCATACTACCTCCCACTCTTCATCTCATGATCAACTTGTATATCCTTATTAGGCATGAATTCAAGAGGATTAGTTTCATGTTCCTTATCATATTGAGGCCAATAGGAGTTTATTCCATATTTCAAGAGCTGATTTTTTTATCCCAACTAATTGAGAGGGTGGTATCTCATATTGATGACTTCAAACATGTCATCATCAAATGTGTATGCTTCTTGAAAGGATAGGTTTGAAGGATTTATTTCCCTTTGTATACTTACTTGAGTACTAATGTTGCCTTCTCCATTTTTTACCATATCATAACCTCCTTAAAGAGGAGTATAGCTTGATTCAATGATTTCAATCAAGTCATCTAAAAGCTGATTAAGAACTTGTCCTTGCCTATCCATGGTATCTTGCAAAGTGAGATAAAAGTTAATGATCATTATTCCTCCTTGGAAAAAAGATGACATCCTTCCTCATCAGCCTAATATAAAATATCCACACAAAAAATCACCTTTTCTTCATCTTTGATTAGATCATTTTCAAGTGATAATTCCTCTATCTTGATCTACTGAGACTCTCTCAATAATACCACTTATTGAGGGATGGTTTGAAAGTGTTCTCCCTTCTTGATAACACATTCCACTTCAAATATGGAGGAAAAATCTTATTAATTTCCCTTTTTTTCACCAAAGGGAGTCTCTATGATGATTTATTCCTCATAAAAACTAATGAGTTCTTATTTATTAGCCATGAATTGAGCATGTTTCTCTTCATTTGTCTCTCTCAAGATAGTTTATTCAAGATAAGGAAAACATTCTTCATCATCAACCAAGAAAAGAGATTCAACACAAAAACTTACCTTATTTTCATCACCTAAGACCTCTTTATGGATTTCAAATGAAACTTAAACTATCATAGTCTAATCTCTTTTGTCAAGGGATGCAATATCTTCAACCTCCTTCATGGTGATGCCAAAACTAGGCATCTTAAAATCATGTGATCTAACCCAATGAGGTTGCCAAGGAGGTAAGATTTTTTCAAGAAAGATTTATCTTTCCTTATCAAATATTTTCTCCTATTTTGGTTCCCATACCACAATTACATCAAGGCAAATGGTAATGGGATGATCACAAAAGGAACTAGTTGGTGGGGGTGGAACATAGAGTTCAAAATTAGATTGAGAATGAAAGGTAGGAGGCTCTTTGGGAAGCTCTTGAGGGAGGGGAGATGGGATGTGTTTAGGCATATGATCTTCTATTTGGTCTAAATATTCCATCACACCTTGACTTAGTAGCTTCATATTTATCTCTAGATCCTCTATTTGCTTGCTTAAGTTCTATTAGAAAATATTTTCTTGAAGGTCATTGGAATCAACATGAGAACATGGAATTCATAAGGGCTACCATGGAACACAAGAAACTTCTTGAGGAAGAGTGGGAGGGGCTTGAAAATATCAACTTCATTTTCCACTTCACACTCTTTGATAATGATTACATATTATTTATTTCCCAATGACTCTACTATTTTACTCTAGCTTAGGATATTAGGATTATATTTCTTCTCAGTTTCACACTCTTGATCAAGAATTTTCTCCTTATTTCTCCATGACTCCATTATCCTATTCCAACTTAGGACACTGGAATTATGAGTCTAATTTTGAGGTGGTGGTGATGTAATGTGAGAGGGAAATGAGGGTTTGAACTCCACTTCCTTTACTTCCAACATGGACTATTGTATATGCATATTTTACAACTCAATTTGCCTATCAATATTTTCCTCAAACACAAGATTTCTCTTTTCAACTCTCTCCTCCAATTGATTGGGAAAAATATGACTTTGATAGACTTGATTAGGTTCATGAGTAAGGGTAATGTATGGCTAATAGGAAACTTTGGGAAGTGGTTATGAAGGTTGATATACTTGTTAAAGCTTCCTCTCATGACTTTTTAGTTTCTCTTCCAAATATGCAATCAAACCACTCACATTTAGCATATCACTCATGAGCCTTTGCCGATTGGATCTTTCAATAGGTACCCACTCTTTCTTAACTAAATATAATTCATTTCTCACTTGATGGATGGAATGATTAGGAATATCTTGACCACACCCCATTAGATTATAAAGATCTAACATATACCTTTCATATCACAAAAATGCTTGTTTGAAGGTGGAAATAGGCTGATTGGAGAAAGGATTAGGTTGACTAAGAATAAGAAATTGAGAATGTTGACTATAAGACTGGTAAGGATCATGTATGGGTTGGATATGATCATATTGAGGCTGATTAAAGTCATATTATGGATGGTAAGGGTCACTAAAATATTTACCAATGACTTATTCATATTTATATGGAATGGCATAAGCTTGAAATGTTTCACCAACTTGTGTACACAAGAAATCAACACCAAAGTCAGCCATAGATATTTATTAAAGGAAATAACACAAATAAAACATGTTAACATTAATCTTCAAAGGATAACTTGGGCTGATTGACTAGATAATATATCTTTGGAGTTATTGATAATTGAAAAGATGCCTCCAAAGGCTGATTATTGAGAGACAACACCAAAAATATCTCAATATCTTGGAATAATAGTCCCACTAGGTGTTTCAAAAATTGTTTCCACTTGGATTTTCACCCTTTAAGGAGATATAAAACACTCCTCATCCAAGTGGCACAATATAATCACATCTATGCTTATGGGCAGCCCAAGGAATGAGGTGAATCTCTAGATAGGGCTAGCTCACTTGATGTACCAGTTAGGATTGCAACTACTAATAACTTTGGGGGTGAAAAGGGAGAGAGATAATTTAAATAAAACTAAAATAATGGATGTGATACACAAAATATATTTATGAAATTAAACCATATGCATATTACACTTGAAATCAAGGACAACTAAACATACACTATACAATCTATGTCTTTTTGCATCAATGTTACATTATGGGGTTATGGAGGAATGTGAAAATATAAGAGGAATAAAAAAGAGGAATATTAAGTAAATAATAAATATAATAATTCACTTATAATTTAACATTTCCTAAAACACATCACATGCCTTGTAAGAAGAAGCTATAAATAGGTGAGAGAATGTGACAACTTGCTAAGGAATCTATAGTCTTCACTAACAAAATTCAACATTCAAGTGAAGAACACTATTAAATAGTCATGTAAGAGGTAAAAATTAGTAATTTTATTGATAAAAAGGTATACAAATGATTATGGCTTCACCATACTCAGATGGAACATAGAATACAATGGCTAAAATGGCTAACTCTTATAGAGCAAAAGAGAGAGAGAGAAGAGAAGTCCAAAGGTCACAAGGACACTTTTAGATCATATAAAATAATATATAAATACATGATAATAAGATATGGGTCTTAACATGAAAGTTCATGAAGTACAAATGTCAATCCAGTTCATCAATGTCCTGTAAAGTGGCACAAAACTCATCCTTTTGCACAAAAAATTTCATTCATGAGTGGGTCAGTTTGAACATCCTATAACTAATGGGAAGAAAATATAATGATTTTAATGGAAGGGAATACTCTCATAAATTCCTCTCCATGTATTTTTTTTATGCCTAATCCTTTAGAAACCTTTGAAAGTGAGCCATTATCATTTGTTATCTAGAAAATGGCTCTTCCATGCGCCTTGCACACTTGGCCTCAAATTTAGCATAAATTATCCATGAAAATTAGTGTTATAGGTATAATTACAAGTTAAAATACCCTAAATGGACTTTTAATAATTATTAAATCTTTAAAATAAGTTTATGTAAAGCTTTTCACCCCTCTCACTAGTTTGTGCATTAGGCCAGTTTTGACTGGCTGAGTTGAAGGACCTACTTGAGACACTTGAGAAAAATTTCAAGGAATTAAAATAAATTTTTTATTTATATTAAGTCTTAATATTTATATCCATGTTATTTTCATCTCTTTAAATTTACTAAAACCTACAAAACACACAAAATAGTGAGAAAAAACCTATTTCTACACTCATCCATAAAAGTCCGTACAACTAGTTTGCATGGGAGGTAGGTTGAGTGAGTAATATTCAACTTAAAATAAGCTTAATAGTATAAATATTCCATTTTATTTCATTTATAACTCCATTTATCTAAGATGGTCTTTGCAAAGGTTTAGTAGGGTTTTCAGCCTATTTTGAGTCTTAAGCTTGGTTCATAAATATCAAAATGTCCAACCTAAGAAAACATTCCAAAAAATAATTTTTAAATAACCCTATAGCAGATTCCAATAAATCCTTACTCAACCATGAAAATATTCCAAAAAGATGTGAGCTTCTAGAAATTGCCTATCAAGCTTGTTTCCTTTATTTTCACAGCATTAAGTTTGTCTTTGAGTTAAGAATGTATTCCTTGATGTTTTTTCTACCTCCAAAATATCATATAACTATAATAGTGACCCGAAAACATCTTCTAAGTCATTTATATGCTTACTTTATGCTAGAAATGGAAATGACTTCTCATTTGGGTATAGACTTCACCATGCCTAATAGGGTTGCGTTATTCATTGATGCTCAAAGTGAGATTTTATGGGTTCCCATATCTATTTTAAGATTTAAAATATGTATATTAACCATAAAAACCTATTAAAACTTTTTATATAGTCTAACTCATGAGATAAGTGAGAGTGCCCCCCCCCCCAATTTTTCTCTAGGCCAAAACCTACCTAGTAGGTCTACTTGCAAAGCTAGGGTTTAGACTCCCTTGTTCAATTTTATGATATTTTGAGGTTATATCATGATTTTATAAGCTATTTATAAATTTATAAACCTATCTACCAATATTACACACCTTCTATCTCCATATCTCCATCTTAACTTCCAAGATTTGCATGTTTGTGTAAGGGGAAAGTACCCCCTATCTAAGATAAAATAGGTGGCACTTCCCTTATTTTATCACCAAAAATAGATATTTGAGGTGTATATAAAATATTAAATTATTAATTTTTCACAAATTTATGTCTTGGTTGCATGATTTGACCCTTCAAAATGACAAATTCTAAGACTATTCCTTCTTGAAGTAGATTGTGCAGGCTTTAAGACCATGTATTATGTCTCTACTTATTTAAGCCTTATCCATTTTATATATAAATTATATAAAGGTATATGTATGTTTAAATATTAATTTTATCATGTCTCTAACCTCAATTCAACACCTTGATCTCCCAAGCACCGTTTATGCTCTTGAAATCACAAGACTAGGTTTACAAACCCTGACTATGTTGACTTATTTTAAGGTGCCTGCCTATAGGTAATTATGAATTATTTATCTTCAAAAAAATGTAAAAAATTTATATATAGTCATAAATTATAATTTTATTCCTTTTATATATATTATTAATCATCCTCATGCCATATCTACCTCAAGGAAATCAACTTCTTTATATTTCTACCCCTCTCTGCCCTCTTTCAGTTGTAGGTATAAAATGGATTTGGAAATCTTATTGTAAGCAAATTTTAGGTCTGAGACCATGATAAAAAACTTATCCTCATATATATTTAATATATTTTTTTTTTTGGATCATTTTTCTCTTTTCATGCCATCTCCACACCTATACATACTCTTTTTCCATTCATTGTTTGACTCAGTCAACACTTGGCTCTGGGTGTCATAGAGTTTTTTAATGGATCATTTCACACATTAAAGGACATGTAAAGATCATGATAACCTTTATGTAAGTTTTAATATGCCATTCATAATTATAAATCACTTATATACCTTATATGCACCTATAACTGACCCATTTGGACTTTCCCAATCTTGACTTTGGACACCTGCTAAGTTAGCTTCTTGTATGTGGTTTTTAGCCTTAGAGGACATCTTGTTTGTTTCTCAAGAGAATTATGAAACCAATTGAATAATAATACAATAATTATTCAATCCATCAAACATTTAATAACACGTACACTTTGTGAGGAAGAGACACTTTCCTAAACTTGAAACTTAGGTTGGTTGTAGGTGACTATGCCTAGGCCATTTATACAGACTGGTCCACCCTTGGTAAGTGAAAGCCATCTTATATTATCCTATTAATGTTTTAAATTTTAATTATTATATTTATTATTTCAATAATACATTTCAACTCAATTTCAAGCATCAAATCCACTTATGGCTTATGAAAAACCATTTAACCTAGACTGTTGTAGATATCACTATATGATTTTAATGAACTAATTGGCATATTGAAGGTTCTTGAAAACTATGCTCCATAACATATATATGGTTATAATTTTTAAAGGTTATAATATTATGTGGGAGATTCATCATAAATATAATATGAGGTTTTGGATCTCAATGCAAACCTATATGAGGGTGTCCCAAAAAGGGGCCAAACCTCTAATTTTTGTTTTTTGGGAAACTGATCCCTGAGTTCCATAATCATTATTTTAGGAGTGAATTTCCACCTTGTCAATAAAAATAAGATTTAAATTTGTTCTAAAATTCTTCTGAATTATATCAAAATAATGGAGAAGTTTCATCACATGTTTCAAACCCTCTATATGACTTTTAAACTCTCTACTTATGCCATTTATAGGTGATCTTTCTAAAGTATAGGTAGTAAGTAGGGCTATGAAATACATTCATGGTATATGAAACTATAATAACCCTTATATCTCTTTTTAATGTGAATATATATCTTCTCTATCTTTTTAAGACTTGAAACAAGTCAAGAAATCTTATTTCAATGTGGAAACCTCTTGTAAACAATTATAGATGAGCATGCTAATGGAAAAATTATGTGAGTTAATGTGTATGACTACCATAGTCTCTTCATCTTGATAGGTGAATATATATAAATAGTTTCCTTGGTATGACAATGTGTTCCACATCTTTAAACTCCAATTTAAATTCCATGAATCATGTTAAATATGCTCCACACCTATGATTCCCTATGACTACAAGTGGAAATGAGCAAAAAGTTTATTGTGTATAAAAGCAAGACTACAATTTATCTAAAACATGGTGTTATGAGATCAAACATGAAATTTCAGTGATTAATATGATCTTGAGACTAGTATAAATATTACACCACATCCCTTTGAGACCTTTGAAAAGAAACACATAGTCTATAATATGGAAAACTGATTAAGACTACATATGGTGAACCCTCATACAAAGTGAGTTATATTCCTCATCCAAACATCATAAAATATTAAACCAAGAATGGTGACCATTGGAGAAATAATTAAAAGTAATTTAGAAGCAACCTCAACATCTAGATTTTATGGACTCTCCTAAACAAGAATAAAACCTGAAGGGATCATAGATTGATAGGCATATTTACACAATCAACTTCAAATGGATGATTCATAAATCATAGTTCATAATTATAAAACTTATTGATATGAAAATTAATGTATTTGAGTGTGAAATAACCTCTCAAAATCATTATACCTAAAACTCTTTATACTAGTCGTACCAAGTACAAAACTGCAAGTCACTTTTGTGTGACTAGAAAGGTGAAAAGGAAACAAAATGGATTTGATAAATAAAATAAATTTAAAAATTAAAAAAAAAACATGGATATGAGTGTATGGAATATGAATAATCACATTTCCACCTTTTCCAAGTGGCACACTGCCCAAAGAGGTTGTACAGTGCCATCTTTTCCTCTTTTGCCATGAAAACTACTTTTTCTCTAAACAGCCTACCATATTTTTAGTATTTTTAGTTATCTAAGACTTATATTGACACATGGTACATTAAAACATATTGTGAAACTTCTATATTTCCCAAGAAACATGTACTAAGCATCAGATGCACTATTTTGATCCCTCAAATGACCTAAAAATAATATAAGGACATAAAAAGTAATTAACCAAAGCTAATGTAACATTAGTTGACATCAATTAACCTATAAAAACCTCTTGAAAATATATTATACCACCTTATAGACCTAAAAAGTCAATTTTTTACTAGGGGTGCACCAATTTGACTTATAAGTCAAATTTGGTCAACAGTCACCTGGTGCTAAGGACTAAAAAGTGGGATGGCACTTCACCTAGAAAATTAAAAATATAAAAAAATAAAAAATTAAAGAAAACCAAATCTATTGGTGATATTAATCCACTTTAATTGGAAAACTAAGTGTATTCAATTCAGTAGAGGTAAAGAATTTAAAGAAAATATATGTTATGAATCAAGTCAATTATAGATACATTGCCATTTAATGAATAGTTACTAGTGTAAATTTGAGATCTCATACAACCATTAATTTCCATATTTTTATAGAACCAAAGATATTAAGTGTGAAATAATGGATTCTTATTCATATGTTATGCTTTCCCCCTTTTCTAATTTAATTGTATAACCTGATCAATACAAAGATATAATGTTTGATGAAGCTACCTTCAACTACAAATTCAAACATTATTTTACTATATGGAAATTAAAGCAATAAAATCCTATAGCCTTAGAGATCAAAAATTGAATTTTACACAAAGATATAGAGAGGACCTAGTGTTAATAAAATTAGGAGGCTTAAATAATGTAATGGTATGGAAAATCCTGAGGTAATGCCCTACATTAACCTATTATTTGATTTATTTACACAATTTTTTGGAAAGACCTTGCATTTATACCAATGTATCACCCTAGAAGTTTATATTATTGGGCCTAACTTTTAAAAATAATATAGGTTCACCTTCCTTAAAATGGCTTATAATTAATCCCTAGTTAATTCATGAACGTATGTAAATAATGTAACCAATAATTTGTAGGAATGGGCTAGTGACCCTAGTACCTTCTCAATTAATGACCCTATTTCTACTATCCCCATTTCCATTTTTAGGCCTAGAATCATAATTTCTATGGCTTTGATAAACCAAATTTATGGTTTCCCCAATATAACATACATTAAAAAGGTTTATATTCCCTTGTTCAACACCATCCTCACTTCCACCAAGGTCATAGATATTGATGAGATCTTTATTTCAAATTTGATTAGCCAAGCCCTTAATTCATCAAATAGACTAGAATATATCTTCTATATGATGTCATTTATGGTAGACACCATAACTTGGAATATTCACTAAAATTTTGAGGAACCCTAAGAGCCATTATCTAAATATCCTAAGAACTAGACTTATGATGAATAAAATATTCTTCATATACATAAATTAGGAAGAATATGACCAAACTAACTGAGACCTTGTATTTAATGGCATACCAAGCCACTTATGGTAAGGACATTCCTAGATTATTTGATCAAATCCAAAGAACAATTGAAAATATTGGTCACTATTAGTTTTATCCAGACCATACGGTCATAAGAATAGAGGGAACCATAGATCCTCCTTTGTATCTACCCTAGTTGGTCCTAAATAAGGTGGTATAGAAATAAATTATACAATAGATAGCTAACTCTATGGATGTTAATATTTAAACTAGCGCTTATTAGGATAGAGTTGAAGGCTTGAACACATAATTTTATCAGTCAACTAACATATTTTATTAATCAAACTTTATACAAATATATAGGAGACACATTTCCTATAATTTGGGATGCTTAGATCACTTCAATCTCTCAACATGTTATAACCTTATAACTCTATAAATATACCCATATATTATTGTTTTTTATTGACAACTATAACCTACCAAATAATATAATCTAACCTAGGTAATAATATAATTATTATTTACCATAGCAAACTCCTTAATGTAAACACTAATCCTTAACATTCCCTCCCTTAGTGTTTACATGGGGAGAGAAAAGATAACTATACATCCCTATATTTCACTCCCTTAATTTTATCTTGTAGACATTGGCTTCAACCAAAAATGCATCTAATAATAAATGAAACTTTTACATTAGAGAAGAGAATTATTAAAAAATGCCTTTTAAACATAGGTTTATTTGAAAAAATGCCTCTCAAGGATTATTTGAAGTTTGTAATTAGAATGGACTTCACTCAATAAACTAAATATGACTCTAGTCTATAACTAGACTTGATTATAAACACAAAGGATACTTTTGACTAAAAATGCCTCTGAATAAAAAAATGCAATTGACTATTGAATTGCTACCAATTTATTGACTCTCTTATAATGACTCAATTATACAAAAATATAAATGACTCAAAACTAAAAAATAAACTATAAAATAATAATAAAAACTTAAAATCCATCAAAGTTTGACACTTGAAAAACTAATATAAAAATTAAACTAGGTGACTCAAATTTAAAATATTAAATAAGAAATTAAAAAACAAGCATAAAAATAAAATTCCAAGAAATGAAAACTTAGTAAATAAATATATTAATAAAAATGACTCATAAACTAAATTCAAATTAAAAAATCCATGAATTAAAAACAAAAAAAAATCAAAACTTAAAAATAAAAGACTCAGATTTTATTTTTAAATAAATATCCACTAAGGCTATAAAATCTCGATGACCAAAAAAAAAATTACTTATACCTAAAACTCTAAAAAATTAAATACTATGAATTATAATAAAACAAAACCTAAAATATTAAATCCTCATTCTTCCTTTAAGATATAGATGGTGTCAATTTAGTGAGGATCAAGCATATTTTGATGTTGATCAAGGTCACTATTCTATGGTGAGTTTTGAAAGAGTTATGGATGTTATTGGAAATAGAACTCAACATAATTAGAGGTCTATCAAATAGGTAAAGCTAAGTTGACTTTTGGGTGTAGGATTGGTTGTAAGAGATCCATAATATAGGGTTAGGTCAAATGTAAGTTGTTGAGTCAAACATGGTAGTATGCAGAGTGCCATGAATCTATGCAATGAACAATGGTAAGGATACAAGATAATGGCAGGACAAACAGGCCAACCACTATGTTGAGTCATGAATAGATGTCACTATTCAAAAGCATGGATCTTGTACCATATGGAGAATATATATAATATTTTTGATTTTCTAAATATTTGGAAAATAAAAATACTTACACAAAAAATACTAAATATATATATTCTCTATATTTTTTTTCAAATTTTAGAATTCACAAAATGACTAGTGATGGGCTGAAAAACTATAGAAATAATGAATAGGGTGGATGTAGAATGGAAAATATAGATGGGTAATGGAGGTAAAAAATTCTCACATGGTCAACATTGAGAATTGATTACCAGTTTGTAAGAAGGGTGGATGAATATATTAACAATAGTTTCATGTGGTCTCCACAAAAATACTATTCAAAAATAATTTTGATGAAAATTACAAGCAAATGCAATATACAAAGTGGTCCCATTACATTGCTTGTTTTGATACTAGATATTGAAAATAACCCTTATCCAATTAGATCTGAAGGCTTGAACACATTATTTTATCAATCAACTAGCATATTTTATTAATCAAACTTTATACAAATATATAGAAGACATATTTCGTATAACTAGGGATGATCTAAACCTTAAATCTCTTAACCTATTAACCATATAACTCTATAAATCTACCTATTTATTATTATTTGTTATTCACAAAAATAACATGCCAAATAATATAATCTAACTTAGGTAATAATATAATTACTATTTACCATAGTAAACTCCCTAATGTAAATGCCAATATTTAAAAGTTAGACTAAGAAGTTCCAAATAAAGAGTTGTCCACCCACCTCCCATCAATACTGGTAGGACCCATTATCTAAATATCCTAAGAACTAGACTTACGATGAATAAAATATTCTTCATATACATAAATTAGGAAGAATATTACCAGACTGACTGAGACCTTCTATCCAATGGCATACCAAGCCACTTATGGTAAGGACATGTCTATATTATTTGATCAAATCCAAAGAATAATTGAAAAGATTAGTGACTATTAGTTTTATCCAGACCATACGATCATAAGAATAGAGGGAACCATAGGTCCTCCTCTGTATCTACCCTAGTTGGTCCTAAACAAGGTGGTATAGAAAGAAATTATATCATAGATAGCTAACTCTATGGATTTTAATATTGAAAATAGCGCTTATTATGATAGAGCTGAAGGCTCGAACACATAATTTTATCAGTCAACCACCATATTTTATTAATCAAACTTTATACAAATATATAGGAGACATATTTCCTATAATTTGGGATTCTTAGATCACTTCAATTTCTCAACCTATTAACCCTATAACTCTATAAATATACCCATATATTATTGTTTATTATTCACAATAATAACCTACCAAATAATATAATGTAACCTAGGTAACAATATAATTATTATTTACTATAGTAAACTCCCTAATGCATACACTAATCCTTAACATTCCCTCCCTTAGTGTTTACATGGGGAGAGAAAAGATAAATATACATCCCTATATTTCCCTCCCTTAATTTTATCTTGTAGGCATTGACTTCAACCAAAAATGCATCTAATAATAAATGAAACTTTTACGTTAGAGAAGAGATTTATTAAAAAATGCCTTTTAAACATAGGTTTATTTGAAAAAATGCCTCTCAAGGATTATTTTAAGTTTGTAATTAAAATGGACTTGACTCAATAAACTAAATATGACTCTAGTCTATAACTAGACTTGATTATAAACACAAAGGATACTTTTGACTAAAAATGCCTTTGAATAAAAAAATGCAATTGACTATTGAATTGCTACCAATTTATTGACTCTCTTATAATGACTCAATTATAAAAAAATATAAATGACTAAAACCTAAAAAATAAACTATAAAATAATAAAAAAACTTAAAATCTATCAAAGCTTGACACATGAAAAACTAATATAAAAAATAAACTAGCTGACTTAAATTTAAAATATTAAATAAGAAATTAAAAAACAAGCATAAAAATAAAATTCCAAGAAATCAAAACTTAATAAATAAATATATTAAGAAAAATGACTCATAAACTAAATTCAAATTCAAAAATCCATGAATAAAAAAAATAAAATCAAAATCAAAACTTAAAAATAAAAGACTCAAAGATTTTATTTTTAAATAAATATCCACTAAGGCTATAAAATCTCAACGGCCAAAAAAAAAATACTTATACCTAAAACTATAAAAAATTAAATACTATGAATTATAATAAAACAAAACATAAAATATTAGATCCTTATTCTTCCTTTGAGAGATAGATGGTGTCCATTTAGTGAGGATGAAGCATATTTTGACGTTGATCAGGGTCACTGTTCTATGGTGAGTTTTGAAAGAGTTAGGGATGTTATTGGAAATATAACTCAACATAATTAGATGTATATCAATTAGGTAAAGCTAAGTTGACTTTTGGGTGTAGGATTGGTAATAAGAGATCTATAATATAGGGTTAGGTCAAATGTAAGTTGTTGAGTCAAACATGGTAATATGCAAAGTGCCATGAGTTTGTGCAATGAACAATGGTAAGGATACAAGATAATGACAAGACAAATAGGCTAATCCACTATGTTGAGTCATGAATAGATGTCACTATTCAAAAGCATGGATCTTGTACCATATGGAGAGTATATATAATATTTTTGATTTTTTAAATATTTGGAAAATAAAAATACTTACACAAAAAATACTAAATATATATATTCTCTATATTTTTTTTCAAATTTTAGAATTCACACAATGAATAATAATGGGTGGAAAAGCTATAGAAATAATGAATAGGGTGGATGTAGAATGGAAAATGTAGATGGGTGATGGAGCTAACAAATTCTCACATGGTCAACATTGAGAATTGATTACCAATTTGTAGGAAGGGTGGATGAATATATGAACAATAGTTTCATGTGGTCTCCACAAAAATACTATTCAAAAATCATTTTGATGAAAATTAAAAGCAAATGTAATATACAAAGAGGTCCCATTACGGTGCTTGTTTTGATACTCGATATTGAAAATAACCCTTATCAGGTTAGAGCTAAAGGCTTGAACACATTATTTTATCAATCAACTAGCATATTTTATTAATCAAACTTTATACAAATATATAAAATACATATTTCCTATAATGGGGGATGATCTAATCCCTTAAATCTCTTAACCTATTAACCTTATAACTCTATAAATCTACCTATTTATTATTATTTCTTATTCACAAAAATAACATGCCAAATAATATAATCTAACTTAGGTAATAATATAATTACTATTTACCATAGTAAAATCCCTAATGTAAATTCTAATCTTTAAAATTTAGACTAAGAAGTTCCAAATAAAGAGTTTTCCACCCACCTCCCATCAATATTGGTAAGATCCAATACACCAGATGGGAAAATTTCCATCCAATGGGAAAAATTATAACACACTATAATTTCAAGTGGGAAACTTGCAAGTAATGGGATCCAAGGCAAAGGGTCAACAAACACTTGAACATAGTTAAAGGAAGCGTGAATATTGATTACAACCATGTATCATATCCATTTGATGAAGTATTCATAAATTATTTAAATGATGTAAAGGTCCACGAAAGAATGAACTAGGTAAATATGTCCATGATGGTATCTAGACACATGAAATATCATCTTGAAACCATTGAGGAAGAGGCCAAGAAATTGAGGTAGAGCATTGGGTTTCAAAACCTCCTCTAGAATCCTCCCTATAGGTTTAATCCCAAGGATAAGAATAGGTTGGTCCATTAGGACAATCACCTATGGGAAGTTAATAAGAGGTCATCTAAGGGCCTCTTTAACATCCCATCCTAGTGGTCATAGTTAAATTAACACCCTAATGTCCATACTTCCTTAGCTTGATACCACTACTCAAGGTCTCATAGCTATAACTCACTCCAAATTGTTTCCATTTATATGAATCAAAACAATATAATCAGTAAGTCAACCATCTTTCTTCCCTCCTATTTATAGTCTAGTTCCATTCATAATTCTATTCTAAACCATTGCACCATCACCTCCATTAGTATCCCCTTACCCTAGATAAGTATTCACTTCCCCAAGATCATCACCAATAGTCACTAATACTCTCACTTTATCACCAATTTTCCCCATCAAATTCAATTACTATTATTTCACCCCTTTCAACATTGAATTTTACTCTTGTTAGATCCCCTTTGTATATAAGAGGAAGTAGGTAGTTCCTTCAATTTCTCCTCAAAGCATTGTTGGCCAAATTTGGCTTACATACCAAAATTTGTATAATTTAAAATAAGAAGCTAATTAGGGTCCTAATTGAAGATTAATCTAGTGGCACAAAGATAAAATAGGTTGTAGGAGAAGATCAAGTCACTTGCAAAGATTTTGAAACACTTTAAGTAAGCTTAAAGTGTAAATTTAGCAATCTCAAGGGACCATACCATCATGGCACATCATGCAAGAGTAAGTAGAGAAAGTTGGTCATGAATTTAATAATTACACTTGAGGAGTATATCAGATCCAAGGAATTTCATGAGCATGATTTACTTTGTTTGAATATTATCCCCTACAAATTTAGCACCTCGATGAGTCTTTTATCTCAAGATACAAGTATTCAAAGTTGAACTAGTAGAATGAGATGTGTGTAGGGATGCCAAGTTAAAGGCTCATAAAATAGCCATTTGGATTCAAAAGTTCCCAAAGATAAATGTGGAACTGACAAGTGTTAATATCTCAAGTGTTGGAGCAAATATATAATGGTGCATATTGACTAACAAGGCTAGTGGGCCTAAATAGATCAATAGAGAACATTTAATCATACAAAAGTAGATCGATGGTGAGTGAGAAGTTAGTGAGCCAATAAATCTTGAAAGGTAATGATAAGCTACCAAGTGTCATGACTGTGGTAACTACTAGATAAATCAATAGAGTGTATTTAAGCCATGCAAAATCATATCAATGGTGTGCATTAGGTCAAAGGGTCAACCAAGCTCAAGGTGAAATTTTTTTTGATAAGTGGTATAATCATGTTAATCACTAAAACTAATAGAAATATCCTAAGAAGGGATGCATAACTAAAAAATGGCATAATTCAAAAAACCCAGATCAAGATCAATGGTTGATATAAAAATTCAAATCCTTGAGACTTAAATGGAGATCAAATATGGTCAAGGTCAAACCAGAGAATTTTTTTCAAGGGGATGCCATGAAGGTAGACATGTCAACTTCAATGGGTTTTTTGCCAAAACTAATAGTGTGGTTAAGCCTTTGGCAATGTGGTCTTGAAGTTGATTATGACCTTTTTTCCATTCTTATACAACAAACATAAATTAGTAGGGAGTAATCCAAAATAAAACAAGATCAAAATATTTTAATCTAGCTATTGTAACTACTTAAATTCCATAATTCAAATTTAAAATGACTTGATCATAGTGTTGTAACTTTAAGGAGCATCAATGTAGGCCAAAAAAGATTGAAAAATATTGATATGATTTTTATGGCCATCAACATTTTGATCTTTTTTAATGGAATCAATGTTGAATGATTAGAAATCTTGGTCATTAAGCTCCCTTCTCCATACTTCTATTGTAAAAGGTTACTACAAGGTTAGCTAGTAAAGGAATCCCCCTTGAATTCATTGAGATATCTTCTATTTCATATATTAGAGAAAGATTTAATATGACAAGAACTTATCCCCAAATGTAATATTAATCTCTTGGTCATCCTATTATTTTAAATAGTGTAATCCTCACTACCCAAATGGCCATTAAGAATCAGGTGTTCATCCCATTCAATAGAGGTAGTCCACTAAATTTTACCTAGTTTGGTGTCATTCCTATGTCTTCCCTTAAGAGTATCCCATTATTCTCAAGAGAAGGTCAAATAATTACTATTGAGCACATCTAGGATGTTACCAACCTTTGTTCCATTCATGATATTATTTAAGATAATGTGTCTATCAGACTACTTGTTGCTTCCTTCAAAGAAAAAACATTGTAGTGGTATAGAAATATTTCACTGAAATCCATTTCTACATAGGATGAGTTAGGTTCAGCCTTAGATAATTTGAGGACAAATCTAATCATCTATCTTTAGTTGAACAACTTACTAACATAAAGAGAGATCATCACGAGTTCATGTTTGATTTCAACCTCATATTCCAAAATACATGTAATAGAATACCTTTATTGATTAAACCATATCATAAATATGCCTTCTTATATTATTTGATATTTCTTAAATCTAATATTAGTGTGATGATATAGTTCATGGCTGGTAATACTTTGCCAAATACTTATGAGGTTACAATAAGAGTAGGAAATAGTTTGATACAAGTTGGTAATCTTGATATAAGGCCTTTAATACCTATATTCCTAGATTTAAAATTTATTTCACCTTGTCAAGTTCCTCAATTTCCATAATTATCCCCTATTCCACCTCTTTAAGCTCAAGTTACATGCCCTTCTAGTCAAGCCAATGAGATTAATGAACTAAAAGGTTTACTTTAATCTTTTAGAAATGAAATAAAAAAACTTAAGAGGTAATAATATTAGACTAATTAACTATATCAAAAATAAAATTAGACTACTTATCATCCCTTTAGAGATCAAATGCCTCTTTATCAAGGATTTAGAGAAAAAAGACCATCCTACCAATCAGAAGGAGCCATAGTTCAAGCTAAACCATATGCATCTATTGATCCTAAAGAACCTTCCACATTAAAATTTATTATTCCCACACCACCTATAAACAATTTTATGCATGACTCAATTTGATAGCCCTCTAACCTTAATGATGCTTAGGACCAAGTCTTGGTATCACAAAACATTACTATAAAGAGAAAAAGAAGAATTGTGTCTTCAAGGATGACAATATCAATAGAAAATTTTGGTACCCAAAGGAGAGGATCAACGAGTTCAAGGGAAACCCAATGACATTAATTTAAATAGGAAAATAAATTATTATGTTTTTTTCAATCATGGTGGTGAGACTAACAGTTTAAGTGGTCAAGTTATAGTTGTAACTAGAGTTAAAAAGAGATCCATTGATGAGGATAAATATGTGAATAATGATTCAATTACTCCTAATGTTGTTTTCAAGAGTACCAAATATCAATTTACTACCCCTACAACATATAAAAATCAAAATGTAGAGGCTAGGAAGGTCATCAAATACCTTTGGTCTATGAACAACTAGTGGTTCAAAAGGTATAGCTAAATGTTACTAGAGATCCATTTAAAATAGTGGATCATATAAATAAATATAAATTTAAAATTAACACATTTTACTCCATTTATATTCCAATACAAAAATATATGCTCATCCAAGATCTTTTAGCTCTCAAGGGGTCTCTAGAACTAGTTGAGAAATAAGGAATTGTCTTGACTTATTTGGACCAACCAATGAAACATCAATTAAATTTGGTAAATAATATGGTAAATGGGGAAAAATATAAGGTAAATTCAAGTAAAATTACTCTCTTCTAACTTTTTTTTATATTTGACAATTGTTTAGTTCATAAATATATAGTGGATAGTGGAGCCAGTAACACTGTCATGCCTAAGCAAATTACATATAAACTTGGTCTTGTCTATGAACCAAATGTTATAGGATTATTAAAATTGTATGGTTAACCAAAAAATATATTAGGAATCATTAAATATCTAAATTTGACACTACATGCTTGTCCCAACATTACCATTCAATAGGATGTAGTTGTGGTGGACTTGCCTCCCTATTTTACCATGTGTCTTTCAAGGGACTTCACCTCAAAACTAGGGGATACTTATCAGCTAATTAGACATATTTTATGATTATAACTAGGTATGGTACTAAGGTAACAATAAATTATTAACCCATTTCACGTTTTAATATAGATCCATATATGCCAAGTCTTCTAAACACTAACTGTGTCATCTTAGAGGAGGTGCTAAAAACTAGTGTAGAGGAAATTGAATGGGATTCCAGATTTTGTCCTTGATGAGTGGGCTTCTATATCAAATTAATATGTTACTTATAATATAATTAAATAAGTACTCAGTGTTTATTTCCTTCATGAGAAAGATGCACCAATTCTAGACTTGATGAAGGATGATGAGTCTAGTGATGGTCTATGACAATTATACTTTGATGGATCAAGGAATAAGCATGGTATAAAGGCTGGAATGATGTTTATTTATATAAAACATAAAAATTATTTATAATTTATTAATTTTAAATTTACTTTTTCAAAAAATATTGTATAATATGAGGCACTAGTTCATGATTTACAATGGGCTAGGAAGATGAAAGTCAACAACTTAGAAGTCTTTGGTGATAGTTAACTTGTAGTTTACCAAGTTATATGTATTAATTTATATATAAACCATTTATTAAATATTAAAATAATAGATTATGGGACTTACTTGAAGAGTTTCAAGCCTTCAACATTTAGGCAATACCAAGAGATGAGAACAAACGTGCAGATAGGTTGGCTTCCATTGGGGCATAATTTAGTATCCTAGCCAATGTAAAAAATGAAAAGGTCTACTCACATATTAAGGTGATTTTAAGGACTTATATACTAGATAATAATAATAATAATAATTTTTAATTGTTTGAAGATGATAATTATATTATCAAATTCTCACAAGAAGAGGTTGAGTTTTCCTTAAGAAATCAGTCAAAGTACTTGTAGCAGTATGGTTATCATATTGTGCAACTAAAAACAAATAAGTTGCCAAGGGATTGGTCACACTTGATAACATATTCAATGGTGATTATGATATGAGGAAGGAAAATTCATCTTTGTCAAAAGAAGAAGAACACTATGCCAATGTGGAAGTTGTACCTAGTTAGAACCTAAAGTTGGGTAAAGTATGCACTTATTTAGAGAAAGAATATTGCATTGAGTTATGTGCAAGTTTTGTTGATGTATTTGCATGGAAATATAGTGATATAAATGGATTTAACCCAAGTATATGTCAAAAAACCATTGATATGGAAGATGAAACTAAGCCAGTAAGACAAAGACAAAGGCCTATTAATCCTAAGCTTGAGCCTTTGATGAGAGTTGATCTTCATAAGATCATTGATTCAGCTATTATATTTGTAATCAAGCACTCATCTTGAATGGAAAAAATTATTCCATTATGGAAAAAGAATGGTGAAATTATATTGTGTGTTAACTTTAGTGAATTGAATAAGGCTTCCCTTAAAGACCACTATCCATTGCCATCTATGGAATAGATTTTATAGCTGGTTGTAGGTTAAGAAAGGGTTTCCTTATTAGATGGTTATAGTGATTAAAATCAGATTTTGGTCAATGAAGAGGACCAATTCAAGATAGGATTCACCACCAAGTGGGAGAAATTTTCATATATAAATATACCCTTTGGTTTATCCAATGATGGAGAAATTTTTTAGAGAGCTGTAGATATAGAATTCTAGGGCCTTCTAAAAAAATATGCACTAGTATATTTAGATTATATAATAGTGTTTTCAAAGAATGCAATTGAGCATAGGGTTCACATTGAGAAAGTGCTTAAAAGGTGTAGGTAATTTGGGGTATCCTTAAATCCCCAAAAATGTGTCTTATTAGTTCATGAAGGTAATATTCTTGGACATATAGTTTTAATGCATGGTTTAAACATAGATAATGAAAGAATAGATTTAATTCTTGCACTTTCCTTACCTAAGCACAAAATATTTTTGAAAAGTTTCTTAGGGGAGATCAATTTTATTAGAAGATACATCTCAAATTTGACATTCTATCTAAGCCACTTGTAACCATGAAAAGATGAATTAGAGTTTTATCTGGTCTAAGAAAGGAGTAAATATTTCTTATGTAATTAATAAATCCATTGCTAGTGCTATTATGCTCATGAACTTGGATTTCATAATGGACTTAATTTTGTACACCTATGCTAATATTGATAGCATTATATGCATTATTATGCAATAGAATCATGAGGCTTTGGAGTAGCCAATATAATTTTTTAGTCAAGGCTTGGAGGAGTATGAAACAAGGTACTATTTTGTTGAAAAACATGTAATTTTTATTATAAGGTCTCTCAAGAAGTTTATCTACTTGTTGTCTAAAAATAAGTTACACCTAATGGTCGCCCATCTAAGTATCAAGGAGTTTCTCTTGAACAAAGATGCAAATGAGAAAAGAGATAGTTGGATAACAAAAGTAATAGAGTATGATGTGGAGATCATGGTAACAAAGATAATTAGAGGCAAAGGACTTTGTGAGCATCTATTCCAAGACTTACAAGAAGCCAATGAGGTGGTTATGGTGTCAATTGATGAAGAAGTTGTAGCTGATCATACCTCAACTTATAGATGATATCATGATTTGTTAATATATATCCAAGATGGTCTTTATTACTCTCATCTCACTCATTCAAAAATAATATATATAATATTGAAATCAATTCCATTCCTTCTTGTTAATGGTTTTTTGTTCAAGAAAGATGTCAATGGTATGTTGTTAAGATGCATTGAACCACATCAAATGGAAAGGTTGTTTGAAGAGTTTCATGATGGACATGGTGGAGGGAATTACTTATAAAAGACTACAAGCCAAAAGATCATGATAGGTGGGTATAATTGGCCAAGTATATTTGGTGATTATCATGCATGGGTTACAAAATTCAGACAATGTGCTATATTTATAGGAAAGGTGAAACTTGTAACCTTACCTCTCTAGATAATTATTTTATATCAACCCTTTATCCAATGGGGATTGGAATTTATTAGTATCATTAACCCCCCTTCAATCTCAGGTCATAAATGGATACTAATTGCTATAGATTACTTCACTAGATAAATAGAAGAAGTGGTATTAAATGAAACAAGCAAGACCAATGTTCAACATTTCTATGAAGCCCTGATTACTAGTTTTGGAGTCCCTTTAACCATTATTTCTAAAAATGATATTGCCTTTGTGGGGTTTAAAATCATCCAGTGAGAATTTCAACATAGTATATTTCTTAACACTTCATCAAATTACTACCCACAAGGTAATGTTCTTATTGAGTCCACAAATAAGAACCTATTAAAGATCATAAGGAGGGATATTAAAGATAATCAGAAGTCATGGCACCTCAATATGAAGTCAACTCTATGGGTTGATAGGATCACCAAAAAAATATCGATATCCAACTCTTTATATAAGTTGGTGTATGTTAAGGAAGTGAGAATGCATATTTCTCTTGAATTCCCTACTTTAGAACTAATGCATCAATTTGATTTGTTGGAGAATGAACCAATGGATATTAGGCATGTTGAGCTTATAGAACTAAAGGAAGTTAAAAATAAGTCCATGTTGGCCATGAAAGCTCATCAAACACATGTGAAGAGATCCTTTGACAAAAGAATTTCTTCAATAAGTTTTAGAGAAGGAGATTTGGTCCTCAAGTGGGATGAGGATAGAGCTAAGATAGGGATGCATACAGATTTTGACTCTCTTTGGATTGGTCCATACATAATCTCTAGCTACAAATACCACAATTCTTTCTAACTTACAAATATGGATGGTGAGGAGCTTCTTATCCTAGTTAATGGGACACACTTGAAATATTGCTATTAAAGAAGCTAAGTTATTTATACATAATAATTTATCTTATTTCCCTCTAAGTGTTATTTATCACATTAGATTGTTTTTTTTAATCTCAAATAAGTGTTTTATTTGTGCAATTGTGTTATTAGATTATTTTCCCTATTTTCTATGTTTCCTTCTTAGCCTTGGTCAAATTGTTATCTTATTTCAGTTAAATAAGTTTATTACAGTCATAGAGTAGATTGGTCATTATTTATGAGTCTAAGAGTCATGTAAATGGTTTGATTTCTCAAACATAATAGGCATACTACCCAACTATGTCACCAAAGATGTTGGGCAAATTTGGCTTACATACCAAAATTTGTCTAATCTAGAAAAAGCAGCTAAGTAGTGTCCTGATTGGAGAGTAATATAATGGCACACAGAAAAAATAGGCTATAGGAGAAGATCAAGTCACTTACAAAGCTTTTGAAACACTTTAAGTAATCTTAAAGTGTAAATTTGGTAATATCAAGGGACCAAACCATCATGGCACATCATGAAAGAATGAGTGGAGTAAGTTGGTCATGCATTTAATAATTACACTTGAGGAGTTTCCTAGACCAAGTAATTACATGAGTATGATGTTCTTCATCTGAAAATCATCCCTTGAAAATTTGGCACCTTGATGAGTCTTTTATCTCAAGATACAAGTATTCAAAGTTGAACTAGAAGAATGAGATGTGTGCAGGGACATAAAGTTAAAGCCTTGTAAAGTATTCATTTGGATTCAAAATTTTCCAAGGATGAATATAGATCTAACAAGTGTCAAGATCGCAAGTGCTTGAACTAAGATTTAATGTTGCATGTCAATTGACAAGACTAGTGGCCTAAAATATATCAATAGATTGCATTTAATTATACCAAAGTAGATCAATAGTGAGTGAGAAGTCAATGAGTAAATGAATATTGAAGGCTAATGAGAAGCTACCAAGTGTTATGACTATGGTAAATTCTAGATAAATCAATGGAGCATGTTCAAGCCATGTAAAATTAGATCAATGGTGTACATAAGGTCAAAGGGTCAACTAAGCTTAGGGTAAATGAGAAATTGGTAAGTGGTGTAAGTATGTTAATCAATAAAACTAACATTAGGATCCTGAGAAGGGATCCATAGTTGACAAATGGCACAATTTAGCAAACCCAGATCAAGATTAATTGTTGATATCAAAAGTCAAATCTTTGAGATTTAAATGGATATCAAATATGGTTGAGGTTGAAATAAAGTAAATATCTCAAGGGGATGTAATAAAGGTAGACACATCAACTTTTATGGGTTCATCACCCAAACTAGCAATGTGGTTAACCCTTTGGCAAGGTGGTCTAGAAGTTGATTATGACAATTTTCTCCATTTTTACACACTACAAATGAACTAGTAGGGAGAAATCTACACTATAACAAGATCACAATAGATTGATCCAGTTATTGTAACTACTTTGATGATATAATTAATCTTTCAAATTACTTGATCCCATAATTGCAACCATAAGGAGAATCAATGTCAAAAATAGATTGAAAGAGATTGATAGGTTGTTATAGCCATTGACATTATGATCTTTTCTAATTGAATCAATGGTGGATAATTGGAATTATTGGTTATTATCCTCCCTTCTCCATCCTTATATGCATAATCCTCATTGTTCTTATCCCATTATACTATAAATACATGATTATAAGACTTGAAAATCATCCCTCTCTTTGGCATGACTATACTCTACCAAGATTTGTACTATAACACCTATTTGATGCAATAAAAGATTGAATTCCTCCATTTAAAATCTGAATCAAAGTGTGTTTCATGAGTTCATTGATGTGGTTAAGTGGATATATGTTGTCCTTACCTTTATTTGAGTTTTCTCACCTTCATGAATTGTTTTGGTAGTTCTCATAAGTCATTCTAAGTGCATATATAGTCTGTTCATTAGTTTGGAAGTGGATAATTTCCCTCTCATACTAGGTCAATAGATACTCCATGCCTTTAAATGAAATACTTATGTGAGGGTTGATAAAAGAGTAAGTGAAGTGATCTTTTGTAGTCTTGAATGTATCCTATTGTATAAGTATAAGGATCAAACTATTTAGTGCATCACCCCACTTTTACATGGTTTCATATATTATTGGTAATCTTTCTCCCCCTTTTCCTAGCAAGAAAATAGTTTATATTTAGTATAGGTGATATACCCAAAAGGAAACAAACCTTCTATATAGATTTGACCCAAGATTAGGTGATCCATAGCCTAAGGTCATTCCCATGTTAGACTAGGTTTGATCAAGAGGACCTAAATAATTCCCTTCTCAGCTAGGGTACAACCTAGGATACCAATAAGTACCATATAAAATAAGACCTCATAGGAAAATTTAGAGTTGGATTGGATAAAATAAAAGATTCTAAATCCTAAAAACCTATAGTGGTGAAAAATAGTGAAAGGAGTGGTTTAATGAGGAGGAATGAAAGGATAAAAGAGATACATCATGTTTTAAATCATTAGTGAGACCATATAAAGTGATCTTGATGATGAATGGTTATTAAAATAGGATTCTCCAAGTGACACTAAGATCCTGAAGACTAGTATAGTCTTAATTGAATTACTTTAGGATCTAGATGGAGACAAAGGAGATGAAGCAGAATCTATGCCCCTAGCTTATATGCATTAGAAATTAGTAAACCTAACTCTATTCTTGGCACCTCCTAGCACAAAAATGACACCAACAATTATAGTTCCCATAGTTTACACTTCTCAAGTGGTAAGTATACAAGCTCCTCATTCTTTATGTACTATTGAAACTATTACTCTAGTTAGTACGTCTACTGCAACACATATTCTGCAAGCCCTAATCCTTTCACTTTTGATCAAAGCTATGACACCCCATCATCCAACATTATAAATATCTTAATATAATTAATTTCATGTTAATGTTGGATTATTTATATAATTTTTGCAATACCCCTCCTACCTTTTCATTCTTTGCTTCCTCAATCCATCAATCCTCTAGACTTAATAGAAAAGTGAACTTCAAATATTTGGTATCCACCACCATTTTAACTTCCCCATTTACTCCCTCCAAACCATACACTAAATTGGGCCTACCAATTTTTCATATATCCTAAATATAAGCTACAACCATTAAAACATATAATAAGGTGGAGAAATTAAAGCTAATAATTGATGTAGTAATCTAAAATAAGGTTAATGGTTGAAGAAGAGCTATTCCCATTTCCCTCAATTGATAAACTCTTCTCCTAAACCTATATTGCCTTTATAGCAGTCCCCATCTACCAATAATATATATCAAGTAGTAACTTCACAAGAACTATCTACCTTAAACATTCATGAATAGATCTAGAAAATGCAACAAGCAAAAGACATACACAATAATTGGTTATTATTGAATAGATAATAGTAAAGTTTCATTTCAAAAGAGAAATAAAGACTATGAGGAAGGTAAAAATGAAAACTATAATGGTTGAGTGAAATAAGGTATAGTTAGAGAAAATATAATATGTCTTCTCTTTAAGAGAGAATAAAATTGTTTCCCTCTGATATTGCCAATTACAGAGAATACCCCAACACCTTTGTAAACTCTACAAAGGGAGAAATAAAATAAATGTTCAAAGGCTTTGATCAAGACATGGAGGTAATTAAAGGAATAAATACAATATAACCTCCAAGGGACATCATGGATAACATGCAAGGATCAACTCAAAAGTTGTATGACATTATCTAGTGAATTAAAAGTACAAAGGAGTCAGAGCCCAAGTGGGGAGATGTATTCAACCTTGATGATAAGATTAAGAGAATGGAGGATAGATTCCATTTATTAATCCAAGTGATATGAAAAAATCTTATGATGATCAAAGCTTAATAACCATTTTGGATGAAGCATGGGCTATGAGATACATAGTTTCTAGGAGGGATGTACTTATTAGATGGCATCAATAAATGTGAAATTTAGTTCAACAACTCACCAGATATGAGGATCAAGCCATTAAATTTTTTGGGGAAATGATAATCAATGGTGTGATTAACCCAGGTTGGAAATTCATCATTAGGGCCATCTTTGAAGACCTCTAGACAACATTAAATAGTTTTAGGGCAAAAGTCAAGGGTGAAGTATATAAGACCTAGGATGATTTGTTTTAATTGATATATTTTTTTATAAGTATATTAGTTAACATAAAGAGTCTTTATTTGTAGATTGGGGATGTATTAGAAACACATAAAAAATTGATGGATGAGTCCCCCATCTCTTCAAAATAACTCTATTAGACTTTAAATCAATTAAAATGGACTTTTAGGTGAGCCATGACCTCTATTTATAAATTTAGGTGAGTAGGTAAGTATCTCTATCTACCCTACCTCTATCATCTATTTCAATTGTAACTAATTCTCAAATGATTAACCTAACCATATATACAACTTGAGTTACAACTACAATGACCTCTTCGTAGGCAATTTCCATTGTAATTACATAAATTGATTATAATAGAATGTTATTGTAACAATTTTTTTCCATTATTAATGATTGGCTATGTCATGTCCATTCATGACCTATTGATGATGAAACTTTGAGCATGGCTTGATGGATTAGGCATCCCCATCCCAAGCCTATATACACATGTATCTCCAACTTTTCAAATGGTAGATACATTTTTATATTCAATATAAATAGAGACATTTTTGGTTATTTTTTAAAAAAATTGTTTCATAACTTATCTTTTATGTCTATGTTATATTTTTTATGCATTCTATCTAATTTGTAGCTTAGTTTCTTGATATATGCTATAGCAGTTTCAAGTAGCTTATAGTTAACTGTTAAGGTTTTTATCAATTGAAAATGTGTAATAATAATTTTAGGTTGATATATCTTATTTTATTATAAAAAATTTATTAGGTTACTCTATGTATAAATTCCATTTTATTCAACTTCCTATATTTAGCGATAACTAGTTGAAGGTGATCTATAGAATTTGCTATAATATTTTATTAAGAAATGCTATAATAATATTAATAATAATAACCTTTATCTAAAAACTAAGAGTTAATTACATTACATTCCTCAGATCTCTTTAATATATTTTTTAGTTCTATGTGCTAAAGAAATAAGATGAAAGCATTAGTCCTTTAGCATTTATCCTTGTTTTAAAGCTCGTTAGAAATAATTCATGCTCTCTATTTATAGTTCCTCTTTCCTTCCTTACCCTTCCATCTATTTTTGGTTTATTTAAATCTTGACCACTTTAGTTAATTCCATATTAATTACATTCAACCCAAGTGATTCTAGGATTCATATCCATATGTAAACCATCCCAGTTGACATTTTCTTCACTCACACCATTCCATCACTAGTCACTATAAGACCCAATACCTAGAAATCATGCCTTGGAGTGAAGTAAATATTCATCAATTTCCAAAAACCTTGAGGTTACATCATGATTGTTCTCATGTATGTATAAAACCCACATCAACAAACTCATGTTGAGAAACATTCACGCATCCCTCTCAGGAGGATAACTAAAAAAATTAGAATAATAAAAAAATGACTCACATCCCACTCAAAAAAAAATCAAAATCTTGTATATATAATAACATACACATAATCCTTAGGTTAAGACAAAAAAAATAGGACCTAATCAAAAATAATCATCTAGAGTTACAAAATGAAACTTAACTCGATATATTTAATAACACATTCTAGTTTAAAGAACATAAAAAAAGGAGAAGATGAATAAATGGAATGTGTAAATTTTTTGAGGGACTAGAGAGGTATGACATGAATTAAATTTTTTGATTATATATTTTAATTTGTTGTAAGGTGTGTATCCAAATAAATAAGATAATGTATTAAAATTTTATAGCCTATAATTAAACATTTTTAACTAGCATGAGTAGTGCATATAGAAAATCAATGTAGTGAATCCCTATAAGGGTGGGATTAATTTTTTTAAAATGTTTTCTAACTCATCTTAAGTTTTTTAAGTGAATACAAATGAGTTAGGAGATCTACTTATTTTGTGTATACTTAATAAGTGTATTACAAGTTAAATCCCATTATTGATGAGACCTTAAGGCTTTTCAAATAAATGCAATCTCATGGAATTCCATGATTGAAATATAATAATGATATAATATATCAAGAAGGCCTAGGAAAATTTAATAAAATACAACAGGCAGGTTTAAATATCAGATCCACAACCTTTGTTAGTATCCTCCCTTCTTGTAATAAAGGGGAACATGTTACTATCAAATATCAAACAAAATAATAATCTCTAATTTTAAATTATGATTGATATATTACCATTTTTATGTTCATGAATTACTTAAATAATAATACAATCTAAAATTAAAATAAATTCATAGTTATATAACAAATTGTCAGAGATAAAAAATGTTTCTACCTTAAGTTTGATTTATATGATTTTAATGGGGAACCTCTTGATTAGCTATTATTACAAAAAGAGCAGCCTTTTGTCTAGTATAGTTACATCCCTACTCCTCCCTCACATAATTTATTTTTATAAGTTGTTGATATCCTTTTTCTAATAATTATGCTAATAAATCCCATAAGAGCATAGCTATTCTCCACTTTCAACTAATTCATATAATAACTCTTAGTGACTCATTTCAACCAACATAAACTCAAATTTATGTTTTTTTAATTTCTAAAAGAACATGAAATTTTTTAAGTAAATAAATTTATTTGTTGGGGGTGAATGGTAGGGTAATATATTACATTTCTTGACTTTCTTCCAAGATCGTGTGAGAGGGTAAAGTGACAGTTCTTAAAGTTGGAAGAATTTATTATCGTGGTGGAAATATATTTTACCTTGATAAGATCAAAAACCTTTTATTATTAGTAATTACATTGAGATATTTTCCATTTACTTAAACTTACACATATGTTTACATATTAATAAATTTTCATGATTTTCCCAATCATCCATTATTGTAATAACTTATGTTATAATATAGTCTACCTATATATAAATTTTAACTATTTATCACATTATATGAATCACTCTATCTATGACATTCTTTCATCATGTATTCTTAACATTTGTTTTTCAAATCTCTATACACTCTCTTTACTATCCAAACACCTAACACATATTCTATAATTATTATTAACACCATATAATACAAAAATTATGTAGTATGCTATCAAAACTATACAATGAAAATTTTGAATAATCTAACTTTCATCCTAGATTTTTTAAAATAGGAAGGGTCAATCCTTACAAGTTTCATAAAATTTGAGGGTGTAGTGGATTTTGGTTATGGTGGATTCATATTCCCTCTTCATAGAAGCATTAATTTTATAATCATCCCTCAAATTCCATATTAATATTAAATTAACCAAATATGGAGAGTAACATTTATGTATACAACATACATATGTCTAAGGCAAAAAAAAGATGGAAAAATTATGCAATAAATTCTAATTATAATATATTACACAAAATCATAGTCAAAAATATAATTAATTATATTTTATAATATTTATTCTACCTACTAATAGTTAATTTATCATTGAAATGCAAGGTTGACTAGATAACCTTCAAAAAAAATATTTATGAGATAAAAGGTCAATTACCAAGACTAGAGGATCGAGGACAATTAATATTAATCTAGCTACCTTGATGACAAAGTTTTAATATTTGATTTAAATTGAAAGCAATACAATTCAAGTTTTAATTGCTTATATATTCCATAGAGTTTATTAAAAATTACCACTATTGGTCAATAAATAGGATTCTTATTGTAAAATACAAGCTTAATACAATAGTGACGATGAAAATACCCAATAATTAACACATAATAAAAAATATATATATTTCAATCCCATTAATGAAGATGAAAACCTATCTCATTTTGATTTACATCAATTGGAATAGGTGAATAAAGGGATACATCTCCTTTTCAAAATAAATTCAAAGTAATAATTTGTGAACAACAAGTTATAAAAAGTAATTTCAATACCATATCTTAAGTCATTTCACATACCATTGATTTAATAACTTATAATCATACAATTATAATATCTATTAGGGAACGAGTGCAAGCTCCACGAAGGAGGAATTTTTTAATTTTACCTTCACCTCCTCATGAGATACTACAAAATCTCCATGAATGTCACATTATTACACTTTCTCCATCATTGGAAGTAGATCTATCTATACCTCAATATATAAGCCATGATGTAAATGAATTTTGTTATTATCATAGATGTCTTGGACATTCCACCAATATGCATATGAAGCTCAAACACAAAATTTAATACCTCATTTATAAAAAAATTATTGACATTGATACACTTAATGAAGCGGCTAAGCCACAAGAGAATTATAATGCAAATCTGAAAATTTATAAATATCCTTTTTCCAACTATGAAGCATAAGATAACAAGAAAAATTATGAAGTAAATTATGTATACAATTCTCATCCTCCTTCATCTTGATATGGATATACACTTGGTAACATCATTGGTATAATTAAAATTAATCTTGATTCATTCCCATTTATTAAATTTGATTATTACTCTAATTAAAATTCACTATTCATTAGAGAATATGTAGGCATGCAACCAATCCATAGTATTATGATAGAAAATTGATCAATTGAAAATGGGTGCACCATAATAATTCTACATTCTCTTTGTTATACAAATTAATCTATATAACATACATATATAGTTGTAAATAATTTTATGTTCATACACAATATACTCTTGGAAATATCATAGTATATTTACAAGTGGTACCTCTCATATTTACCACTTATTTCTTAGTGGTACTTAGAATGAGTGTCTTTTATATTTTATTAGGGAGACATTGGCAATAGAAAATTAGAGTAGTTTTCTCTACAATTCAAAAATGCCTAAAGTATATTCCTAATATTCAAGTGGTTAAAATTTTAGGCATTTAATATGAATATCCTATAGAATCATTTATGTTTACTCCTAATCTAAAATAGTTGATTCAAATAATTATTGCAAAAATTGATAATGGATTAGTTTATACAACAATTCAAGATCATGATTGAAATTCAAAGAGGCATATTCCAAAATTATTTTTTACACCTACTTATGAGCATGAACATATTTCATTATCTTCACCTATTTATGAGCATGAATTTTTTATAGTTTCTCCATTTATTTTTTAGCATAATAAAATTACACCTGAGCATGATCACTTAGCTAGAATAAGAAAGATATCTACTCCTAAGAAAAAAAAGGCATGCATCATAAGGTATTTTACAACATCACAAGTTATTCATAAAAATCATACATAGGTATAATTTGTTACACAATTTCTTCACTTGCATGAAGAAATAGGTTTAGATACCTATATGAATAGTGATTTAAAGGGTTAATTTACATTATATGTTTCTTCTTTAGATTTAAAAGATTCTACACTTGGAACTTATTACTATCTTGCACAATATCTTATTCTTTATTATTAATGAGTTGGATACACATATGAGCATCCTATTTATGAGATCATTAGTTGGGCACATTTAATAATTCCCTCCCAACCTCCTAGTTAGGCAAATACCATTTATTAGATTATTTACATAGTACCTACTTGTACATAGCTTATTTTCTCTTTACTATTTTTTCTCATTATTCTAAATGTAATCCAATTTTATTTTAGCCCTTAGATCTATATTTCATTTTTGGCATGTGTTCCCTTATTTAATTCAACCTAGTTCTAACAACCCAAAATAATTATCTCAGTTTTCAATGTACAACTTTCATGTAAGCTCATTTTATCATTATTTCACATCTATACTTTCATGATCACATAAATTTACTTTTACATATATTCATATGGCCATGATTCCATCTTTGATAAACCATATATGTTTACATGAGGGAATTTAATTTTCCTTCTTTGTTTCCATGATTTTCATTGATATCTTGTTGAGGGCCATTTAAATCTCTCCTCCTTCAATTTTCAAAACCTTATTGCTTGGCTTGTTTTCAAACATTTTAATACTTATAATTATGTATATTTTACTTTTCAAATATGGAAAATATTAAAAAACATTCATATATTCTAAAAAGTACAAAATAAATTAAAACATTTAGAAAAATATAAAATCATGACCTATATGCATGATCTCATGTTGTTGGATTACATATTTGCATATGTTATTTATCTTTATGATCAATATATAACATATTTTACATTTGTGATACACAATGCTTCTCACAAGGTATCTGAGTGTGAAATAAGTTTTTTTTTACAAAACCAAAAAATAATGATACATATATGAAGTTATCCTAATGAGAAAAATTGTATAAAGTCAATCTGGAGAAAATCACACTAGATCGACAATAAAAAACTGCAAACCTATCCTTATACTACAAGCATGTCCCTTTGTATTTTAAATATTTAGTTTTACATTTAACATAGTCACATGAAACTCTTATATTGTTTTTTATCACATAATAGTATTCATATTTAGATATCAGTCAAATTTTAAGCTAAGACATGTTTTTTACATGGTCTCAATGTTTGGATATCCTTTTACCCAAAAACCTTACTTGGTTGGTGGTATCTCATTATTCTATATGAATGATTTTATAGGTTTTATTTATCCAAAAATATTTTTCCATTTTAAAATATTTTGAAAATAAATTTATTGTTATTCATTCTTATTTACACTAAAATTTAATCAAAAAATTCTTAAAAATTCTTATCTTCAACATATTTAGCTTGTTTGGCCAATTCACTATTTTGACAACCCACAATCTCTAAATAAGCCTTAAAAGTCTTTAAATTACTAATAACATATTATAGATTTACCTATTTTATTCTTATTCATTGTTATTTATAAAATAATTCACTGTCGCTCTTTTTTTATAAGATTTTATGTCATTTTAGGACAAGTCTATGCTAGGCAAACATCAACACATTGTACACCTATCTATTAATGTGGACTTGTCTCCTTCACTATAATGACTATATTTTTAATATTACATGCTTCCTAACAAATTTCCCATTCATATAAATAGGTAAATTATTATAAATATTATAAATATTCTCCTATAAAATAACATTAAGGGCCACACTTGAAAGGATCTAGTACTTTATTACAAGGCACATATATATATTATTTCAAACACGTATTTTTTTAGTAAATATCCCTATTTCAATTCTACTACAATTTTATAGTCTTTATCCAAATCTAACATTATTTAATGTATATTGTGTGTATCCCTTGTCAAGCATTATAATCAAGTTTGGTATTTTCATTCATATGATATTCCATAAAGGGATAACTACATCAGCCTAAGGATCTTTGGGATATGTAGGCAATAATTAGTCAATAAGTATTTTTCTAAGGATAGCTCGACCATTCCCACTTCTCCCATTTTTTGCCTTTTTTGCATTTGATCTCATTTTGTGTGTTTGTGCAAGGTTAGGGTTATGATTTTATAGGTATTTTATGATTTAATTTATATTTATTATAGATATAAGTCATATATAATTTTTTGTGAAAAATCACACATTTTCAAATCTCATGCATAGTCTAATAAGACAAAGTCATAATAGATAGACAAGAATGCATTGTGCTCATGTCCACCTCCTACCGACTTGTCTTAGAAGACAATGAGTCACTATTTTATAATAGATAAATATTTTAAGGTATTTTTAGATAGTCATAACTCATATAAAGTTAATACATTCTAAAATAAATAATTTTCATAGATAATTCTCTAACCCTTACCCTAGTTTCTATTTTTAGCAATTTTTTTTTACAAATTATGTAGATTTATGTATTTTAATATATTCTATTTTATATATTATCCTAGATCATATTTTAATAATTTACATTTCCATTCAGAGTTAATTTTAATTCATAATCAATTATATTGTAAATAATTATGGATAATAGGTCTCGATTAAAAGAATTGACCAACAAGTATAACATTTATTATCAAAAAGAATATCAACATGGATAGGTAAAATATAATGTTTGGAACCTAGAAATAGTTGATAATTTTTTTAAATATCCTTGTATGCTTCTTATCAGATATAATTATGTTACCTACTTAGCTTGTTATTAGATAAATCATGTTTAGTGAGGTGTATAAAAATTAAAATGCATGATGAGGTGAGGCGTGGAAAAGTTAATTGCATATATTTAACATTGTATCAAAAAAATTGCTCCTATTTTATGATAATGGCATAAATTAAATAATTTCATTTCATTGACATCACTATATTTTTTTAATACAATGACATGAATCTTCTTATTTATAAAGTATTGGATTTATGTCAGATATTTTTTATGGTAAAAATAAGGACCTCATTGAGAGTGAGAGACCATTAGATTCAAAATAATGTCTTTGGACATCCATTACAAGACAAAATTATTGTGTCAAAAACAAGAATATCATTGTTTCATAATTATTATTAGTTTTATAAACTTTTAGATAAAGATTTTTTGGTAATAAATTAGATGTTATATCTTATCCAGATAAAAAAATTAACACAAAAATTTCAACACACCGTAAATATTTAAATAAAAACAGATGATCATAAATATATTGGACTTAAATTTAAAATAATAAATATGTGTAGATACTAAATTTAATATTTTAGTCTTGTACATTTAACACATATCAATTATGGCTCTACCCTTCAGTCTAGACCTCCCTCCTATCAAAAATCTCACATTTATAATCTCATTATGCCTAAATTATTATCTCTTAGTCTGCTACATATCATTATGATGACCTAGGTTTATTTTACTAAAAAAAATCTTAAAACTTGATAAACATCATTCACTAGAATTTTTTAATTTGTACCTATTTTCTAGTCTTTTTGACACTCTTGACCATAAAGGGACACTACCACCGAAGATAGTCTCCAGATCCTTAACTAGTGTCTAGTAGACAAAAGTCATCCAAATTGAAAGTGTTTAGAAACCTATGGGTCATCATATTTATTATATTTAACCTTTTCATAAGATATTTTCAAAAGTTCTAGTATAAATACAAGTATAATCCTTGTCATTCCTCATATATTAAATACCAAAAAAACACATACTAAAGATAAATCAATCAACTACACAATGAAGCTATTCTAACCTATTCATCCATATTTTCATATCAATCATATGAGTATTCATATTATAGGTATGACAAATTTAAAGAGTATCCCATCAGTGATATTTATGAAACTACAATATAGATCATTACATACATCATAATATATTATATTTCACCCTTATGCACACACTTTACCACACATAAGGGAGAACTACATAATTATAAGGCCCTCCTTAGAGTATTATATATAGCGGAAACACCTATTAAAAAATGGTCCTTTGGGGCTAGATCGACATCATAATTCCACTAACCCATTTTTAGCAAACTCAAATCAAGAGTGAAGAATGGTGAAGATCTAGGGTTTGATTAATCAACAAAGATACAATAACTATATCGCAGATCTGAAAACATCAACATAAAGGAGATAAAAAACTAATAAAATGGATTTGGTTACATCCAAATCTAGTAATTATTTATGTTATACACCTGCATCACAATCAGACACTAGCTCCAATGGCAGTGTCTGAATATAACAGTAGTGCTTGTAACCATAGAAATATAATTTGTAAAATCTAATGACTAATTTAGAATACTAATACTACATATTTTACACATGGTTCTAGTCCAAATATGCTTACATGTAGTAACAAAACTAAGTACCATAATTTTTTAATTTATTTCAATATATTTCAACAGTTGCATTTTATTTTATTTTATCAATATCAGTTGTATAAATTTAGAATAGTGTTTATCTAAGTTTTCTATTAATTATCTTTCTATAGATTAGTTTATCACCCTTGTGCCTATACTATTTCCATATTCTTAACCTTATATCCTACACATTCTAAAAATTAGGGTTAAACATTTGGTGAACCTAAACTCTATGTATCTTTATGCAAAATCTAGCTTTCCCTAGGGTATTTAGCTCCTTGAGGTTATTCCTTGCTTTTTTCTAGACATAATTTATTAACAATATATAACCTAGATGTATCCATAGATTATATGGTTTTTGTATTTAACACTTTTAGCTTCCTCTTTTTGCACTTAGCATTGCTCAAACCAATGAAGTATCAAATACTATGCCTAATGAAAGTGACAATAATGAAACTAAACAAAATTTTGAATATGTTATCATAGAATATAATTATGATAATGAAAATAATGAATCTAATGAAAATAATGAACATGGACAAATATATCAATATCAAGTACAAGATATTTCTATTTTTGATAGCATATCTATCAAAACCTTGAATATATTGATGAAATCCTCAAAACCATATTTAAAACTAAAACAACAAAAACCATAGATGAATAACTATGAGCATCTATTGATCATGATAATAGAGCTATGGGATATCCCCATATTCCTATTTCTCTCCCCTTGAGCACATCATAAATTCCTACATCTAATGGGGGAATAGGTTATGTGTTTACACCATTTTTCCCCCTAAAATATTATTATTTATATATTCTTTCTGGGAACCATTAATAATTCAACCGAATTACCAATTTCAATGCCTATATCAACTCAAGCCATGTTACATCCCCTTTGGTGACTTCTCAAAATTTTAACCTTAGAAATAAATTATGTAAGATATTGTACACATTATAAGAAAAATCAAGATAAAGTTACAAAAATTGACAAAAATTATATGAAATCACATTATGCTATTGATTAAAATTATGTATTACATAATCCTCTTGCACTTGAGATATCTCTACACCCTTTTCCAAATAGTTTTATTTCATCCAAGTTCACATTTTATGATGTAAATGGTGATCCTATACAACATATATGATGTTTTAATGTTACATCTATTGATTATGCCTCCAATGATGAAATTTGGACCAAATTATTTAAAAGGAGCCTAAAAGACTATGTTTTACACTGGTTATATGATTTAGTGAAATCAGTCAAACCTATTGATGATTATTTCCTAGCACATTTATTTTTAGGAATATAGAATTTAGAGAAATATTAATGAAATAAAGATTGAATTAAAATATATAAACACACAACATAAGAAAGATATAGATTTAACTTAATTCACTTAATATGTGCTACATCCACATAAAAACAACTAGTTATTATCTTATTCAATCCAATAAATGAAGGGATAAACCTTTAATACATCAACTACAATCTAATATTTAATCACAAACTATGTGACACTATCATTAAAATTCCCTCATATGAAAGGAGGGTTATATATTAGGTAAAAAATTCACCAACATAATTTCTACCATTAGGTCTATGACCTAATAGTGAATGGTCCAAATTTACTACACATTTACAATATTTTATAACACATTTTTCAAAAAAAAATTCTTTATGGGTGTTGACCCCACTCACCCCCTATTAGGAACTAAGAATCATAATAATATTAGGATCCACCATGTACCATTTCTCTATTAGCAACAATAAAAATATGTCATATGCTCAAATTAAAAAAATCAAACAAGGAACCAATGTACCTATAAATGAATATGTTTTTAGATTAAAAGTAATGTTGGCCAAAATGTAAAATTTAATGGAAGATAAATAACTTCAAAACATCTTCAAGAAAATTTTGATGGACCCACTACATGAGTCTATTCTTTTCAAAAATTTCAATGAATTATGCCATATTATTCAAGACCATGAAATGAAACTTATTTCTTTGAAAATGATGAAGTATGTAGAAAACACACTAGCTACATCTAATACCATGTTTCATATTAAACCAATTTATAATGTCAATCCTATAAAACCTACAAAGGAAATAACCAAAATGGTTAATTTGGTATCACAACCCTTTAATAGACTCATATTATCCAATGCACCTAATAGATAATCTACATGATTAGTGAGTCTCTATATTGTTTAATTCATAAAATTTTGGAGTGTCATCTCATATCTCTCCTTCCTCCCATAGAGGTTGATGAGTCAATCTATACCCAAAAGATATGATGATAATGCATATTGTGACTATCATTGAGGTTCTCAAAATTCTATGAATAAATGTTATACCTTAAATAATATTACCCAATACCTTATTGATGACAAATTATTAACTTTCATGATCCTCTAAAGGATTCAAGTTCACAACCCAGTGATCACCATAATCAAAAAATATTTAACAATCCTTAGTAAGATCATTCTAAGAAAGATTCAAAATTAAAAATGGAATGAATGCACATCATCATCCATAACATTATGAACACCCATTAGATGGGATTACTATAATTTATACATAGACAATATCACCTATATTTCATATACCTTTTATTAAATTTTATGATAGTGAAGTAATGGATGATGACTCATATCTTGATTCATTATTTATTTGATCATACCGTGATCATCAACATATACATTGTGTTATGATTGATAGTGGTGCTAGTGAGAATGTATGTACAATTACACTAAATATACATTTATGACATAGGCATGATGATTTATACCCTTCAACCAAAATAATTAGAGCATTTAGCGAGGCATCATAACTTGTAATTTGTGAGAATGATTTAGCTTTATGAGTTGGTTTAACATATGTGGTTACCACATTTGTTTCTATACATTATAAAAGAGTATCTGACATGTTATTGGGATGAAATTGGATACATAAACTCCATGAAATGCCTTACATAATGCATGGGTGTATTAGATAAATTCATACCAATAATAGGGTAGTCATAATTCTTGGAGTTCCATATGAACATAAACTTAAATGAGATAAGTTTATTAAAAAAACTAATTATCAAACCTACTGAGGTTAATATCTCATAAAATGGTAATAAGAAATCAATCCAATTGCCTATGTGTCCCATACTTGAGAGGCATTTATACCATAGATACACAATGGATTCCATATAATCTTCATATACTTTTACACATCATACTCAGTTACATAGAGTAACTAAACATATTACAAATACAAATACTCCAAAAAAACTAGAAAACAAAAAAATATGGGTTCTATGAACCCCTAATTTTTTACTCACAACCAAAAATTCATATTTCACATAAGCATAATAACACACATTGTCTAGATTTAGATATGACACCTATGCATACTTATTGGTAGTACCACCAGTTTCATATCCATATTTTAGAGTTTGGAGCTATCTATGAGTATCCCTTAAATAGGATCATAGGTTGGAATTTTAATTTCAAAATATTCAAAATAAAAAAAAAAAAATTATTCCAAACATACAAAAATAATAAATAATTTAAAAATAAAAAATTCAAATATTCTAAAAATATAAAAAAATTCAAATAATTCAAAAATACAAAAAAACATCCAACATTCATAGAATTTATTATATCCTTGGCATACATATTTATTTATTTATGTTATAAGATATAATATCATTTCATTACAATATAAACACATGTTTCATTCATTTTTTAGTGTGATATAACCATACTCAGTCACATGATCTATACACTTCTAGAAGTTAGGCCTCTCCTCTACTTGTGTCATACAATACATTAGGGGAATTTTATTTCTTTAATCGAATTAATAGAAGTCACATATCCCTTATTATAATGTATACATTGTCATGTTTGATCTTATATGATAATTATTACACATATCTATATCCATGCTAATATCTTTCACAATATACTTGATATGTTATACCACATAATGTTTTTTCTAACACATATATGTAGGGACTAGTATAATATGCTTATATTGGTTTATTATACATTATTTATTTGAATTATCACTTTATTATGTGTATTAAATTTATTTTTATTTATTTCTTGTGGAACATTTAAATATGTTCCTTACTTGCTGGCCCCTATACCATTTGTTGTTGTTTGAACATTTAAATATGTCATTCCATATTTATTCGATATTTAAATATTTCATTCCTTTAGATTGTCTATAATTTGAGTCTGACCATTATATGAGGTCTCATTGGATCATTAATTTTCATTACATTGAGTTTTATTATGTGTATGATTAATGCTTTGTTGATCTTGTATTGTTACATTCTAGACATTGCCATGATCTATATCACGTATCTTCATGACTTGATATGATCAAATACTACAAGAATAATTTATATATCTAATTCCACAAGTTATCCATATATGATAGATGATTAATACATAGCTTATAAAAATAACTTATTATTTTTAGGTATGGTACCTATTAATTTTTATCTCTCTCACCTCAAAAAGGTGGCATATTAGTCTGGGCATGTCATAAAAACATGACCACATTTTTTCATGGTTTAAAATTTTAGTGGGGGCATGTCATGAAGGCATAAGCTCCAAACATATACACTTAATTAATACCTTTAAAATTTATTGGATGAATGTCACAAATACATGACCTCCACACTTGATCAAACTCTAGTTTAGTTCCATTATTTAGATATACACTTGGGTCATAATCCTATACATTAAATTAATTTCACATAGACTTGAATTTTTTTTTTTAGATTTATGAAACATATAATCTATCTTAGACATATTAGAGGTGCATATACTATAATATTTCATCAAAAAATTTAAAAATGACCAATTATACTCCTCACTTGGATGCATTTATTACACTAAGATGTATTATTATTGAGCATTTTATATTGCAATAGTTAGTTCATTTTATAGGTTGAAGTGACTAAATTATTCAACATCACCAGATTTATATATTGGAGTGATTAAATTATCCAATATCACCATATTTATAGGTTTATTTTATTAAATTACTCACCCTCATCAGATTATATATATTCACATTTAAGTTATGAGATTAAGATATGATGATCTCAATGGACATGTCACAACTCATCCTTACACTAGATTAGAGGAATAATACCTTGTAATATCCATATTTAGATCTAAAAGGTCTAGGTATAAACATTTTTCATATATAATGCTTCATATGGAAGAATTTTTATCAATTTAAAGCATCAAGAGGAAACATGGTGGCATCAACACACTTGTGCACTCCTTCCTTGCTCTCTTTATTTTCAAGCATTTCAATTATTTCAAATTTCAGATTATATTCACTAATGTATACTGTAACATGATTTTTATTACAATTCATACAATAAAAAATCACTCAAAGTGGTCTCAAGTAAATTCAAGGTGTGTTATGCACACCCATGTATGTATTTATTTCTTTTAACCTAGTAATTTCACCCTTATGAATTAATTTCTTAGACAGGAGGGGAAATGTAGGTACTAAAACTATATTTTCATAGCATTTTCATATTTTACATTTTATAAATATCAATAATGGCTCTACCCTTCAATTTTAGACCTCATTACTATTAAAATTATCAAATTCACCATCTCACTATGCTTAAATTATTATCTCTTAGTTTGATACAATCATTTTGATGACCTAGGTATCTTAGAATATTTAGAGAAATTCAAAAATAATACACTTAATTCACTGGTAGTTTTAGGTCTATACCTATTTTTTAGCCTTCTAGACAGTACCAACCACAAAGGTACACATCTACCAATAGTAGTGTCTAGATCCTTATCTATTATACACTATCTAAAATTCATCCAAATTAAAAAATGATTTGAAACCTATGGGTTGGATTATTTGTTTTATTTAACAATATCATGAGATATTTTTAAAAAGTGTGGTATAGATACAAGTCTAAGCCTTCTCATTCCTTATCTATAAAATACCAAGAAAAAACCTACAAAAGCTAAATCAATCAACTAAACAACCAATATATTTTATACAATTCATCACTATTTTCATATCTAACATAGGTTTAGTCATATTACATGTTTGAATCATTTAAAGATCAAACCATGAGTGATATTTGTCAAATTAATAGCTAGATCACTTCATGTATCATCTTATATTACATCACACCCTTGTGCACACATGTTTCCACACATAAAGGATAACTACATAAGTCATAGGACCCCCTTGGAGTATTGGATATGTAGGAAACACCCATTAACATAAGGTTATTTGGGGTTAGCTCAACACTATGATCCTACTAACCCATTTTTAGCAAACTCATTCCAAGAGTGAAGAAGGTTGAAAAGATAAGATTTGATCAATTTATAAATATTAATATATTATATAATAGATTTTAATAAATCAATATAAAGGTGATGTAAAAAACATAACAATGATTTTGGTTGCATCTAGATCCAGTCATTATTCTATATTAGAAACATGCATCATAGTTAGACACTATAATCAATGGTAATATTTGGATATGATAGTAGTGTCTATAGACATAGAAGCGTAACTTATATAAGATAATGAATGATATTTAATATTGACAATGTTTATTTTACATATGTTTCTAATCCATATCAACTTTAACATAATAAAAAATCTAAGTACCATTATTTCTTATTTATTATAATATATTTCAATAGTTTTAGTTTACTATTTTTAGTAATTATAGTTATATAAATTTTGAATATTATTTATCTAGTTTTATATTAATTAGAATGTTATATATCACTAAATAACCATTGTTATTTAACTAATTATATATTATTATCCATATATCATGTACATTCTAAAATTTAGTGTTAACATTTGGTGAACTTGAACTCTATGTCTCTTTATGTAAACTCTAGCTTTCCCTTGGGTATTCAACCTCTTGAGGGTTTCCATTTATATTTTTTTATAGATATATTTTATTATATACATGAAACCTAGGTGTGGCCCTAGATTAGGTGGTGTTTCTATTGAACACATGGATCTTCTTCTTTTTTCACATAAGATGGATCAAACTAATGAAGTATAAAATTTTATGCCTAATAAAAGTACAAATAATTAAAATAAACAAAATGATGAAGAGGTTATCATAGGATATGATTTTGATCATGAAAAAAATGAATCTAAAATAAACATGAATTAATAGATCAAGACCAAGTATAAACTATTACTATGTTTCAAGATCATATCTAACCAAACCCAGAAGATTTTGATGAGATCCTCAATTCCATATTCAAAATTAAACTATAAAAAATAATTTATGAACAACTAGGTAAATCTATTGATCATGATATTAGGGCTATGGGACATCCCCATAACCCCATTTATCTCCCTTTTAGTACACCATTGATTCATACATCTGATGGGGGTATGGGTTATGTGTTTACACCATTATTCCCTGAAGCAAATACAACTATTTATACATCCTCCATGGGAACAGTTATTTCTTCAACTTAATTATTAGTTTCAATTCCTATAAAGACACAACCCATGGGTACATCCTCTTTGGTTAGTTCTCAAACTTACAACTTTAGTAATCAAAATGTGTAATATATTGTATAAATTATAAAACTTTTGAAAGTTATGGTTACAAAAATTGATAAAATTATATGAAATCACATTATGCTATTGATTCACAAGATGTGTTACATAATAATATTTCACTTGAGATATCTCTACATCCTTTTATAAACGGTTTTGTTGCACCCAATTTCACATTTTATGATGGCAATGGTGATAGTGAATAACATCTCCTATATTTATATGAAGCATGTTTTAATTATGCCTCTAATGATAAATTTTTTACCAAATTATTTCTAAGGAGCCTAAAATACTATGATTTATAATGGTTCTATGATTTTCCACTCTAATCAGTGAAAGCATTCAAACCTTTAATTGATTATTTCCTAGCACATTTCTCTATAAACATCACTAAAAATATGTCATATGCTCAAATTACAAAGATAAGAAAGGAAACTGTTATGCCTATTTTATACACCCCTAAAATTTTCAAAATTTCAATAATTTCTTCCATAGAGATGACCCTATCATAATATATAAAACTATGTTAGGAATCATGTTGATTGATAGTATTTTAGATGCATTTTTTATTATGAAATGATAATGATTAGTTGATAAATTCATATTTATGTTCTATGTTATTTCAAAAAGCATGGTGGATTAGTGAATAAAATATGCATATATATTTATGAATGTGATTAGTTATTTTAATCCTTATTAGCTTTTAGTTTTGATAGTTTCAGTAGATTAATGATGATTCTTTGATTTTCATAGTTGATATGATTAATATTTTAGAATAGATGATGGTATTATATGAATAATTATCACATTTGAAAACACTACATTAAAAATGAATGACTTTAAAAATCTATTCTCAAGGCAAAAGTCAGATTCATGACTCATTCGCATTTGTTAATGATGGTATAATGGAAATTTGAAGTATTTATATGCTTGAGTTGATTTAGAAATGTTGTCATTTTATCTCATCTAGTTTGTAGATTTGTTCTTTATTTAATGATTTGATGTTTTGAATATCAAACTACATGGTTTGAATTCATGGTTCTCATATTTCATACAAATTGGAGGACTTATTTAACATTATAAGTCTTATTCATTTCAATATTCTAATAATTATTCAAATCTATAAACATAGCCTTGAGGCATGGATGGAATTATATTATCTTTATGATTTTGGAGATTCATATGATGGAAAGGATTAATATCTTTGACTTGTTTCATAGAATAATCTAATATCATAAGGTGTTCTTGGAAAATCCTCACATATATTTTTGAGGTCTTAATTTTTCTTGAGATATTCATAATGTCTCAAAGGGCCTATCTTATGACATGAGTGAAGACCCTTCAAGTCACGATGCTAATTTATTAACATTTAATAGGGTATAAGGGTCCATCAGAATTATGTTTGTTTTGATAAGTATGGGTTATAATTTTGAAGGATTTTTTATTGATATGATTAGCTAGTGTTTGATTAGAATTTTGATCCACCATGGCAAAGAAAGGTTCACACAAACATTTAATGCACAACATATTTTTGATGCTTTGGGATATGGCCAAAAGATTTGGTGGTAATGGAAATTAATGTGATGCATGATTTGAAGAATTTAGTTAAGGTTTTAGCATGAATTTTAGTGATAACTAATTTGTTTGAACCTAATAACCAAGTTGGTGGGGTTACTAAGTGCACATTTATTAAATTAAAGCCAATATGAATTAAACACGTAACTTAGTTATGGTGAGGAGTTGATGGATATAAGTTTTGAGTTTTCTTGGTTATTATTTCATTGTTAAAAGCTCGGATGTAGAAGTAGAACCCTAGTTGGATAATCTTTGAAGTTTTAGAGCAAGGTATTGTAGAAATATTTTAGACATAAAATCTTGGGGTGCATTTTTAGGTATGTTTCAAATAGTTTCAATAAGTTTGGAAGTTTTTTTGGGTTATTTTGAGAAAATTTATAGTAATGTGAAAGAAATGATTATTTTTGTTGCACAAAAGAAGTATTTTGGGTCTTCATGAGTGTTATTGAAAGTTCTAAGTTGTTCTTTTGAAGGTTTTATAAAAATATGGCTTATGGTATGAGAGTTTTAAAATTCATTTGCATCTAGGTGTTCTAAGAAAATTATCATGATTCCATTTCAATATTTGATTAATCTATTTCCTGCATACATGAAGACATTTTGTGATACTTTGAAGATTATGCATGTTGTTTCTATGATGCATGGTTCAATGGATTTTCCTATGTCGATATTATTGAACAAGTGTTCAATGTGTAAAATAAACTTTTGCCTTGCATTGTTTCTATATTTTGAAGAATATATAATTGTTTTTGAAGAAGATGTATGGCTCTCAGATATGTTTTTAAAACTATTGGATAGTATGATAGTGGTGTATGCATGTATTTTTCTATCTCATTGAAGGAGGTCACAATCAATTTGGGAATAAGTTAATGGGTTTTCTTAGTCTCTGTGAATTTGTATATTTGATAATTCTTTCAATATTTTGAGTTGGTTCAGGTGTTTATTTTTGACGTTCTCATTTTATGGGTTGACAATATTCTTTTGGCATTAATGGTTGTTATTAATTAATTAAGGTTTTTGTGTATGATAGTCAAAATAAGTCAAAAGATTTAAATCTTTTTTAAACCCTAATCTAAAAAATAGAAGATATAATCCTTCTCAATGGATTTTATCTCACTTTTTGAGGCTATGTTATTTGAATATATATTTAGGGATTCACTCAGGATAATTAGAATGATATATTTGAAAGCATTTGTGTGAAGAGTTGTCTGAAACTTAAAATTTCATGAATAAATCTTGTTCATTTCAATGTAATTTCAAAAAATTTGAAGAGTAATGATGCATGATTGGGTTTGTATCAAACATGTTTTGTTCATTAAAAAACTTTTATATGTTGATTTATATTATAGTTCCAAATAAGCTTAGCTGGCTATTTTTAAGGAAGCATATCAAAAGATTTATAAATATAGATCTATTTATATGGTCTATTTATAATGATTTAATTCTAGAAGAGAATAGACATGCTCAAAATAATTTATATCAATATTTTTGACATATGGTGGTATGATAGTTTGCATGTGTATTTAAAGTTAATGATGTTTGCCTATATATTTTAGAATTATCAAAATTTGAAACTTAAAGAGTTGGTTTCAATATGGTTATTTATGGTAGATTAAGAATATGGGGGTCATCTTAGAATTATCTAATTTTTTAGTTTCATTATAGATGATTTTTGGGTTGATAGTTTTGAAACTTGGAATCATTATGTAGAAATTTGAATGGAATCAGTTAGTGATTTTATAAATGATATGTTAATAATATTTATAGGTATATATGGATAGTCTTGAATAGATACAGAGGTGATTTTAAAGCCTCGGATAAAATGAGATTTTATTTAAAATTAAATCTCAATTTTGAAGTCTTAGGTTTTATTCTAAAAATGGACATAGAAGTTAGAATTCCTTGATATTTCTCATTTGGAATGGCTCAATTCTAAAAAATTGTGAAAGTTATCAGGCCAGTTAAAATCATATTGGTTTCAAAACATAGTCATTTATCGATAGAATAGTGAGATATTTTTGATAGATTATTGGTTTGAATTTGGCAATTCATTGAAGTGTTTTACAACAAAATTATGAAATTATGATATTGGTTACAAATTTTAGTTTATTTTAAATATATATAGATGATTTTTTGTTTATGATGTGATTCAATTTTAGTTTATTGAGATATAGTAGTTTTTAATCTTATTTCTTATGGCTATTTTTGTTTCTCAATCTTAGATTTGATTAATATATTTTAGATTGCTCATAATGTCAGGGTGGAACCAACCTAGTTTGGTAAGAAGTAATGATAATAGGGGATGGGGATAGAGTTACAATAGTGATACTAATTAACCAAATCTTAACAAAGGCTTTCCTATGGGTGGTTTCTATGCAAGAAAATTTGGCCCTAGATTCCATAGGGGAATAAGATGTCCATACACTTTGATGATTCTAATCTTAAATTTAGGGATATCATAAGTAATGTTATTGATAATACACTAAACAAAGGAGATAGAGGATATAAAGGTAACATAGGTTTATTTGGACATAGATTTAAATATCAAACACCTTCTTATAGTAATTAATCTCACCATTTGGATCATGACCCTCAACACTTGCCACTTTAGCCTCCTAATGTTGAAATAATTGAGCCAATTGTTGATCCTATACCTATAAATCAAGTAATACAGCTTGAAATAGAGACTACCCATATTAAAATCTATAATAATTTTGCCATCCCTTTAGATGTACCTTCTCCTTCTCATGTAGATCATGATGGGAAATGTAAAAGGTTGAGTCTAACTACTACACATAGTGAGCCTATTTTGAGATCTAAATATTGAATTTGGGAGTTTAAGGTTGTGTTGGAAAATAAAAGACAATAGACATTACATCTTACACTACTAAAAAGAGAACCACAAAAAGGAGAGATGAAATTCATTCTAAACTTGATACACCCATAGAGGTCAGAATGTTGAAGAGAATACATCTACAGATTGATGAAAGTACAACCGATTCATGAATGAGATTGGTACCTTTTCTTACAATAGAGATGGAGTATAATGTTTATCTTCATCAAAAAGATAAATATGTTATTGAGGTGTTTTCTGATTCAGATGATTATTGGTCATCTTGAGGATAAACTTTTTATCTTATGCTAGACTTTTTCATGATGAAACTTGGTACTTTAGTTGATACTTTAAATTTTAGATTTTGGTATATTTTGGAAAATTTTGGAAAATAAAATAGTTTTGGATTTTTTAGTATATAAATGCTTAAGTTATTTTGACATACATGCATTATGGATAATATAAATAGGATTTATTGACCATTGACTTATTTATTCTATGATTTAAATATGTACTCTATTATATTATTAATCAATAAGGGTCCCCACCTATTGAGATTAGTACCCCTATTCTATACTTAGTAAACTTGATCAGTTAAGACTTTTAAGTCATAATTAAACATATCCTTAACCAGTATTTGTTTATAATTAATTGACTTTTTAAAAATTCAATTAGTTATCATAAACTAATAACTAACTAAAGTTAGTTATAACTTATTTGAAACTAAGTTTGAAGGTATTAAAGGAGATCAAGGACTCATTTGGAGATAGGAAAATAACAAGTATTAAGGACTTAAATATTTTTTTAAGTCAATCATTCATCTTTATTTTTTCTATGAAACTTCTCTAAGATAATACAACTTTTGTAGATAGACCCAATGGTACTTTATCTGATGATTGAGTACTTATTTATGTAATATAGATATATCTATCTTTATTTATCATTTAATATTTACTATATGAAGATTTATAAGATTAACATCTTTTTATGATTACTATTTTTAGTCCTATACATAGATTCTAAGTATTCAACCTAAACAATGAGGAACATTTTGTTATTTTATGATACTTAATTGATCTATTTTGATTGTAAAGTTGTCATTCAAATTTTTGTAAAAGAATAATGTTGATTTCCTCAATAGAGTTATATTTTTATACTAAGATGACTCTCCTTTGAGACTCATATGCTTTATTGTAATACATTTGACTCTAATATTAATATAATTTAATCTTTAGTTTTCTTTAAATATGATTTTAATTTTTTTTTCTAAGTTATTATCTTTTAGTTTTTATTTTAGTTTCATTTATATTTTTAGAGTTTAATTAGTTATTTAGTCTAATTTCCATTCATTTCTTTAGCAAATAGTAATATATCTTTCTTTAAGTATTTCTTTAGTTCTATTTTAGTTTTGAGTTCTCTTAATCTAAATAGATTTCTAGATCTGTTTAAGTCTTTAGATTAATAGTATTTGTTTAGTTTGGTTTTAGTCTTGGAGGATGATCTTTAGTTTATTATATGTATTCCTTTTTTAGCTTAGTTTTAGTTTATTTATTTAATCTTTCTATTTTAGTTTTTAGTTTTTATCTTTTTTTATTTTTTTTATTTTTATTTTTAATTTTAGATTATTTATTTAGACTTTAATTACTTTATTTTTTGTTTTATTTTCTTAGATATTAGTTTCATTATTTATTTTAATTTACCTTTTTGTTAGTTGTTTTTATCTCACACTCTCTTTTACGTGATTGAATACCTTATCTTTTCTCTTATCTTTAATCTGTCTATTTCTATTTCTAGTTTTCTTTTGGGATAAAACTCGAAGAACATTATAGTAAGAAATAAGATATTATTTGAATATATATATATATATATATATATATATATATATATATATATATATATATATATATATATATATGTATATATATATATATATACATATATATGTATATATATATACATATATATGTATATATATACATATATATACATATATATGTATATATATATATACATATATATGTATATATATATATACATATATATGTATATATACATATACATATATATATATATATATATATATATATATATATATATATATATATATATATATATACATCATATATGTGTGTGTGTGTGTGTGTGTGTGTGTATCATATTTCTATTCTTCAAAAGACTATCTAACTTAGATGTTTTCTCTGTTAGGTAGAATAGATTACAGAGTCTTATCTTAATTGTTTCATGATTTGATAAAATGGATTTCTAATTATTATAATGAAATAAGTTAAATTTGATAGCTTATTGATTATTTCTACAAAAATATAAAAAATCCCATCATGTCTTTAAGATCTTAATGAACATTTAAAAACCAATTATTAGATTGGTATGATTCCAACTTGACCTTCATGATAGGCAAAAGGGTTGATTTGTTGATGGTATAATTTTCATCATCAAAAAATTTGGTGACTCTGCTAGGAATATCATTCAGAAATCTAATTTTTTTAGTTTGTTTTCTTCTTGTTAATGGTACTTGGAGGTTAATAACCTCCTATTATTCAACCTAAAATAGATATAATAGATGATCAAGTTGATATTTCTTTCAATATAACATGCTATGTATGGAATAATCATCTTTAAAATCTTTATCAAGTTGTTAAAGTCATAAATAAAGAAGAAAAGATTACATAATTTGAAATTAATTGGTATTCAAATCTTACACATGAGACTTAATGTGGTATTGTGAATTCAAATATTAGAATTCATGAAGATAGAGCTAGAGTTTTAGTTGCTAATCCTAGGCCTAGAACTCATTTTATTTCTAATTATTTTACATTTGATGGTTGTTTTACATATTGAAATGGATGTTAAAAATTTGCACTTAGATAAAGAAGCTTAATTTCAAGATAATCACTTGGTTTAGGTAGAAAATACTGAAGGTTTCAATGGGAGATCAACTAGTGGGAGAATAATTGGTAGTAGAGTAGAGACTAGAGGATCTAATTCATGAGTTACAAAATAATAGAGACCAAGATGATGTCATTAAAGATAAATATGAAGAAAAATCTTAGGAATAATTTCAAATAGATATATCACCATGGATTTCTATTAATCCAATTAATGTCAAGAATCATCTCGGTAAGTTACCTTCTCTTAAGGGATTGAATATACCATAGTTTTTTGGTGATACTAGAGAATCTTAGGAAGATCACTTAGAATATTTTATATTAGTTTTTACTACTCTTCAAATAACTAATGAAAAAATTATTAAGAGTTTTTTCCCAAACATTAGAAGGAAAAACTTATCACACATTTGTTAATCTACCTGCTAAGGTTATCAACACTTAGAAAGAAGTTGAAGATTGGCTAGAGTTCTCTTTTTGGAAAGATAAATAAGATTTTGATCTAGTCAATGATCTTGTAAATTTTTATATTATTCCAGGTGACACAATTTGTCATTTTGTTTCTAGGTTCACTAAGTTGCATCAAAAGATCCTATGTGATCATAGGCCTTCTAAAAAACTATATAGACTTTATTTTGGCAATGCTTTACCTTTAAAATATAAAATAACTTTAGAAGATAAAGACATTACAAAATATTGTGACACTTTAGGTTTTTATATTGAATATTAAATAAACTTAAAATAATTGGTTTTAAAGATAGGTCTTCTACATGTTTAAATTTAGATAATTCAAAAATATTAAAGGCCATAAAAAGTCTAGGTAATGAGCTAGTTGTTGTTAAAAGATAGCTTAATGATAAATATTATTCCTCAGATAAGAATAGTAAAGAAGATAAAAATGATTATATTTCTTATTATTATAATATTTGTGAATTAGATCATAATCTAGACACATGTCTAGAAGTTCTTAAATTCAAGAAGTTTCTTCATCGAAAAGATGAAATAAAAGAAGACCTAGAATATAATATAAACATTCCTGATGATACCTCAAAAAATGAGAATGTTTATTTTATGAATACAAGGAATAAAAATTATAATTCTCTCAAAAATAATAAAATATCAAATGATAAATCTACTTTTGATGATAAAGGAAAAATATTTTAGAATAATGCTAATAATTCTAATGATAATGTTACACAAAATAATCTTTTTACAACTAGATATAATAACAGTGAATATCAACATTATAAATCTAAAAAATTTAGATGAACTGATGCTAAAAATTATAACATAACTAGTGATTTGTCAAAAATTATGGCTAGATTTTCTTTGTTTCACGTAGCTAGTCTTCTAAGATAGTTTGACAAGATTAATGAATCAATAAAAAATCCTAGAGATGATGTAAGTTTGTAAGAAGAAACTAATTTTGAACATATTTATGCTCAAAATTTTGATCCTCCTATTAATTACATTCCTCTTTTCTATGTAGATTAAATTTATAATAAGATAATTCATAATTATATCTTAGATACAGGTGCCTCAAAGAATATCATGCCTAAGTCCAATTCAAATTAATTAGGTATATCTTATGAATTAGATAATAGGAATATCACTGATTTTGACTCTAAATAAACTAAGAGTTATGATAATTTTTGTGATATAGTCATTATAATTTCACAAGTGAATGGATTATATGTATGACTAATGTTCAAGTGTTATATATTCTTAGTAATTATGCAATGATGTTAGGAAGGGATTGGTCTGAGACAACTAGGGATTTTATTGGGAAGGATATAACTTGGGTCCTTATTAATAATGAGATTATCTTCATAAAAAGGGAATATTTTTATAGTACCTCTATTGAGTCACCTTCTTCATCTAATATTTTTTACATTGAAAATATAATTAGAACTTATGAATTGCTGAATTTAGATGAACCAAAAAATCAACATAAAGAATTATTTGAAAAGAACATTCTATGGTCACTTTACTTTGATGGTGTTTGTTCTCAACAAGGTAATGGTGCTGGAATTTGTCTAATTTATCTTATAGGTATTTTTTTTTTATGCCTTCGATTTGTATTTCAAAAATACTAATAATATAGAAAAATTTTAAGCATTATGTTTGGGATTAGAAACAACCATAGAGATGAATATTAAACATTTGCAAGCTTTTGGAGATTTAGAGTTAAAATTTAGACAAGTTCATAATATATATATGATTAACCAAACTCATTTTCACTATCATACACAGAAAGTTTGGTCATTACTTTATAATTTTGAAGCTTTCAATATCATGCATATTCTTAGAGAATTTAATGTAAGAGCTAATAATCTTGTTGTTTATGCATCTAATCCAACTCTAAGTGAGATCAAAACTACTATATACTTTCCTTTTATTGAAGTTTTTCATCCTAATATTTATGATTCAAATGATAGTTGGCCTATATTTAGTTGTGATGAGCATATAGATTCATTCCTTAAAGTAAATTACTTTGATCATGATGACTATGTGCTAAATTATGGGGATTATCTATAATTAAGTATTACCAGATTGCTTACTAGTTTGGTAAGCCTAAAATCTATGTTTTCACCTCATGATTAATCTAAAATGTCTAAAAAAGAATAGCCATCAAGGAGAATCATAGGTGAGACCACTCTTATAAATTTAGACATTAAAGAAGATCCTAGGTATGTTTATGTAGGAATTTAGGTGATGGATAATGAAAAGGTTAAATTCATTAAATTATTTAAAGAGTTTATTGATGTTTTTTCTTGGTCAAACAAAGACCTTAATGGTTTTTATACTAATATTTTAAACATGACATTCCTATTAAGCCTAGTATCAAACTTGTTAGGCAAAATATGAAGAATCAACCCTTTGTTAGAGGACACCACTAACAAAGAGTTGGATAAGATGATTGATGCTAGTGTAATTTTTCTTATAACATATTCATAATGGGTGGCTAATTATTTGGTTATTTTTGGGAAACTAGGGTCTAGTTCCTAAATAATAAAGGGTTTGGAATAAGGGGAAATATCAATCAAATATATTAAAATATAGATTTTGATCAAAATAAATTACATCAATTGCATAGGGAGAGAAATGAACTTATCTAAAAATATAGGTTAAAATGGATGATTCAGAGGCTGAAATCTATTATATAAGATTGAGATAGTGTCACAAATCTAGATCTAGCTTTTGTTTTTGAAAGGATAAGAGTGCCAGAATAAGACACCCTAGTGTTTGGGGTTATAGTCCTTTTCTACCACTATTGTCTTGAGGTCTTAAGATTTCTAGGTTTTGTCCACTACTTTTGTGTGATCTTATATATGAAATTTTAGAGTCTAAATGTTGATAGAGCTCACTGTAGGTCTATTTCAATCTCAAAACCCTAGATCTATCTACACACAAAAAATCAAATACATCAAAATCATAAGGGGTAAAAATGAGGTTAGGAGAAGTATGATCACATGATCTACAACCCTTTTTGTCCTAATCACTACCTACATTAACCCCCAAGCTAGGGTCTCAGATCAAATGTAGTTCTCCCTTAGAGAATATGAATAATCAACATGCACAATAGATGCAAGAATGAACTTTTGCCTAGGCCCTTCTTTGATCAAGCATGCATGTCTATGTGTGATAGAAAATGCTGAGCTATATTATTGACTGATTTTAATTATGTAATGTGCCAAAGTAGTAAGTGCTAGATATAAAATGCCTCATTTAGTCTTTTATATAGGATACTCTTTGTTTTAAATTTGGGAGATTTATTTGCATTAGGATGACATTAGAAAACTTAAGTATGAAGCAAAGAAAGGGGTTGGACTTATTAAGTGATGGAAACTAACCATTGGATCTAAAAATGACCTTGGATAGGAGTGATAGAAATAGATATCCTAGGGTCTAGCATTGTAGTCCAATCCTAATGCTTCTATCCTTTAGGCTCAAGACCTAGGGGGATGGAATAAGCATGGGAAATCTAACTTAGTTGAGGTGGAATGAGATTTAGAAAGTATATGAATGAATAAAAACAAGCAAAAAGGTGACTAAAGCATGAAATAAGACCAAGATGAGTAAAATAAAAGATCTAGCTAAATTTGAACAAGGCTCATATTCTAGTCAGAGTCTCCTATGAAAAGATAAGATATGTGTGGTTGATTGACTAGTTTAGGGTGTATACATTTGATTCCTTTTTATTATAGTGATATAATGATATTAATTACTAAAGTAAAGGAAAGAAAATAAAATGCATATATGAACCTACCTACATGGAAATGAATGTGTTACAAAGGATCCAACTCACTTCCTGGCTAGGGAAGTGGATAAAGAGTTGAATAGTGCCTGGAGAAAGAAGGAATCCTTGAAACGGATGCCCCTTATACTAAATATAGAAGTGGAATACATGTAACATGGAGAAGGAGGGAAATTATTACCTTCTATGTTAAATATGATTGGAATGAGAAATTCTTAGAGGCTCAAAACTAATGTTTTCCCTCTGTCTCACATAAAATATTATAATTTGGAATGTGTGTTTAGAATCTATATGATATGAAGAGAAAAATTTATCATGCCCACACTTTAAATATCTAAACTAGAAATGAGAAATACTCAAAGACCCAAAACTAATATATGTCCTTTATCTCGCACAAACTCATGTAGTCTAGGTCTAGGTAATATAATGGACCAACCACTACAAAAAACTATGCAGTCCAACCTGGTGATAACTTAGTTATGGATAGGTATAATCTAAAACTCTGGTAAATGTTTGAGAAGAAAATGGCATGTCTTACCATTCTAATCTGTATAATCTTGGATGTTGAAGAATATGAACATTTATACCATGCTCCCATATCTAGTATGTGAGTGATGCATATGTATAGTCTGGTAATTTTTATAACCACATGTTATATGACCTACCATGCCATGCCCCATGTGCAAAACTAGAGATCAAAACACTATGCTATATAATATGCCTATAATCTACTATCTAGTCTTGTAACTATGTCATGTTGTATGAAGTTGTATGTGTGAGACATGTAGTAATATGCATGCCCCTAAATCTAGTATCTGAGTCTAAATATATATCAAATTCATTAAGAATCCATATAGTTTGACTCAATATATCTGACTAGTTTGTGTATCTATAAGCTGAAATCACTATGGATCCTTATGATTAAACCACTATATCTGAATAGTTTATATATCTATAAACTAAAGGTATGTCCCTCTGAATGTCATGAGTAATGTTGAGTGACTCATGTAATTTAAATCACTATATATTTTGATTGATCTAAGCTAAATTTGATAATCTGATTATTAGATGTGTACAAACCATGGTGTATCCATCTCTAAGAGTGGATAAACATGTTAGGTAAGTGTAGGAATAATAATAATATGAATTATGCCCCTTTTGGGGATATGGATGAGATCCTATGATAGGGGAGTTTAAGCCAAAATTGATTGCTAGTGGTGTAATGATAGAAGCAAAATTGGTATAGTTTGAATTGATTGAGTAGTTATTTAATTGATTAGACTTAGTTGTTGAAAGTGGAAGAAGTTTTTGATTAGTGAGAATCAAGGTGTATGTCTGGGTGTAAGAGAATTATAGAGATGTGTGTATTATAGTAGGTAAATGAAGTATTAATAAAGTGAAACTCACATGATGTCAAAGGTATTGTTTTCATGATTATGTGGAAGAAAATGGTCTGGAAAATAGAGTTATACGGTTCTAGTTATGAAAAAAATGGTATGTTGCTTTGAATGAAAAAATTGTTTGATATAGGAAAATTGGATTGGTTGTTGATTCATTTGTGCATTGACTAGGTTGAGATTTGGAGCTATGGAGTGAGAGATATGTTGAGGAGATGAGCACCTATAATGACCCAATTTGAGTTGTTGGTAACCCAGATTAAGGTTGGTGGTGATGTTAACTTGGTAAGTAATTGAAATGCATTATTTTTATCTATTTAAAAACTTATTTTTGAGCTATTTTAAGAGTCTTAGGAAAATTTTGACTAGTTCTAGTGCTCTTACCTAGGAGTCATCACTCCTATCTAGGGTTCAACAATGTTGTCCACTGGGGCTAGTTTATTGAGATGTTGATTTGTTACATATTATTGTATATCATGGATATTTATTTTAGCATGTTTGAATAATATATATGTTATTTCTAGTATTTTATAGGGAGAGGTACATATGATGGAGTTCTAAAGGGTTTAGTTATAGGTGTCAAGTAATGAAGACACTGAGGTTGTTACCTTTGTGAGCTGATGAGAGAGCTATGATGGATATGATAGATCTGGGTCATGTGTATAACCTAGGCATAGTGTAGTGGGATAGGTATCTGATTACAACCTTATATAATATGTGAAATGCAAATACATGTACTTTATAGCTTCCTATAGTGGAGATTACTATGACTCTAGAGGATGTGTACATTTGCCGATTAGTGGACTATGGGTGACATTATAGGATGACATGGGTGATAATGCTATTGAGCATGCATCCTTGTATTTTGTTGGTGTCCCCTCAGGCATACATCAAAGAGGTAATGATAGTGATTTATTGCTATTAGTTATAGTATAGTATAGTGTTTTGCATCTACAAAATTGGTTGGCTAAGTTATTGTCTTCATTTATTGATATGTATGAGAGTGGGGTGTTGATTGAATATAGGATGCATATGATCATTGGTAGTGTGGATGTGTATGGGAATATGTTCTCATGAGGTAGGACTATTCTTTCCCACTTATACAAATATATTTAAAGTTTACATAAGAGGCATTCAGTGGTAGTGTGAGTACAACTACCTTATTGCATTGTTGGGCTTATGAACACATTGTAGTTGTGTATCTAATTGGGTTACCTAGGCTAAAGTGGACACATATCTAGCCATTTAGGGAGTGGTGGATGAGTATACTAGATATCTGATCTCCTAGGTTAGATCACTATAGATGAGTTTTAAGTAGATTGGTGGCTCATGATATCATATGGAGGCCTTATAGAGGATTTCTTAGGTGGGTTGAGGATGGAGTGAAATTATGGTGTATGAGGGTTAGTTGTTGGTTACATGACCATTGGGTTAGAGTGTATGAGAAATTTCATTATGAGTGCATGACTAGATAGTTTGGGGTACCATAGGATGTACCTCTATAACATGGGTATGGGTGAGGAGTTCATGGGCACCAACAAGGGGAAGATCTTGTACAAGGCCTATAGAGGTTGAGTTATCACCATTACCTTTGGATGCATGCAATACAACTATAGATATTCCTAATGTAGATGGTATTAGATGTATAGAGGCATATACCAAATTATGGGCTAGGTATCGATGGGATCCATTATATCTTATTGATGGAGGGGATGCTCTCGAGTTTGAGCATATTATGCCGATCTAAATGATGGAAGGTAAGGAATAATTTTATTTGCATTGTGTACAGGTTTATACTTTAGTTTGATTTCAATGTATATATCCAATGTATTATTGTACTTTATGTGTAGGTAGAGTGGGAGGTGTGTAGGATGAAGCACAATCTAGGGTGGGAAGTGGAGACGATGGGTTCTAGGAGACCACCATTGAGTCGACACTCCAAGAGCTTACATGGCATGTTCCTAATGATGTAGTGGAGGAGGGTTTGATAAAGTGAGTGATAATGATAGCTGCTGTTTATGATTATTTGTTTGATAGAGTTTTTATAGCTATAGTTGCATATGTTAGGGTAGTGAGAGAAATATATGAGCTAAGGGCTGAGCTAGATAGGCAAAGGATGCATCCACCTAATTTTGGACCAGTGAGTATGAGGATTATGGATGAGTACATGAATATTTAATGGTGATATGTAGACTTTCATGAGGAGCATGGTCAGCTATTGGAGTGAGAGATTCATCATAAGAGGCACTTAAGATTTTAAGGAGGTATGAGAATATCAAGTGCTACAGTGGATTATGGGACTAGTACTGGTGGGGAGAGTGAAATGGAGAGTGAGGGCATGATACTAATTCATGATTGATTGTACCTTGATATAATCTATATGAATTTGAAAACTATGTTATATATATATGGATATTGGTTTCTATTTTGACTCATGTGTACTATGTTATGGATTTTGGAATATATTGGTATATTGATTTACAAATGGTTGATTAAAAATGGATAATTTGCTATTTGATGTTTAGGTTGCATAAATTTTGGTAAAATTTTGTTTGGAATGTGATTTGATTGTTCATGATATATTCAAGTGTGATGCTTATTTTGATTTGTAATTGAATGTGAGAAAAAAAATTTGTGGGCTTTATAATTTTTAAATTATTTTGATAAAGTGAATTGATTTAAGATTGAAAAAATAGGATATTTGGTAAAGTCTAGATTTTGATAATTTTATTTGGCTAGGGATGGTTATTCAGAACTAAGAATGTTAGTTTTTAGTAGAAAGGGATGCAAGAGATTATTTTATACTCAATTCCTTGAGAGTGGCTCAAGAATACAAAAATTGGCCCTTTGGATCCATCATTGCCCTGGTAAGTGAAGCTATGTAATCATGCATATGTTAATCAATGTTTAGACTATGTGTCCAATCTTTCTGAGTATGTAGCTCAAGAATACAAAAGATGTCCCTTTAGCTCTATTATTTCCCCATGAAGTGAAGCTATGAACTGATACTAGTATGAATGTGTGTCATATATCTATCTAAACCCTGATGGCTAACTAAATAAGTACCCATATTTTTCAAGCTATGTAGGAACATATTCTATATCTATTAATATCTACTATGCTCTTTTTATAGCTTTACCTAGAGAATCTACCAAATGTAACCTTACTAAATGTCTAAATAAAGTTATGTGTTGTGAAGAAGGCTCATCTATAAACAATAATAATGGATTTCTATGTGAAATAATACCCTATGACCTCTACTATGATGCATATGACTAAGCAATAGATTAAGATGGAGCTAAAACCTATGATGAGATCTTGTCTAATCTTAATCATAACATGTTTATACATGATATATGTCCCTAAAAAAATGGCCATAGTGAATATCTAACTATAGCAATACTTTATGATCTAGGTTAATATAATCTTAACCGTAATGGGTTGCTATGTGAGATAGAACCCAAAAAATCCAACCATAGTGAATATCTCTCTAAATCAGTACTTTATTGTAATGCTTGGATATGTATATGGAACTACACTATGTACTCCTTTGACCAAAGTGCTATATGTAGGTTTCTCTCATTGTACTAGTTTTTAAACCTTTTGAATAGGTTGAATAAGAGATCTCCTATGAGGCTCTATCCTAGAACCCACATTACTCTCATGATCATGGTGAGTGACCAATGATTTATGTAAAGGAATGTATTAGTATGACTCAATTATGGATGAATGAGGTAAATGGTTCCGTGATAGAGGATATATCTATGCTCTTATGTGAATTCTATGATACCATGATGAACACATCTATTAATGCAATCTTTGAGTCCATAAAAATCATTATCTTTATGTCCACATATATGATGATAGTTAAAAAAGGGCTGATGTGGTTATCTATGTAAGAGATGTGGACTCATCGATGAGTATAAGGTAATGTGTTTAACCTATTATCAAGTAGTGTGGATAATATAACACATGGTCTATCCCATTCTGAATCAAATTATAATGGTGTCTTGATATTGTTCTCTATAGTGCATATTATAGGTTATACTCTAGATATTGGCTCTTTATTCTTAACCAGTTGTTTTTATAGTTGTTGTCTCTTATTTTGATTAGGATATGCTGGATTTTGTGTTGTAGGAGCTATAGATGTAGGTACTACCATGAAATCTAGACTAATCTAATCAACTGAATTTGCCTCAGTCAATCCCAATTTATTTTCCAAATCTAGAACTATATAGCATAAGTTCTTAAAAGAGGATTTTTTTTGATATAATAGATGATTGAGGAGAGGTCGATGAATCCCATTAATAAATATATGTTGAATCTCTAAATCTACTAGTTTATATATCAATATTAACATATGCATCTTAAATCATAAGATATAATTACTATATGGCTCTGAAGTATTCTAATGCAAAGTGGAAATTTTCTCAAATGTAACATGAGGGCCCATGTTTGTTATTTAATGTCTAAGAAATTCCTCCTCTAAGTCATAATATGTGTGTAAGGAGCCAATGGGGAGTAGATGAAAGAACCAATTTTGTGCTTCCCCCATTGATGTCTACTAGAACAACTTTAGTAGAATCAAAGGACTTACATGAGATGTGAAAGCCTTCTAAAAACCTTGAATGTGTATAAATGGATCTCTAGTTCCATCAAAGTGAGGTAATGATGGTATCTATAAATGGTTAGGCAATAAGGCTTTTATTAATGTCTTCAAAAGAGGTTTACCATGTAAATAATTGGTATCCATCCAAGAATTATAAGCCTTGTTTTCTAAGGTAAGGAGATGTACTTGGTTTTTTTAATTCACCAATTTCATGCATCAAAGAAATAATCTCTTAGGATGGTATATTAGCATCTTGAAGTGGTTTATTTAATCATTGAATTTGATCATTAATTTTAGCCAAAAGAATGTTAGATTAGGAAATTAGATCATAGAGAGGGGGTGTGCTCACTAGAACCTTGGGAAAAATGGTAACTTGGACCTTAGTAGAGGGATGTGGGCTACCATTCTCTGTAGGCAAAGAGTGAGAACTAGGTTATAATGTAGTGAGGGGTGGATTGGGAGATTCATTGGTATCTTTTTGTTTTAGGGAATCAAATTCTAATTGATTAGAATATGTGATGTTATCATTAACATGTGCATTATTTGAAATAGTATCATTCATAGAACTAGAAGCAACATTTGGTAGTGCATTATGTTTGAGACAAGGAGTGAGAAAAGAGTTAGAAACATGAGATGCATTGTATTCTTCACTATGTGCATAATAATCATCATTATTCCATTCATAATCATATTTGAAATATTATTCATAATGTCTCTCATTTTCATTTTCATTTTCATTTGCATGTTCACTATCATATTCATTATCAATTCCATTGCCACTAGGGAAAGGTGGAACAGAAAAAAATTAATTCTTTTCTAATATGCAATAAATTATCATGTGAAATTGGAATATTATGGGCATCTATGTTATCCATGGATGTAATGTATGCATTATTATCATTTACACTATGAGAAGTAATAGTAAAAAAGTTATCATTTAAACATTCTTTTGATAAAGTAAAGTGGAGAGAATGAGATGCATCATTTCAACTATGTATTGTTAATTTGATTTTATTGTATTTATATTGTTGTATTTTGAACACATAAGTATTGAGAGAGAGAGAGAGAGAGAGAGAGAGAGAGAGAGAGAGAGAGAGAGAGAGAGAGAGAGAGAGAGAGAGTAGGCTCACATTTAAGAAAATTATCACCAATAAGAGGTTCACTTGGAAGTGCATGGCTAATTTATTCATTTGGTGCATTGTGCATAGGATAATGAGGTGAAAAGTACCTTTCCCGTTTATCAAAATTATTTTCTTTAGAAGAGGGAATAAAAGAGATAGGTTTGAGAGAAGAAGATGAATTTAATTTTTATTCACTATAAATTTCACATGTATCATCATATTCATCATTACAATAATAGTAATTATCTTCATTGTAAATTAAATCATTTTCCACATTTTTAGCTAATGTGAAATTTTTCAAATTTGTCATTTCATTGTCATAATTATGATAAAAAATTAGATATTGATCTATGGAATGAGAGGGAAGAAGTGCCTTGGTGGCCATTTTATTTGTTTCAGCAAAGAGAATATGTAAAAGTACTATTAAGCAAATAAAAAAAAAACTACTAACATAGATATTTTGAAAATAATTTTGACAATCTAAACAATTTGTAAAAATTTTAAAATATTTTTCTAAAAATTGCAAGGAAAGAAGGTTTGGGGTTTGAGGACCTAGTTTGGAAATGTGGGGTTTTGGGCTAGATTTCTAAAATGTTTGGAAATTATGGCAATAATTTAAATTTTAAAAATAGTTTTGAATAGGATAAATACAAAAAAAATTACACAAAAATTAGAAACTTGAAATTTAATTTTTACACAAAATAACTACTAATATTGAGATTTTGAAAAAAATTTGACACTCCAAACACTTTGCAAAAATTACATAATATTTATCTAAAAATTGTAACGCATGGAGGCTTAGGGTTTGAGGACCTAGTTTGGAAATCTAGGGTTTATGGTTAGGGTTTTAAATTCTTTGAAAATTATTTAAATAATTTAAATTCTAAAATAATATTTGAATATAATTAATGCAAAAAAATTTATAAAAAATTTAAAAATTTAAAAATTAATTTGTGCATAAAATTTGAAGGAAAAACCCTAAGTGTACTTAGGGTTTTTGATTTGTTCAAAATAAGTTGGTTTCACCAAATGTTTTATTAGTTTTAGGAAATTAGGGTCTAGTTCTTAAATAATAAAAGGTCTAGAATAAGGGGGAATATCAATCAAATATAGTAAAATATAGATTTTGATCAAAATAAATTACATCAATTGCATAATGATAAAAATAAACTTATCTAGAAAAATAGGCTAAAATGGATGATTGAGAGGTTGAAATCTATTATACAGGACTGGGACAGTGTCACAAATCTAGATCTAGATTTAATTTTGTGAAAGGAAAGGAGTGCCATAATAGGACACCCTAGTGTCTAGTGCTATATTCCTTTTCTATTATTGTTTTCTTGAAGGCCTAAGCTTTCTAGGTTTTATATGCTACCTCTATGTGAGCCTGTCTATGAAATTTTGGAGTCTGAATGTTGATAGAGCTTGTTGTAGGTCTATTTCAATCTCAAAATCCTAGATCTATCTACACACATGAAACATAAAATCAATCACAATCATAATGGGGGGAAAATGGGTTAGAGGAGGTATGATCACGTGATCTATAGCCCCTACTATCTTGATTACTACCTATATTAACCCTCAAGTTAGGGTCTCAGAGCAAATATAGTTCTCCCATAGGGAATGTGCATAATCAACATGCATGGTAGATACAATAATGAACTTTCACATAGGCCATTCCTTGATCAAGTATGCAAGTCTATGTGTGATGCAAAATGCTAACCTATATTCTTGACTAATTTTAATTATCTAATGTGCTAAAGTAGTAAGTACTAGATATAAAATGCCTTATGTAGTCCTTTATATAAGAGAATTTTTGTTTTGAATTTGGGAGCTTTATTCACATTAAGATAAAATTGGAAAATTTATGTGTCAAGCTTGTGAGGCCCTCAAAAAGTCCTTGACTTCATCCCAACATTGGATCAAATCCAATGAGCAAGTGATCACTTTTGGATCCTACAATATGCTTACCTTTTAATTAGTTTCATGATCATATAAATCTTAGGTTTAAAAATGTCATTTAAAATTTTATGTTTAAAAACACAAAAAGGATTTGGGACTCATAAGTGAGGGAAACTAACTGTTAGAGCTCAAAATGACCTTGGATAAGAGCACTGGAAATGGACACCCTAGGGTCCAGCATTGTAGTTCAATCCTAGTTTTCCTATCCCATAGGCTCAAGACCTAGGGGATGGAATAGGCATGGGAAATCTGACTTGGTTGAGGTGGAATGAGGTTATAAAAGTCTATGAATGACTAGCAATAAGAAAAAAGGTGACCCAAGCATGAAATAAGACCAAGATGAATAAAATGAAAGATGTGGCTAAATGTGAACAAGGCTCGTATTCTCTAATCAAAGTCTCATATGAAAGGACTATGAAAATACATGATATGTGTGGTTTATTGATCAATTTAGGGTGTATACCCTAATATTTTTTGGTTAGAAATAAAAATTGTGACATTAGATTATGTGTCGATTTTAGAGATCTAAATAAAGTTAGTGTAAAAGATAATTTTCCTCTACCAAGCATAGATTAGATTTTAAAATAGGTTATAGGATATAAAATGATGTCTTTATTGGATGGATTTTTAGGTCATAATAATATTTTTATGAATCATGAAGATAGACATAAAATTACTTTCACCACACGTAGAGGTACTTTTGCTTATAGTAGAATGCATTTTGGTTTGATGAATGTAGGAGATAATTTTCAAAGACCCATGCATGTTGATTTTGATGATTTAATAGGTATAGTTATTTAAGTCTATTTAGATGATCTCACCATTCATTTAAAAATAAATAAAAATTACACCATCTTCATGAATTATTCACAAGATGTAGAAAATTTGGCATTTATTTGAATCTAAAGAAGACTATTTTTGGTGTGACTGAAGGTAAGTTGTTGGGACACATAATTTATAAATAAGGAATTTCAATTGACCTCAAATGTGTTAAAGCAATTAAACAAATACCTCCTCCCAAGGATCAATCAAGTTTGAGGTCTTTATTTGGTAAGATAAATTATTTTAAAAAATTCATTTCTGATTTTGCTAACAAATCTAATCCATTACAATTACTACTTAAGAAAGATAAAACATATATTTGGGATGAAGTTGTTGAATTAGCTTTTAGTTATGTTAAAAAGGCCATTGTAAGTGCTCTTATTCTTGATAAACCTAATTTTAAGAAAAAAAAATATCCTTTATGTTAATGCTATAGAAAAGGCTATAGGAGATGTAATCACCCAAGAATTTGAAAGTAATAAATAAAAACCAATCATTTATATGAGCCAAATTTTAAAAGATGCAGAAACTAGGTACCCCCTTATTGAGAAATTCATTTTCTCATTAGTTTACTCTTTGATTAAGTTTTGTTATTTATTGATGGGAAATAAAGTTTTTTTGTGATCTAATGTACCTGTTTTGTCTTATCTTTTAAAATAGTTAACCATTCAAGGAAAGCTTGCTAAGTAGATTTTACACATTCAAGAATTTGACCTTGAATTTGAAACTTCTAAAAATATTAAAGGTAATGAATGATAAAAATACTTGGATAAAAATGCTACATCAGATACTAATGTCTTATTTGTATAAATTGATGAAAATATAAATGCTAAACCACATTTAAAGAGTTTGAAGGTTGCTGAACTTTCTAATAATTTTAAATTTTGTCTTGAGATGAATGAATGAGAATGTTTATTAGCTGCAGATAATTGGTATCATGACTTAGTTTATTATTTTCAAAATTAGTCTTGTCCTAATAATTTATATATAAGAAAAATAAATTTTTTAAGACTAAAAGTGTTAAATTTTTGTTTGTTAGAAAAATTTCTATTTTGTTGTAATAGAGATGGATTTTTGTTGAGTTGTCTTATGCATAATGAAAATCAAAAGGTTCTTAAGGGATGTCATGTAGGAGATTTTGGTGGACATTATGTTAAAAAAAAACATCTTATAATATTTTGAGAGGGAGTTATTATTGGCCTTTTTTATTGTAGGATGCTTATAAGTTAGTTCATTCTTGTTTGTTGGAAGGGATAATCTTCCTACAATGCCTCTAAATCCTTTTATTCTTGAAAAACATTTTACAAAGTGGGTCATTAATTTTATTTTAGATATTCACCCAAATTCATCTATAGGTCATAGATATATTTTGATAACTATGGATTATTTTTCTAAATGGCCTAAAGCTAAAGAACTTAAAAGTTTAGTAATAGGTGAAATAAATTTTTTCCTAGAAAATCAATTTTTTTTCTAGATTTGGAGTTTCATATGAGGTTATTTCAAACAATGGACCTTAGTTCATTTTAAATAAATTCTTAGAATTATTAGTAAAATAATATATTATTTCTAGTCATTCATCTAAATATTATCCACAAGAAAATAGACAAGTTGAGTCCACAAATAAAAATCTGATTTGTATTATGAAGAAGCTAGTTTGTGACAACAAAAGGAATTGGCATATAAAAAAAATTAATATTTATGGGCTGATAGAACTATTGTTAAAGTAGAAACTAGTTATTTGGCTTTTATGTTAGTAAATGGGTTTGAATCTACTTTTCCAATAGAACTTCAAATTTCTTCAGCTAGGAGTGTTTTCCAATATGTGGCTGAAGATACCAATTTAATTGAATAAAGATTGCATGATTTAGTAGCTCTTGATGAATCCAAAGAAACAAAATTGTAGAAATTAGAAAGAAATAAATAAAAATTAAAAACAAATCGATAAAAAATCTTCTAACAAAAAGTTTAATTTTAGTGATTTAGTCTTATATTAGGATAAATCTTATGAGGATCCTAGGAAACATCATAAGTTTGATTCATTATGGCTTGGACCTTATAGAATTCCCATAGTTCTTGGAAACAATACTTTTCATTCACAAGATCTTGAAGGAAATTGGCTATGTTACTGAGTTAACATCCATAATTCGAAACCATTCCATGATTAGTTTTCTTTTGGTTTGTTCTTTTTGGTTTGATTTCTACTTTATTTTGGTTTGTTTTGACTTTTGCTCCTTTTGTTTTCCATTATTTCCATTTCAAATGGTTGTTATTCTTTGGTTTTCAATTTTTTTTTTTGTTACACTTTGCTTTTAAAATGATCAATGAAAAGTTGTGGATGGAGAATATCACATTGTGAAGGAAGAATACAAGAAGGATGTGAAGTTGTTGTATCTTTAATTTTCAAAAGTTACTCTTACAGATTCAATTTCTATATTAAATAAATAATATGGTTGAGTTTTATTTGGTTGTTAGAGTATTAATTCATTTTTATATTTTATGCTTAAGGCATTTGTATTATATTGTTCATCCAATCTAAACTTCCTTATTATTTAAATTCCATTTCTTCATGCCACTCTAGCTAAATAATTCATCACTTGTTGAAATTCATTTTTTAAGGGGTTTACACTTAGCAACTTGAGAAATTGTTTTATTAGATCACACTCAAGAGAATTTTATTTTATATAATAGGAAATTTATTGATACTCAACTTTATTACAAAAATTTGACTATTAAGGTTGCTACTATTATACCTATTTTCTATAGCCCCTAAATTTTTTTAAAGCTTAATACTTGTCATAGAGATGACCCTCTCATAAAATCTAAAACTATGTTGGGGTTCCTATTGATTGATAGTATTTTAGATTTATTTTTTTATTATGAAATGATAATGATTATTTGATAAATTCATATTTATGTTCTAAGTGGTTTAAAAAATCATGGTGGATTACTGAATAAAATGTGCATATATAATTACGAATGTGATCAATTATTTTGATTCTTTGTACCTTTCAATTTTGACAATTTTAGAAAATTAAAGATGATTCTTCAATTTTCATAGTTGATATGATTACTATTTTAGAATAGATGATGGTGTTATATAAATTATTGTCACATATGAAAACCCTACATTGAAAATTGATGCCTTTGAAAAGGTATTCTCTGGGCAAAAGTAAGATTCATGACACATTCACATTTGCTACTGATGGTATAATGGACATTTGAAGTATTGATATGCTTGAGTTGATTTAGCAATGTTGTTATACTATCTCATCTAGTCTACATTTTCATTCTTTGTCTAATGATTTGGTGTGTTGAATATCAAACTACATAGTTTGAGGTCATGCTTCTCAGATTTAATATAAATTGGAGGGACCTAGTTAACATTCTATGTCTTAGTCATCTTAATATTTTAATAATTTTTCAACTATAAAAACATAGCCTTGAAGCATGGATGGCATTCTATTATCTTTATGATTTTGGAAATTTATATGATGAAAATGATTAAGATCTTTGACTTGTTTCATGGAATAATTTAATAGCATAAGGTGTTCTTGGAAAATCATCACATATATCTTTGAGGTCTTAATTTTGCTTAAGATATTTGTAATGTTTCAAAGGGCCTATATTATGACATGAGTGAAGACCCTTCAGGTCACAATGCTAATGCATTAACATTTGCTAGGGTATAATGGTCCATCAAAAATATGTTTATTTTGCTAAGTATGGGTTATAGTTTTGAAGGATTTTTGATTGATATGCTTAGCTAGTGTTTGATTAGCATTTTGATCCACCATGGCAATGAAAGGTTCACACAAGAATTTAATGCACATCATATTTTTGATGCTTTGAGTTATGGCCATAAAATTTGGTGGTAATGGAAATTAATGTGATGCATGATTTGAGGAGGTTGGTTAAGGGTTTAGAATGAAGTTTAGTGATAGATAATTTTGTCTAAGATTATAACTAAGGGAAAGAGAGGTTAATAAGTACATGTTTAGTAAATTAAAACCAATATGAGTTAAACACATAGCTTAGTTAGTTACGGTGATGAGTTAATGGATATAAGTTTTGAGTTTTCTTGGTTATTATTTCATTGTTGCAATCTTGGATGCAAAATCAGAGTCATAGTCAGATAAATTTTGAAGTTGTAGACCAAGTTCTTGGTGAAAAATATTAGATAGAAAATCTTGGAGTGCACTTTTAGGAATGTTTCAAATATTTTCAAGAAGTTTCAAAGGTTTTTTGTGGTTATTTTGAGAAAATTTATAGTAATGCGAAAGAAATTATTCTATTTTTTGCATGAAAAAATTATGTTGGGTCTCCATGAGCGTTATTGAAAATTTTTAGTTATTATTTCAAAGGTTTTATAGAAATATATGTTATGGTATGATATTTTTCAAATCCATATGCATCCAGGTATTCTAAGAAAGTTCTCATGATTCCCTTTTAGTATTTGACTAATATATTTCCTACATACAAGAATACATTTTATGATACTTTGAATATTATGGATGTTGTTTCTATAATGCATGGTTCAATGGCTTTTCTTGTGCATCAATATTATTAAATAAAAAATGTTCAACATGCAAAATAAACTTGTTAGGTTGTGGAGCTAAAAGCTTCAATGATGCAGACATGGAGGAGGCTACTGGAGAAGGTTGCTGAGTGTCAGGCACCAGTGTCGGTCAGGCCAACCGACGTCAGCAGGGAGCAAACAGGAAGACAACTGACGTCTGTCAAAAGTCGACCAGCGTCGGCACCCCCTAGGCAGACAGGGACTGATGTCAGTCACCTGTGTGGTTCAAACTGAGTATGTTATGGGAAGTTAGCTAAAGAACCAAGTGTTTGCATGTCAAGAGCCATTTTTTAGACTGAGAGCTACAAATCTAACTATTGTAATTAGGTGTCTAATTATTGTTTACATGAGATATATTTAAGAGACTCATTGGTTGTTTTGTAAACTAGTGCTAGAGAGTAAGAGAGAAAATAAGCTCCTTTAGAGAGAAGAGAGCAATGGTGTGTTCCTCCTAGTGCCACAATACCAAGTGTGGGTGATGGATTGGAGAATCAGCAGGGTTCTTCATGTATGTATGATCTTGGTCATTAGGTGAGCATGGCTACGATAGGAGATCTACATGATAAGTAAGATCATTGATTTTTAGGTGTATGTGTGTGCAAGGTCAAGGTTCACAGGTGTGCAAAACCAGATTGATTTGCAAGTGTGCAAGATCAGACAGGACAACAACACAACATGAAGCAGAATCAGGTGGGACCTATTTGGAGTACAGCGTGTACTTGTGGAGTGTGTAGAGCACTTGTGGAGTGCATGGAACACAGGGGTAAGGTGAACACCAACTCTGTGTTTGAGTTGGGTGTTGGGACCTAAGGGAGAGAACTTTGAGGGAAGATTTACTATTTATGCCCTAGAGGTGTGGGAGCCCTAGAGGTGTGTAAGGAAGAAGAACTGTGGCAGCCTTCTTTGTTGTATTTCCTTCTGAAAGAGTTTTAATATAAGTTGTGTATTGTCTCTCATATCATGTGTTATTTCTAAATTCTTGTTACTTGTGTATTATGGTTAATTTCTGCATGTTAAGTTTCTTGGTAATCAATTGTGTGCTTCCAGTTATTTATCCCAACACGTGGTATCAAAGCTAAGGTTGTAGGGAGTAGGTTTTGTGTTTGGTTACAGGTCACTCTCAAGGGTTTTCTGATCGAGTGGGAGTAGAGCAATGGCAGATCAAAGTAAGATAAGAATGGAGGAGTTGAAAAGCATAGATGGTCACTTATAGTTCTATGGAAAGAAAGAGCAGGTAAAAGAATATTGTTGGTTGGTAGCAGATCAGCATGAAGAAACTGAAGATGTAGATGTTGCAAGGGTTATTTCACAAGATGCTTTGGGAGGTTTCTTAGATAAAGTTGAATCTTGGATAACAAATTATGTTGCCTCTTTCCATGCAGCCCTAGGGAGAGGAGCTGGTGAGCCTTGTCAAAGAATTAGCAAAGGGGAAGTGAAGCTGAAATCACAGGTGGCCAACACATGGGTGTTGAAGGAGGTCATGCAGGTCCCAGGTTTGGAGATGTGGCTAATTTATTCAAAAAAGTTGGGTGATGAGAGATGCACAAAAACTCTCACAGTGGATGCACTTGAATTAGTTGGTGGTAAGAAAATAGGTACTCTTTATCTACTTGTTTATATTACTGATTCTTCTTTTGTTACGGAGACATGGTTTGTAGGCTTGGTCACATGAGCAAGAAGGAGATGCATGTTCTTAAGAGGAAGACTGATATATTTGACAGGCTTAAGAACTATAAAGCCTTGGTGTTTATGGAGGAGATGGCGGATAGAGACCAGTGGATGGGGCTGGATACTTCTGGGTAGGGAAGTTTGGACATGGGACTTGATTCAAAGGAGCTCACGAGTAAAAAGTCATCACTCACAAGTGAACACAGGTACCAGCATTGGAAGGAAAACTAGCATCAGTAGTAGGTAAGACTGACATCGATCAAAAGGACCGATGTTGACAGCAGGAGGACACCGACGTCGACAGGGTTGGTAGTCAGGACAGGCACATGAAACCAACATCAGTTGGATGCAGACTGTGTGGTGATCGAGGTCGATCACTGTAATGGATACTGGGTAGACAAAAATCTGTCAAGGAATATCAAATGCCCATATGGAGGACTGAAGGTGGTAAGTAAGCCTTAAATTCATTGTTCCTCTTCTTTATACTAGTTACTGATTGTAGAGCAGGAAAGATCCAGGAAACAGTGGGAGCGTAGCAGGAATAGGATGCATAACCAAGCGAGATATTTGGTAGGGTTTCTAGCCAGATGAAAGCATAGAGACAAATGGATACCTTAGTTGAAGAATAGAGAGAATGGACACGTGAGACAAAAGACCAGGTCATATGGTCTTGAGGAAGCTGAAGGACAGTGGTACATGTTTTAATAGGGGATGACAAAGCATGAAATTAGTCAATGTCAGGGTAACTAATGTGGTTTGTCTTACCAGGGGGATGGTGATTGCAACATCATTCTATTTTTGTATAAGGATGGTATGTTTGCTAGCAGGTTTGTACATATAGGGTTTTGCTGAGCTAAGGGTAAGATTAGTTTAGTGGTTTGCTATGAAGAATTTGGAGCAGTAAAATTCTTTGGCATGGGAGACATGGGTGATCACAAGTTGATTTTGTCTCTAGTGGGAGCTAATGTGAATTAGGTGTTGGCAAGGTTCATTGCATAGGATGAAGAGCCAGAGCACACTAAGGGCCAGACAGTTCAGTGTCTGAAATCACATGAGGTCTGGTATAGGCTTGAGTTTGCCCAAGCAGTGGGTTTTGTCAGAGAGTTAAGAGCCAATTCGGGGAAGTGAGTTCTCAGGTATTTGAGAGGGACCAGTAGCAGGGATTCATGCTATTCAAGGTTAGGAATTCATTACAGGGGTTTTTAGGTGTGGATGTGGTAGGGTACTCAAATGATAGGAGGTACATCACAGGTTGTGTAGTGGGTTGTCTTCAGGATTGATCTTGAAGAGGGATACAAGCTAGGAAACAGATTAGATAGGGTAAAGGTATAGGTACAGTGCAGCTATTTATCTCCAAGTGGGAGATTGTTAGGTTGTGGAGCTAAAAGCTTCACTGATGCAGACATGGAGGAGGCTACTGGAGAAGGTTGCTGAGTGTCAAATACCGGCGTCAGTCAGGCCAACCGACGTCAGCAGGGAGCAGACAGGAAGACAACCGATGTCGATCAAAAGTTGGTGGATGTTGGCACCCCCCAGGCAGATAGGGACCAACATCGGTCACTTGTGTGGTTTGGACTGAGTATGTTATGGGTAGTTAGCTAACGAACCAAGTGTTTGCATGTCAAGAGCCATTTTTTAGACTGAAAGATGTGGATTTAATTATTGTAATTAGGTGTCTAATTATTGTTTGCATGAGATCTATTTAAGAGACTCATTAGTTGTATTGTAAACTAGTGCTAGAGAGTAAGAGAGCAAATAAGCTCCTTCAGAGAGAAGAGAGCAATGGTGTATTCCTCCTAGTGCCACAGTACCAAGTGTGGGTGTTGGATTGGAGAATCAATAGGGTTCTTCATGTATGTACAATCTTGGTCATCAGGTGAGCATGGCTATGATAGGAGATCTGCATGGTAAGTAAGATCATTGATTTTTAGGTGTATGTGTGTGCAAGGTCAAGGTTCACAGGTGTGTAGAACCAGATTGATTTGCAGGTGTGCAAGATTAGATAGGACAGCAACACAACAAGGAGCAAAATCAGGTGGGATCTACTTGGAGTATAGCATGTACTTGTGGAGTGCGTAGAGCACTTATGGAGTGCATGGAGCATAGGGGTAAGGTGAACATGAACTCTGTGTTTGAGTTGGGTGTTGGAACCTAAGGGAAAGAGCTTCGAGGGAAGATTTACTGTTTATGCCCTAGAGGTGTGTAAGGAAGAAGAACTGTGGCAGCTTTCTTTGTTGTATTTCCTTCTGAAAGAGTTTTAATACAAGTTGTGTATTGTCTCTCATATCATGTGTTATTTTTGAATTCTAGTTACTTGTGTATTCTGGTTAATTTTTGCATGTTAAGTTGCTTGGTAATCAATTGTGTGCTTCCAATTATTTATCCCAACAAAACTTATGTTTTGTGTTGTTTTTGGGTTTTAAAGAATATATAACTAATTTTGATGAAGATTTATGGCTCTCAGATATGTTTTTTAAATTTTTAGACAGTATGATAGTGGTTCATGTGTGTCTTTTTCTATCTTGTTGAAAGAAGTCACAATCAATTTGGGAATAAGTTAATGGGTTTTCTTAGTCTCTATGTATCTATAGATTTGATAGTTCTTTTAAACTTTAGAGTTGGTTTAGGTGTTGATTTTTGAGGTTCAATTTGTGGGTTGATAATATTATTTCATCATGAATGGTTGTTATTGAATGATTAGGGTTTTTATGTATGATACTCAAAATAAGTCAAAATATATAAATTTTGTTTTAAACCCTAATCTAAAAAATACAAGATATATTCTTTCTCAAAGGATTTTATCTCACTTTCTGAGGTTGTGTTTTTAAATATATATTTAAGGATTCACTCATGACAATTAGAATGATATATTTGAAATCATTCATGTGAAAAGATGTCTCAACCTTAAATTTTCATGAATAGATCCTACTCATTTCAACGTAATTTGAAAATTTGAAGAGTAATGATGCATTCTTGGGTTTCTGTCAAGGAAGTTTTGTTCATTCAAAGAATTTCATATGTTGATTTATAGGAGAGTTTGAAATAAACTTAGCTAGCTATTTTTATGGAAGCATATCAAAAGATTTATGAAAATAGATCTATTCATATGGTTTATTTATAATGATTGAATTCTAGAAGAGGATTGACATGCTTAAAATTAATTTATATCAATATTTTTGACATATGGTGGTATGACAATTTGCATGTGAATTAAAATTTAATGATGTTTACCTATACATTTTAGAAGTACCAAAATTTGAAACATCAAGAACTAGTTTTAGTATGGTTATTTATGGTAGAATAAGAATATGGGGATCATCTTAGAAAAATCTAAGCTTTTAGTTTCAGTATAAATGATTTTTGGGTTGATAGTTTTATAACTTGGAATCATTATGTGGAAATTCAAATGTAATCAATTAGACATTTTGAAAATGATATATATATATATATATATATATATATATATATATATATATATATATATATATATATATTTAACATATCATTTTCAAAATGTCTAATTGTTTACATTTGAATTTCCACATAATGATTCCAAGTTATAAAACTATCAAATATATATATATATATATATATATATATATATATATATATATATATATATATATATATATATATATAATCTTGAATAGATGTAGATGCAATTTTAAAGACTCAGCTAAAATGAGATTTTATTTAAAATTAAATCTCAATTTTTATGTCTTAGGTTTTATCCTAAAAATGGACATAAAAGGTAGAATTCCTTGATATTTCTCATTTAGAATGGCTCAATTTTATACAATTATGAAAATTATTAGGCCAGTTAAAATCATATTGGTTTCAAAACATAGTCATTTGTTGATAGAATAGTGAGATATTTTTGACAGATTCTTCGTTTGCATTTGTAAATTCATTGAAGTGTTTAGAAATGAAATTATAATATTGGTTACAAATTTCAATCGGTTTTAAATATAGATATATGAGTTTTAGTTTATGATATGGTTTAGTTTTAGTTTGTTAAGATATAGTAGTTTTCAATCTTATTTCTTATGGGAATTTTTGTTTCTCAGTCTTAGATTTGATTTTTATATTTTAGATTGATCATAATGTTAGGGTGTAACCAGCCTAGTTCAGCAAGAAGTAATGATAATAGGGGATGGGGATAGAGTTCCAATAGTGATATTAATCAACCAAATCCTAATAGAGGATTTCCTAGGGTTGGTTTCCATGCAAGAAACTTTGGCCCTAGATTCTATATGGTAACAAGAATGTTCATACACTTTAATGCTTTTGATCCTAAATTTTGGGATATCATAAGTAATTTATCTAGTAATCAAGTAAATAGAGGATATATGGGTAATAGAGGTTTATTTGGTTTTTTATTTGGAGCATAAACCCCTTCTAAAAGTAGTTCATCTCACTATTTGGATCATGACCCTCAACACTTGCCATTTCAACCTCTTAATGTTGAAATAATTGAGCCAACTATTGATCCTCTACCTAAAAATCAAGAAACATAAATTGAAATAGAGACTACCTATGCTAAAAACTATAATAATTTGACCACCCCTTTATATGTACCTTCTTCTTCCTATGTAGATCCTATTGGGAAATGTAAAAAGGTTGAGTGTAGTTGTTACCCATAGTGAGCCTATTATGAGATCTAAGAGATTGAATTTAGGAGTTTAATGTTATGTTGATAGAAGGAAGATAATAGAAATTCCACCTTCCACTATTGAAAAGATAACTATAGAAAAGAGAGTTGAAAGTTAGTCCAAACTTGATACACCCATGGAGGTCAGAATGTTGAAGAGAATAAAGCTAGAGATTGATGAAAGTATAGCTGATTCAAGAATGAGATTGGTACCTTTTCTTGCAATAGAGATGGAGTATAATTTTTATCTTCATGAACAATACAAACATGTGATTGAGGTGTTATCTGATTTAGATGGTTATTGGTCATCCAAAGGATAAATATTTTATCTTATGCTGAACCTTTTCATGATGAAACTTGGTACTTCTGTTGATACTTTAAATTTTAGATTTTGGTATATTTTGGTAAATTTTGAAAAATACAACAATTTTAGAATTTTTAGTATATATATGCTTAAGTTATTTTGACATGCATTATGGATCAATATAAATAGGACTAATTGACCATTGACTTATGTATTTTATGATTTAAATGTGTATTCTATTATATTATTAACTAGTAAGGGTCCCCACCCATTGAGATTAGTACCCTGACTCTATACTTAATAAACTTGAACAATTAAGACTTTTATGTTTTAATTAAACCTGTCCTTAACCAATATCTATTTAAAATTAATTGAATTTTTTAAATGCCAATTAGTTATCATAAACTAATAACTAACTAAAGTTAGTTATAACTTATTTGCATCTAAGTTTAAAGGTATTAAAGGAGATCAAGCACTCATTTGGAGATATAAGAACAAAAATAGGTATTGAGGACTTAGACATTTTTAAAAATCAATCATTCATCTTTCTTCTTTCTATGCAACTTCTCTGAGATAGTAACAATTTTGTAGATAGACCCAATGGTACTTTATCTAATGATTGATTGATTGTTTATACAATATGGTATAAATAAATTTATTTATCATTTAATACTAATTATGTAAAGATTGATAAGCTTAACATATTTTGATGATTTCTATTTGTAGTTCTATACACAGATTCCAAGTATTCAACCTGAATAATGATGAACATTTTTCTATTTTTTGACACTTCATTGATATATTTTAATTATAAAGTTGTCATTCAAATTTTTGTAAAGGAATAATGTTGGTTTTATCGATAAAGTTATCTTTTTCTGCTAAGATGACTCTCTTTTAAAACTCACATGCTTTATTGTAATATATTTGACTCTAATCTTAATATAATTTAATATTTAATTTTCTTTAAATATGATTTTAATTTTTGTTTCTTAGTTATCTTATTATCTTTTAGATTTTACTTTAGTTTCATTTTTATTTTTAGAGTTTAATTAGTTAATTAGTCTAATTTTCATTCATTTATTTAGTAGATAGTAATAGTTATTTCTTTATGTCTTTCTTTACTTTTGTTTTAATTTTGAGTTCTCTTAATCTAAATAAATTTATAGATCTATTTAAGTATTTAGATTAATATTCTTTGTTTAGTTTGGTTTTAGTCTTGGAAGTTTCTCTTTAGTTTATTAGATTTATTTCTATTTTAACTTAGTTTAAGTTTATTTGTTTGATTTTCCTCTTTTAGTTTTTATCTTTTATCAAGTTTTTGTTTAAATTAGATTATTTAGTTAGACTTTAGTTACTTTATTTGTTTTCTTTATTTTCTTATAGTTTAGTTTCATTGTTTATTTTTCTTTAGTTGTTTATTAGTTGTTTTTGTCTCACTCTCTCTTTTACATGATTAAATATCCTATCTTTTCTCTTATCTTTAACCTATCTATTTCTATTTCTATTTTTCTTTTGGGATAAAACTTGAACATTATAGTAGAAAACATGGTATATATATATATATATATATATATATATATATTATTGAATCAAATTTTTATTTTTCAAGAGACTATCTAACTCATAGGTTTTCTTTGTCAGATAAAATAGATTACAAAGTCTTATCTTAATTTATTCATGATTTCAAAAAATGGATTTCCAATTGTTATAATGGAATAAGTTGCATTTGATAGCTTATTAATTATTTCCCAATACATATTAAAAAAACCCTCACATCTTTAGGATCTTAATGAACCTTTAGAACCCCATAATTATATCGGTATGATTCTAACTTGACTTTCAAGATAGGAAAAAGGGTTGATTAATTGATAGTACAATTTTCATCATCAAAAAAACCAATGAACCTATCAATGAATATGTTTTGAGATATAAGACAATGTTGGAGAAAATGACAATTCGATGGCAAATTAATAACTTAAATACATATTAAACCAAAGCTTTCTATCCTCATTACATGAGTCAATTATTTTCAAAAAGTTGAAATATTTTGATGAATTATGGCATATCAGTCAAGACTATGAAATGGAACTCATTTCCTTGAACAAGCTTAAGTATATAACAAACAAAACAACAACATCCATATCAATTTTTGTATGAAACCGATCTTCAAGATGAAACCTACATAACCTAAAAAATAAACAATCACAATGGTTAATTCAATTCCAAAGCAACTTAATCAACTCATCTTATCCAATGCACCTAAGATAAAATTTACATTATTACTTGAATCTCTAGATTATTTACTTCAGAATATTTTAGAGTGTCATCTCATATCTTGCCCTCCTCCCATAGAATTTGATATAGTTTGAACTATACATAAAGGATATCATTCTAATGTGTATTATCACTATCACCAAGGCCTTAGGCATTCTACGAATAAATTTTATAGCTTAAATAATCAGATCTAATACATTATTGATCACCAAAATATTACCTTTGATGATCCTCTAAAGGATTTAGGTTCATAACTTGGTGATCACCAGAATTAGAAAATATTTAACAATCCTTTGAAATATCATTCTAAGAAAAATATATAAGCATACATGGAATACAATGCACATCCTCCTTCATCACATTATTATCACCCATTAGATGGGATTATTGGAACTTGTACACATATTATATATCCTATGGTTTATATTCCTTATATTACATTTGATAATATAAGAATATTAGATGATGTCTTAGATTTTCATTTATTATTTATTCAAGCATACCTTTACCATCAACCTATACATAGTATTATGATTGATAATGGTGCTATAGAAAAAATTTACACCATGAAACTATCTAAAAATTTACAATATACACAAGATGATTTATATGTTTTGACCAAAATGGTCAAATCATTTTATGGGACTTTACATCATGTCATTGGTGAGATTGATTTACCTTTATAGTTTGGTCTAACACATGTGGTTACCACCTTTTTAATTATAACATGTACATAAGTCTTTGATATGTTATTGGGATGACCTTGGATACATAAAATTGACATAATACCTTCCATAGTGCATGAGTGTGTTAAATATATTCATACCAATAGGGTAGTCACAATTCTTTGAATCCTATTTGAACATCCACTTGAATAGGATAAGTTTATTCCAAGATATCTAATTATCAAACCTACTCATGTTAATATTATTTGAAAGGGTAAGTATTTGAAATTTTCATTTCTTGGGCAGCCCATACTTGAGAAGCCTTTTCACCATAGATATATAGTGGATTCCGTAGAATATTCATCTACTCTTACACATCATACTCAGTTATCTAGAGAAACTAAATATATACCAACTACAACTACTCCAAATAAGCCATAAAGTAAAAAAAAAAGTATTTCATTAACCCCTACTCCTATTATTTCTTCATGACCACATAGTCCTATTACACATACACAAAACAACACAAATTATCCAAATGTACATATGACACATATACATGATCCTTGGTAGTATCACCAGTTTGATATACCTATCCAGATCATAGTCTAGCCTTTTAATTTCAAAATATTATATATATATATATATATAATACAAAAAAATAAATATTCCTAAAATACAAAAAAATCAAATATTCTTAAAATATAAAAACATTCAAATAATTTCAAAATACAGAAATATATTCAACATTTACATATTTTATAGGCTCCTTAGAATCTATGTTGTTTGATTTATTTTAGTAGAAAAAATATCATTTCATTCCTATATACAAATGTTTCACATATTTTTTAGTGTGATACATGAATACCTATACACATAATATATGTACTTTTAGATGTTGGACCTTTCTTCTACCAAATCACATAGTACATTAGGAAATTTTCTTTCTTTGATCGTGATTGATATAGGTTACATATACTTTATGATAATTTATACATTATAATGTTTGATATTATATTCTAACACTTACAAATGTATATATACATGCTCATATCTTTCATAGTGTACTTTATATGCTATACTACATAATGTTTTTGCTAACATATATATGTAGGGACTATTATAATATTATTATGTTGGATGATTATAATTAATTTATTTACATTTTCACTTCCTTTAGTGGATTACATTTCTTTTTATTCTCTTATGGAATAATTGAATATGTTCCTTACTTGTTGTCCCCTGTGCCATTGTATGTTATTTGAACATTTGAATAATTCATTTCATGTTGATTATCAATTTAAATGTCATTAATATTGATTGTGAATAATTTGAACATTACACTTATATGATGTCTCTTTGGACCATTCCTATTCATTACATTGAGTGATATCATGTGTGTACTTGACTATTTATTGAAGTTGTACTATTACTCTTTAGACATTTCCATAATGTATAACATGCATCATAGTGTGATCCTAATTGATAAATCCACTTAAACATGTTATATATATGATACATGATTCATACACAAATTATACAACTACATTAGAATTTTGAGGTAAGGTACCTATCAATTTCTATTTTCCTCATCTCAAAATACGGGCATATTAGTGGGGCATGTCATAAAAGCATGACCTCCACTTTTTTTCAATGCTTCCATATTTCAGTGGGAGAATTTCATAAATTAATGAACTTTAAACTCATATAATTACTTATAACCTCTAGATTTCAGTGGGAACATGTCACAAAGACATGACCTCCACACTTAGACAAACTCTAGTTTAGTTCCATGATTTAGATATATACTTGGGTCATAATCATGTACATTGCACCAATTTTTCATAGATTTAAAATGAATTTATCAAATTTGTGACACACATACTCCAACTCAGAAATATTATAGGTACATATGTCATGATATTTAACCAAAAACTTTAAAACTTACCATTATACTACTCACTAAAAAACATAGATTACACCAAGGTGTATTATTATCAAGCCTTTTCTACTATAGTAGTTGGTTCATTTTATAGCTTGATATTATTAAATTATTAAAATACACCATATTTATATATTAGACCAAATAAATAACCAATCTAACCAAATTTATAGGATGTGTTGATTAAATCACTCATCCTCACCAAATTATCTATATTCACACTTGGGTTGTGAGATTGAGATATAATGATCTCAATGGCTATGTTACAACTCATGTTTACAACATAGTTTGGGAATAATAACTTCCAAAATCCCTATTAAAATATCCCAAGGTGTAGGTATGATCATTTTTCAACTCCATTGCTTCATAAATAATCATCATTACCAATTCAAAGCATTAAGAGGTAACATGGCTGCATCAACACACATGTGTATTCCTTCCTTGGTCTCTTTATTTTCAAGCATTTAAATTATTTAAAATTTAATATTATATTCAATAATTTATACTGCAACATGTTCTTTTTTAAAATTCATACACCAAAAAACATTCAAATTGGGCTCAAGTAAAGGCAAGACTTGTTGTACACGCCCAAATACACATCTATTTCCTTTAACATAGTAATTTCATCCTTATGAATTACTAGATTAAATGGGGGAGGGAATATAGATATTAAAACTAAATATTTAAAGCATCTAAGTCTTGTAAATTTGAGAAATATCAATCATGGATCTACCCTTCAGTTCTAGACCTCCCTGCTACCAAAAGGCTCGTATTCACCATCTCATTATCCCTAAATTATAATCTCTTAGTCTGATCCATATAATTATGATGACCTAGGTCTCTTTTACTAAAAAAATATTAAAAATTTATGAAAATAATTCATTTTTAGTTTAAGATTTGTATATATTTTTTATCCTTCTAGACACTACTAAGAAAATAGGGACACTAACATTGATGGTAGTGTCTAAATCCTTATCTAGTGTCTAGTAGACAAAATTCATTCAAATTGTAAATGATTCAAAATCTATGGGTTAGAATATTTATATTATTCACTCATTATGTGAGATATTTTAAGAAGGTGTGGTATAAATATAATTCTAAGCCTTCTCATTACTCATCTAATAAATACCAATAAAACACCTACTTAAGCTAAATAGATCAACTACACAACCAAGTTATTATGTCCTATTCATTCCTATTTTCATATCAAGCATATGAGTAGTCATATTACATGTTTAAAGCATTTAAAAAAATCTATGAGTGATATTTTTAAAATTAAAATCTAGATCACTACATTCATCATCATATAATATATCTCACCCTTGTGCACACACTTTTCCACACATAGGGGAGAAATATAGAAGTCCAAGGCCCTTTTTGTAGCATTTTCCATGTAGATAACGCCCATTGATAGAGTGGTGTTTGGGTTCATCTTGAAACCATGATAAAACTAACCCATTTTTATCATACTCTTTTCAAGAGTGAAGAAATGGGATTTGATCTATAAACAAAGAAGAAAGACCTATATCCCAGATTTGAACATATCAATAGAAAGATGACATAAAACCTAGAACAATGAAGTTGGTCATATCCATATCCAATAATTATTTTGTATTGGACACCTATGTCATAGTCAGACACTAGTGTTGATGGTAGTGTACATATCCAATAGTAGTGTTTATGGCCATAGAAGTGCAATTTATATAATCTAACAACTAATCAAGAATATTTATCCTAAATATTTTATACCTATTTCTAGTCTAGATTTGCCTACACATATTGAAATATTTAATTACCATTATTTATTATGTATTTTAATATCTTTTAGTATTTTTACTTTACTATTTATAATAATCTCAATTGTATAAATTCATAATATTATTTATCTAAGTTTTCTATTAATTGGACTACTATTTATTAGTTTATCACCTTTGTGCTTGAATTAATTCTATATTGTTAAATGTATATAATACACATTCTAAAATTTAGGGTTAAGAAATATGTATGAACCCCTAAAATATGGGAATTGGGGATATTATTTTAATATTTACATTGCAATGTAATTATTATGCTAAAATTTAGAGAATAAATTAAATACATGGTGATAACCTAGTGTTTGATAGCTTCCATTAATTTTTCAAATTTGATATGTATTAATGCTTAAATGTAATAGTTATTATCAAATAATAACTTGTTGAGAGTCTTAGGCTACTAGGTTTTCATGATGTTAAATATTCAATTGGAGTCAAGCATGCTTCTCATAACTTTTTATTTAGATCATTAGTGTCACTGACCTCAAAGGTGTAATTGATGTAATTGTCTTACAAAAGATGAAATGTTGAGATTTATTTGTGTTACAAATAAAAATTACATTAATAAATAAAATCCACTATGTTCCTAAATACTATTGGTATCATAGTGGATACTCGCTCTCAAATGTATACAATGAAATAAATACAATACATAGTTACTAGATTTTTAATATTTGTTTTTCCTATTGAAGTAACTTTATAAAAGATAAAAAAACATAAAAAATTTGTAATAAATATCATGAATCTCACTTCCATTATATGGTTTGGTACAAGTTAGAATTTTTTTCACAAAAAATGTTAAGGGATTTGTTTTTTATAGATCTATCTCAAGTAAGGAGTACAAGTTTTAACTAAAATAAATGACCACCAAGTAGTGCAATTGTTTAATTATATATTGTTGATAGTTATTTAATAGTAAGCTCCTAGATAGATTTGAACAAAACTATAATTTATAAAATGAAATTTAATTTTAAGGTGGATTTCACATTGAGGTAAGGTTTGGAAATGAATTAGTTTCATATCATTTAATAGAAAAGTGAGGTGCAAAAAAGATTTCAATTTAAAATTATTAGATAATTAGCCTTAATTTGTGTCCTTCCTATATTACTTTAGTATTATCCTAAGTATTATTTGTGTGTGCATTTATTGTATTTATAAATTCACTTTATTCTAGTTTTTATAGGTATCACTCACTTCTCTAGTCCAATTGTTGGATTTGGAGTTACTTGCTTGAAAGTCCTCTCTCCCCACATGGAACACACATCCTTCCCACTTGTAATAGGATAAGGGACACATGAAACATATGTTAGAGATTTCAATTGTAACTCTTTTTATTTAATAACTCTTTAAGAATACCTATCCTCTCCCTTTTTTCAACACTTTTTACAGTAACACATAAAACTCTTGTTGATCTAGTCTTGATTTTACATCCTTGTGATGATATTTTGGCCTAAACCTATTCTCTTTCACTCTTATATTATTCATGTTATTGTAATTTGAGTGATTTGTTATTGTAAGATTTTAATACTAGTGTGGGGTTCACTATTTGATGGTTTCCCCACTTCTCAACTCTTTTGTCTCTAATCTTGTGTGGTTGATTCACTCTTGAGGTAAATTTGTAAATTTATGTAATATTTTAATGAATTAAATGTTATTTATCTTTTGTTATTGGAAATAAATATAATACAGTATTAGATCTATGGGTTGCTTACATTGAATTCCTGAGTGTTGATGTAGATTAAAGGTGGCAAATAAGTTCTTTTTACCTTTTTTTATAAAATCGTCACCAAATATCTTTGATTCTAGTTTTTTTCACTCTATCTATTAATTTTTTTTTTTATTAATATTGGAACATTAATAGATTCTTGATATTTTTTTGTAGATGAGAAGACAAAAATTGAGTTTAATCACTTCAGTTTGGTTATTTTTTCCTTTCAAATATTCATAATTTAAAATCAATCAAAATTGTTCAAGACATGAATTCACTATGAAAATACAAAACACATCATTTTATTTTAGTAAAAGAAAAATAATATATTTTTTAGTCTTTATTCATTTAATTATGCATATATTTTTTGTCTCTATTAGTTTCTAGGGTCATTTTCTTTTACCTAGGCTTGGCATTTCTGCATATTGCTTATGCATTTCATTTAGTGTGGCTAATTTTTTTAATTTAAGAAATATAAATGTGATTTATATTTGAGTTATTTTAATTTACTAATATAATTTATTATTTCTTTGACTTTATTAGGGTGTTTGGATGCCTTCTTTCTATTCAACATTATGTATCTATTTCTTTTTTATTCATCTCTCACTCTTGCTTACCATATTTTTATTAGGAAGATGGTTTGTGTAGCATGGATTAATTTATTTAGCATCCCATATTAGCATGCAAAAAATTTATCAAACCTATGTGCTTCTCTCATGTGGTGCCTTATCTTCATAATTTTTTATTTGTTTGTATTTCACTTTAGTTTTGAATGATTACCTTTATTCTTTTGATGTGATTTAGTTATACATTGCACTTTCAAAGTAAGAGTTTCCATTTAACCTCTTATCTTGGGTTTCTTTTTTAATATTTGGATACTTGGAATATAAATGACCTTTATTTTAATAACTTTTTTTTGAGTTGTCCTCATTTTTTATTTTCCTTTCTTAGTGTTTCACTTGCCTTCCTATTAAGGTGTTATTTTTTTATTATTTGAATATCTCTTCCAACATTTTTTTGACTTGTTAATTTTAGACATTTTGTTGATTATTATACCTCTAAAAAAAGCCTTTCGTATCTTTCTCTGAGGTGAAATACATTATTTTGATCCTTTAGTTCTTTACATCCTGTGTGCTTAATTAATTTGAGGTGTAAGATGTTATTATGATCCTTAAATTATTTAATCCTACATTTTTGATTAATTTAGTTCTTAATGTCTACTAAAGATTCCTTTTATCTTCATATTTTAAAGGTGTTTACTCTTAATTATCCTTTATTTTTGGCAAGTGGTGTAGATGAGATATTATTATTTTACCTACCATGATTTTTGGGGAATCATAATTATTCACTTTTAAATTTTATTTTGGGATGCTTTAGTAAGTCTCATTTAAAATTAGAATTACACTTTCTTATGTGGCATTGATATTTTTTATTAAAAAAAAGACACCAATCATTTCTTAACTATTTTTTATTTTATTTATCTTAACCATTTTTTGACAATTGTCATATGAGGAATATGTATAAGGATTAATTCCTTTTTTAAATTAAATTTGATGAAGTATTTAAATTTCATTAACCAATTTAATTTTTTTTGGGTCTCTTATGAAAAATTACATAATAGAGCATTAAAATGGTATTTAAAAGAAAAATTAAATTATCGCTTATGTTTTGGTGTGGACTTACATTGACAAGTTAATTGACATAATTCATTTCAAATTTACTTTAACTATACCATTTTTTTAATAAATGTTGTTATTCATATTTTTTAAATGTGAGATTTTTTTCATCTTTGGAAATTTTGATGAGATGGACATTTTTTAATATTTTCTTAATCAATCAATGTCTTTAATAATTTATGATTTTTGAATAATTTATAAATTGGTATATTTTACTCTGACAAACTTTGAATTGACTATTTTTATCATATATATATATATATATATATATATATATATATATATATATAATGAACAAATTATTACCCTCAAGAAATAAATTGCATGTTAAAATGATCTAGTAAATGCTTTACAATCCTATTTTATTGAGTAAATACAACTATGCAATCATCTATTGATGTTGTATATGAAAAATTTACATCTTTTCTTAATGATAATATCTCTAATGATGATGGATCTCCTTGTGTTTCTAAACAAACTCAAACTCATGTGCATAATCCTTCTACCAACCTTGAATTAAAAATCATGTAGAGTATGGGCTATTTGGGTGGTGCACTTGATAATTTTAAATATGGTATTCTTGAACCTATTTTTACTAAATCAAATAAAAATTCTAAATTTCTTGGCTAAAATGCTTCAAATGCTTCTAATGAAAATTTAGAATCTTATTGTCCTCATCATCACAAGACAAATAATGCAACTTTTGTTGATTATACTACTTCTAATGTTCATGTTTTGGTTAAAAATACTAAACCTTATGTGCATTATGGAAAAAATGAGCATCATATATATAAATGTTAGAACTTTCACCCATGAAAATATTTTGGTAAATCCATTCATGATACTTTGTATTGTTAGAAAATGAATTTATCTCCTACTTATAAGGGTAAAAATATTTGTATTCATAAATAAAATGAATCTTCTCAAGAATTTGATATGTATTATTATGATAATTATTCTAATGCTTCAATCATAATATATTTTACAAGTGACACATCTTATTTATCTCTATTTTGATCATCTATATCTCTTTTTCATTATTTGCTTTTTATTGCATAGGATATATGCTTTGATTATATTGAATAACTTATTTTTATATCAGGTTACGTACTCTATTATGAAATTTATGTTTGATAAATTTTAATTTAAATATAATTTTATTACATTATGTATGTAGATTTTATTTTTGGCATATTGGTTACTTAACTTGAAAGATTGGTGTTAACTTGTTTGTCTTGCAGGTTTTTTAGATCCTTACTCATTATTTATTCCATTTCAGATGGAACACATAGTTCAAAAAGGATTTTGGGTGATCATTATTTCATCCTTGAAACTTTTGGTGACACCTTATCTTCATATTTTATCTCAAACTATTATAATTCCTCTTGAAGTAAATTTATATTAAGAGGGAGTATCATGTTATTTCAACTCCCTTCCTTGCTTGTAATAGGTTTTCTCCACTAGTGTAACCTTAAATAAATATTAATGGGGAGTTTTGGATAATTAAGCTTAATTTGGGTCCTTTATATAGTCATTTAAGCTTATCCTAAGTTTTATATGTGTGTGTGCATTTATTATATTTATAAATGCACTTTATTCTAGCCTTTTGAGGTGTCACTCACCTATCTAGTCCACTTGTTGGGGTTGTATTTAATTTATTTTAACTCCTTTATCCAAATATGGAACACACATCCTTTCCACTTGTAAGAGGATTAGGGACACATGACACACATGATGGAGCTTGTGATTGCAACTTCTTTTCTTTTTTATCTATTTATAAAGAGCTCTCCTCTCCCTTTCTTCAACACTTCATATGATAAAAAAAAACATTCTTGTTCATCTAGTAATAATTTTACCTCCTTATGATTCTCTTTTAGCCTAAGTTCATTCTCTCTCACTTTTAGATTCTTCATTTTACTATACTTAGAGTGATTTTTTATTATAATATTTTAATACTAGTGTGGGTTTTTTCACTATTTGATGATTTCCCCTCCAATCAACTCTCTTGTCTCTCATTTTATGTGTTGATTCACTATTTAGGTAAATTTGTCAATTTATGTACTCTTTTAATTAATTAAACATTATTTATATTTTAATATTAACAATAAATCTAATAAAAATCAACCTAATTATCAACTTGGTCATCAATATAGATAAAAAATAGTGTTTGGGAACTTATCTGCCATTAGGTATAAACAACTTTACTATTTTAAGACAATAATTTTATTTTTGATCAGTAAAAAAGGATATTGTCTAAATATTATAATAATAATCTAAATCTTGGTGATATAAGGAACATTAAGAGTTAAGACTTTATGTTGAAGGAAAGAAAAGTTTTTCTAAAATCTAAAACTATTTAAAAACCTAACATAAAGTCACAAACATTAGCTAAAACTAGGAATTATGTATCCTCATCCTCAATAGAATACAAGATCATGGTCACTGAACCACAAGTATAATCTTCCTCCTTCATGAAAAGAGGTTCAATTGACTCTTCTAGCTAAGAATCCTCAAATGTTGAAATACTAATCCCAAGCCTTGAATAGATGGAATAAATCTTTTAACCTTTATAAACCTCATCTATATCCAAATATTTTAACATCATCCAAATATATTATATTATTTCCCCATACCAAATAAAAAATGATCAATTTCCTCATGCACTCTATGAATGTTGATCACAATGTACAGAATAATTATACCCCAAATTAGTTCTGGCGCCCTTAAGAGCCTTTTATTGCCATCAAAACACTATCAATATAAGGTTTATCCCCCAATATATATGCTATTTGAGCCCTAAATAGGTTTGTTGACATCCACTTAAGTAATTTATTAACTCATTTAGTTAAATCACTTTGTCAAAAATATAATTCCTCTTCTATTATCATGTGAGTTATTTTGTCTAATAAATCACCCACATTAACTAAATGATTTAAATTTAGATGTTGAATAAGCTCCAAAAGTATATATGAATGTCATTAATAGAATATTTGTTGCTCGTATCATTTTTAATTTCATGAACAATGTTTATCACTTTATGTTTTCCAATATTCTTTCTAGTTTTCCTTGAGGGATTTACCTTGTCCCTTTGCTCATCCATGTCTAAAGAGATGTGAAAATAAAAAATAATTCCAAGTATGCCAAAAATGGAATATATGAATAAATAGTGATAAATTATGGAAAGATGTCTCTCAAAATTTTCCAACTAACAAAGGGAAACCAAGATTTATATGTAATAAAGATAACATTCTTTTCATGCATCAAAAAAGGAAATATAAATACAATTTTATAGGTTGAAAAAAATTATAATTTTTAAAAATACTTCCTAGGAGACCTAAACCCATCTTCAAATAAATATAATTCCCATTTGATCATAACTCTATAAAACAAGATTCCAAAAAATATATTCTATGGTCAAACAATTCAAAAAAAAAAGTTATGAAAAGGGGAGAGGGAGAATGAAAACATGGGTAACATAAGACTAATAGTCCCAACCTTTGAAAACCCTACCCAATATCTCCACAACATTAAATTTATCTCTATATCATAAACTAACCAAATGAAAATTTTAGATACTATATTATAAAGTAAAAGATAAGGATTATATAATTTTGAGTAATAAAGAGATCCTCATTTCACCCATTGTTAATTTTTTTGTACATTTACCTAACACTCTACTACATCCAAGAAGAGGAGAGCCTTTGGCATGTATGAAAAATCCTCTAGATTTATCCCTTCTTATATTTCCTTTATAACTCCATAAGCATGGAGTTTAATGGCCAAAACTTGTTCACGTGATCAACTATCCTTTGATCTGATCTTGATATTTCTACCTACTTTTTTATTAATAATCCATCAAATGAATCATTTCCATTGAGATAAAGTTTCAAAATATTAATGAATAATTTTACCATCCTTTGTTGGCCATGTTAATATCAACATCTTGATTGGAATCAAGACTTTACATAGTATAGTATTAAAAAACCTAGCCTCCCTTTTGAATATTATTCTATTTACTTAAATCTAAATATTCCATAAAATAAACACAAGAATAAATTTATAAATATGTCAACAAGGGTGGAGCTTTAAGAAAATAGGGTCATATAACTACCCAATATTTGAAAATTTTTAGGAAAGGCTATGTAAAATTCAAAATTATGAATCAAGGAATTCACAATTTTATTTTAATAATTAGAAATAAATCAAAAGGTGGATTGTATCTTATTCATGTTGTTTACAAAGAGTAAAAAAAATTTAATCATAGAGAAACAAAAGTAGAATTACATTAAAATTGATTCTAAAAAGTTAGGCATATAATAATATAGGGAGAATGGCTTATACATGTTTTTTTACATTTATGTTGTGATATAATTATGATAAATGTTAATAGTTTTAGATAATGTGATATCATTGAATAGAAAAATTACATCTCTACATGATATCATGAACACTAAGATTTAAGCCTTTCTATTGAAGGTAGAAATTTTTTTTATCAAAACTAAAACTATTACAAAAATTGACTCAAAGAATATAAGATAAAAATAGGAATTATGTATCCTCCTCTTTGATAGAGTCTTAGACCATAATCATTGGACCATAATTATTATCCTCTTCTTACATGATAATATTTATAAGAGACTCTAATAGCTACAAATCATTGAAGGTTGAAATGTTAATCCCAAGCCTTGAGTAGATGGAATCAATTTTTCAACCTTCAAAAACCTCATCTATAGCCAAATATTTTAACAATGTCCAAATATTCTTTAGTATTTCACTCATACCAATTATTAAATCCTCAATTTCCTCATCCACTTTTTGTGTTTATCACAATGTATAAATTTTTTATACCCCAAATTAGTTGTGCCACATTCAAGGTATCAATCCTTGTAGTGGATTGGACAAAGTGTTTTGTGTCCTAAAAAACTATCAATATAAGTTCCCTCTCCTAATATAGATACTAATTGAGTTTTAAATAAATTAATTTCCATTCACTTAAGTAATTTATCATCTTTTAATAATTCAATTTAATAACTTTGCCAAAAATTTAAGGCATATTATGTTTTAATGTAAGTGATTTTATCTAATAAGATACCAAAATTAAGCAAATGATTTAAATTTAGATGTTAAATAAGCCCAAAAATAATAGGTGAATTTTCTCAATATAATATATTTTTTTCATATTATTTTTCATTTCATGAATAGTGTTTACCACTGTCTCTTTTCCATTATTATTTCTGGTTATCCTTGAGGGCCATGCCTTGTCACTTTACTCAACCATTTCTAAATAGTTATGGAAATAAAAATAATTCCAAATTCTTAGTAGTATGAAACAAAAGTAAATTATGAATAAGTATTTAGAAATGATGGAAATAAGTCTCTCAAAAATCTACAACTAATAAAGGAAAACTAAGTTTTTAAGGTAATCAAGATAACATGTATTTCCCACATCCAAAAAGCAAATACAAATGTAGTTTTTAGGGTCAAAAAGACAAATATTAGTTTTAAATATGGTTTCTAGGGAAACACAAACCCATCCATAAATAAATATAGTTCCCATTTGAATATAATTCAAGAAAAAAAATTCAAAAAAATAGATTTCATGCTCAAACCATTACCAAAAAAACAAGTTATGAACAAGGGAGAGGGAGAATGAAAACATGGAAAACATAATCCTATGGAAATGGTGGGTAATACAGATGATTCAACCTTTTAAAAATATACTAAACATCTCCATAACCCATAATTTATCTATATATCATAATCCATCTAAACAAAAACTATAGATAGTCTATTGGAAAGTAAAACATAAGTATGACATACTTGTGAGTAATTACAGAGATTCCCATTATGTCTAATACCTATCTCAATTTATAAAATTATGGGTAGGTGATGAGTTATTAAACTAATAACACATTCAATTTTATTGCCCATAAAATCCATAGTGATGAAAGGGCCAATTTTTATTGAATTATTAATTGCTACATCTAAGTGATCACATTCCTAAGAATTATTGTAATCATGAACTAATGTGGGATAATATTTGGCTATTAGTGATTTAGGATTTATATTTAGGAGAGGGGGTTTCACAAATTTTATAAATAAATTATGATAATTAATTCCTACCTTAAATTGGTGAATTAATCCACTACGTGATTCCCATATCCTATGATATGGTTGATTGTGCACATTAAGAAACTTGCAAGAATTCCCTTATAATCATCAACTATAATATATATCTACCATTTTTCAATCTAATATTTTATTAAAGTATCCAAAAATAATATTGAGTAAAATTGAATGTAAAAAACGGTCCAATTATTTTATAGAGTAATATTGAGTCCTATCCACAAATATTTACCACAAAAAAGTTTTATGTACATTTTCCTAACATTTCACTATAGCCAAGAAGAGGAGAGCCTTTGGAATTTATAAAAATGCCTTCAAATCTTGAAAATTACATATTTCCTTTTGTATCTCCATTAAATTTTATTTTAGTAGTCAAAAATTGTGGAGGAAATCGTATTTTGACATGATATTGATATTTATACCTAGCCTTTTGTTTGGAATCCTTCAAGGAAGCTCTTTCATTGCAAAATAGTTTCAAAATCTTTATGAACAATTTTACCATCCTTTGGTTGGCAAGTCAATATGAACTCCTTGATTAAATTCAAGACTTTGGATAGTATAATATTCAAATACATAACCTCTCTTTTGAATATTATTATATTTATTTCAATCTAAATAGTATATAAAATTTACTTAGGAATAGAATTACAAATATGCAACAATGGTGGAGATTTAAGAAAAGACAGCCAAACAACTAGACAATCTTTGAGGTTTTGATGAAAGCCTATGTAAAATTTAAACTTATGAATAAAAAAAATTCAAATTTGATCTAATAAATATAAATAAATTTTAAGCTGGCTTGTATCTTGTTTATGTTTTTTTCAAAGAGTAACACAAGTAGAATTACATTGAACCCATTTCTAAAAAATTAGGTATGTAAGAAAATAAGGAGAATAACTTAGGTATTTTTTTAATATTTAATTTAAAATTATAATTTTAATAAAATTTTGAGTGTTTAGGTTAATCTGATATTATTGAACATAAAAATTACATCCTTACATGAATAATTTCAAAATATATCATTTAATAGAAATCTAGAAACTGTTAGGTTATCATCATATTTCTATTGACACCTATATGTGCATTCAAAATTTATCCAAATGTAAATAAAATTAAACTCCTCCTTGGAACCTATCATTTAAAATATTCCTAAAATTATCATTTACATGTACACAAATAGATGCAATTTTGTGATAAATGTAAATAAAAATGCATCACCTTTTTGAGAGGTAGTACCCACTGTTGGGACCAACATACCCCATTTTTGAATTGGGACCCTTGAGAAACCCTAAAATTATAACATGTAAATTTTAGGATATCAAGGTATTTTATAGAATATTAAGATCATCCACTTCATTACAAATCAAGCTTATGTAGTTTTGATTTTCTTTAAATCTAGACTACCAGTGATAATGAGGTTCATTTGGCTTTTATTTGTAGGTTCCATGGTGTGTGTCGTCATGAATTTTGTATTTCAAAACCCTAGCAAACCCTTGATTAAAATTTTAATAAAGGTGGGAATTAAATTGGTAGGAACTATTTTAAAATTAATTTATGGACTTAAGTATAAAATGCATATTCTAGGCTTAGTCATGTTTTTTAACACAACTTAACCAGGAAACTTAACCCCCTTTATTATTCACCCATTTTCTAAAGTTCCTTATTGCATAACTAATGTCATTGTGTAGGGTCCCTTTTAATATTTTTGAGCTTCACTTAAGGTTTTAATACTAAGGCCCTGATGTATTCATTAACACAATCATGACCTTAGTCTTAAACACCCTAAGCTTAAGTCTTTTATGGCTATGTGGTCTTGAATTAGATTCCTTTCATCTTGTAAGAGCCTATGGATATATATATATCATAGAATTTGATATAATAGACAAAATATAACCTATGCTTTAGATTAAATAATATACATCTTTGGTGATCTAATGATCCATGCTTACTCACTAAGACCCGATCAAATGGAGTGAAACATCATTAAAAATTCAAAAAGATGCAAGAGGCCTAAAGGATAGACATATATAACTATTTCATTTAAAGAAGATAAATGAAATGGGCCCACCTTACATGATCACCAATCACAATCAAGTCCCCAAATCAAGATCCTATGGTTGTCATTTTATCATGGTATTTAATCTAATGAGGTGAATTAACACTAAGACTCTAGGAAGCCCTATGAAAATGCCAAGTGGAATATTTGCATTTGAACAAAAGGTTTTAATGAACTTAAAATTGATGTTCATGAAGCCATCATTTAAACATCCAAAAAGATGAAATTGATGATCAGATGACCATCAACTTTAATCCCATTAAAATAAAACTTTCACTAGTTTAAACTTGATGTTCACATGATTGTCAATTGATGCCCACAAGGTTGTATTTAATGTCTACGAGAGCATAAATTTTAACCCAATGAAATATCTTACCTAGTGGTCAAATTGCATTCCATAATCCTATTTTAACTTGAAAATGGCTACACAATCTAAAGGAAATGTTCTAAAGATGCTAAAAAATGGGAACCTTCAACATGTAAATGGTATTATGATCAATTACTTAGTCTAAACTCATTACGAAGAGTCCACATGGCATTTTGTTTAAAAATCATGAAACTTGAGCTTATGGTAAGTCTTATTTTAAAAGGGGAGGACATTGTCATGAGGTATAAGCTAACCTTGGTTTTCGTATATGGTGGCCTAGAATATTTAGACCCTCACCCCTTTGTTATAAATTAGGAAACTTAGGCATAAAATCCTTATCCTAAGGTTTATTTTTTTCTTAATAAAACAAAAATCAAACCTTAGATTAAGGAACTTAAGCCTAAATCAAGACTTTAATAATGAATTGACTTAATGCTCAAGTATTTTTTGTAGATTAATAGTTCATGCCCTATCAATAGACTTGATGCAATGGCACAAAGGTACCAATGAATTTTAAAAGGCCCATGAGCTCACCACATGGCTAATATTCATTTGAAGAGAAACTAGCTAAAAGATTTAGAGCACAGAGAAGGCATGTAAAGAACCAAATGTCACAACCATGGGGTTTTCAATAGAAAGACCTAATCACATCTAATGGCTTGGATTATGATTAGTGGCTTGTGATAATCTAGGATTTTGATCCTATGGTGTGAAATGAAGAAGGTATTTTTTAATACCAATGGCTAGTGTTAAAATGGAATTTATGAAAAATGCCAAGAAAGGTTCAAAATAGTGCCACATAAGTGCCACATAAGCAAAAAGGACAAAACTTAAGATATTTTGGGTTCAAAAACACAAAGGTATAAAGGGAAAGGTATAATTAAAATCCAAGACATGTATAATATGAAACCTATATATCTTCCACCATTAAAGATCCAAAACCCTAAACCGTACATAAAAATGACCCATATGGATTCAATTTGTTATGATTTAATCAAAAGATAACTTATTTATCTTTCTAAGCATAAGAGAGCTTTCAAAAAGATCATCTACAATCTAACGTGAACAATTTTCAAGGAATAAAGACCATAGTAGCTAGAAAGCAAAAATTGAGGAAGATAATGAACTCTATTTGACAATAGATAATGACATTTAGATATTCAAGGATACAGAATTAGACCTCAATGCATTGAATATCCATGGCATTAGGAATTGGTCTAAGTTCTTCTTCATGATAAAAGAGTTACAACCCATTTTAAAGGAAGAACAGAGGAACACCACCACAAGTAAGCAACACTACAACTTGGTTGCTATCAAAATGGTAGGCCTTCATCATGACATGGTAAAACTCGAGGTATTACATTGTATTGACATCCTTAACCCTATATTTCCTGATTGAAAAATAAACAATGAATGGATCATTAGGGAAGGGGACTCAAAAGGGGTAGCCTACATATCCCTTATTACTTTTTAGAAGTACTAAAATCTCCCTCTTCCCCATGTATATGTTTACAATATCAAAGAGTGGACTAGTAACCATGGTTTGGACTCTATCCTCAAAGCTTGGATCTACCAATGACCTCATATCTTTCAGAGTCTTGATGGTAAAATTCCCATCATCTAATTCAAAAAATATATTAGGGTGATAATTAACCTATTGAACTGATCCTTTGGGACCCCTTCAATCACTTATGTGAATAAGAACTAGGTCCCATATTTTCACTTCATAGGAGAAGAAAAACTTACCCCTCAAGTTGGAGACATAATCAATATTTTCCTGACTAGACAATTCAATGCCATCAAAATAAAGACCTCAAATCAATTCTTTATGATTTCATAACTACTTGATGCCCTTCTAGTATCAACCACCTTACCTATGATTAGGAATTGGTCCATAGAGGGTAAGATAACCATTTCACATTACTATTCCAAGTTACACATCTTCAAGTATAAGAATCACATGTAGTTTATTTATTACTACATTTCTCCTGCTATAGTGAATGCCATCACATGTGTTCCCATGCCTAGGATCCACCCCTCATTAAAAGATATGTTGAAATGATAGGGTACATATGGTATTACCCTAATTACATATTCATCAAGATAGAAAGAATCAGGACACAACCTTACAGACTGCTAGTATATGTTCTAAATAAGCTTGAAGAGTAGGAAATTGCTTCCCTGCTCATCCACAACATTGATAGGACTTATAAGGATAAAAATAAGGGTCTAATCCACCCCTTCCCCTTGAATATTGGGATAACTATGATAAAATATTGGAAATAGGTGGAAGTCATATCCACATATAGAGATTAATTTGGATTCCAACTAGATGAACTCTAGATGTGGTATCCAAAGAACATAGTTAGAAACCATCTAAGGGACAAGAATCTCATAAATATAGATTATGTACATCAGTTCAATGTCCATGAAACCATATATATCATGGATAATAATTATGAAGAGGTATTGGCCATTATCCAAGGCCATAACATTAACATTAAGCAAAGATTAGTTAGGGATAACAAGCCATCTAGGGAAACATGTAAAATACACTCTTTGTAATACCATTTACTACTTGGGCCATCTGGAACAACCCATGAGCAACCTAAAATAGAGAAAAAACAACCCCAATAATAGGTTGAGAAAGTTCAAGTGAATAATGCAAAGGGAAGGAGAAGGTTGGAGAAGTCGAGCTAGAAGAGATACTTGGGAAAAGGCCCTTACCTTCAATAATACCCCAAAGGCTACCTTTCCTAATTCAATATGTAGACATGATAACCCTGGAACTAGAAGAGACACTTGAGGGAACCCTCAAGGAAATTGTAGAGGCCTATGAATCTGATAAGGAAGAGGAGCCCAAAGAATACATAGGAAAAGAGTTAGTTCTAATAGTAGCCCATAAGAAGAGGAAAAAAAAACTAGAACTAGTCCTTATGGGACCAAAGAAGAGATCAAGGTTCACTTTCACTCATCCCACTAGTGAATTAAATCTATTTGGTGATGAGTTCCAAATCCATGGACCAGTCATTCTTGACTAGTTCATATATGGGAAGTTATAAAATATCCCCTCTCTTTCTCATTATTGGACCATGACAAGGGTTATTGATGTTGGGATACAAGATGAAATGAAGCCTTGGATAAGGGATATAGTGAAGGAGCAAGAATAAAGGATAATTGTGGCTACTAAAGGACTAGAAGGAAGAATGATAGTTGCTCTAGAAAAATCTATTAGCTCAGGTGCAGAGGTCCTAGAACCTCCCTAGTTTAAGGAACCAGTTACTACTATCCATTTTAACCTTTAAATAGATGGGTTGGAGAGAATAGAAACTAGGATAGTTATGGTTGGGATAGAAGAATTCAACTTTTAGAAGGTGGAACCATTTTTATGACTAACCCTAGTGGGTGGTTAACAACTTGGTGAGGATACAATTCATGAGGAAGATGTGGAAAGTCTAATTGAAGCCCATTTAGCACAAGCTAAAGTGGGAGTCCAAGATATGAAGTAGAGCATATAAAACATAGAAAGAGAGAATAAAAAATTGGAAAAATAGGCAATTCTATCAGTGCCAAATATAATAATCAAGCTACTTAACAAGTCATTTTATGATATGTTTGAGGCTCTTAAATCAATGAAACTAAGGCAAAGTAAATTTGAAGGTAAATGTGAACTAGCTAAGAGATTATTCACCTAGTGGTAGGCCTCTAAAGATAAAATAACTCAAAACCTCAACATTTAGGTAAAAAATTTGATGCCAAAATTCAAAACCATCAATTTGGGGCATTTGAGCACAATTATGGGAACTGTGATTGAAAAGGTTTAGAGTTTGAGGGCATGGAATAATGGTATGAAAAGGGTCCTAAAAGAATATAAGGAACTAATTTCAATAGTTAAACTTATTGGGACCATACATATAGAGCTTGCATAGCCAAATGCCCTTGGGATCATTAGTGATGAATAATTCAAGCATAGGGATACTTTGGTAACCCAAGAAAATAGAGGAAAAGGATAAGGTAAATCTAGGGTGACAACAACAAAATCTTGGGCATGATAATCAATGCAGGGGAAAAAATAAACAAATATAGGATTATCAAAGAGACCATGGATAGGAATGACAAATAATTTCATAAATTGGTGGAAAATGAGGAAGAACAGATCATGAAGCCTATTGTGGACCTAGAACTAGTTGAGGAATATCATGAGAGATCCATGAACATCCTCTAGTAGCGACAACCAGGGGCCCCACCATCAAATTGAGCATATTTTATTTTATAAAAGTTTTGTAACATTTTGAATTAGAACATCCCATTATAAATTAATATGCTAGTTTATTATCATATTTGCCTCTAGGTTAGTATAATTTAGAAAAGCACATGTATTTTAGAACTTGTAAGGATAAATGTCCTTATCTTTGTACACCTATATTTGTAATTGATTGGTATGCTACCTAATCTCCCTATAAAGGAATGTATTACCTAAAGAGAGAGATTTTTTAGAAACTTTATATAATTGAATTAATTAACAATATCAAGGAATTATACAAGTATTGACCATTTTTGATGTATTAATTGCTAATATAGCTTTTCTCTAAATTGCCAGTAGATGTCTCGAATTTGAATAGCGACTTTGAATTCTAAGTAGCATTATTTAATCATAGGGTTTATGATTTTTAATTAATCTAGATTATTTTAAAGATCTTAAGTCCTAATTCAATTAATTTTTCTATGTATTTAGATGTGTAATTGCTATTTGATTATAGTAGCAAATCCTTAAAGTAGACTTGGTTCTTACTTGTGATTCTTAAACACATTCCCTTGAAATTTACCTGATATATAATGATATTTGAGCTTAGAATATTTTGAATTATATATTTTTTGAATGCATATTTAGTTGTCATTGATACTTTTTTTTAATGTTTAGGATTAAAATTGGCAATCACTCATTTATTTTCTGCTCTACCCTTGTCTTTACTTTTTTTTCACACCAAGATCACTTTAGTTTTAGCCACATTATAAATATTCACTTAGATTAGCCTGTAGCTTAAAACATGAACATAAATCACTAATTATTAATAAATATTCACAAATAATGGGCCAAGGTGGCTGCCAACCACCAAATTATATAAATATTATGGAATAATTATCTTACTCTATTATTATTTTACCACAGGCAACCAGATTTCCAAAACCTATAACTCATGCTCTAAATTTTTTGAATTCTAAAATGAGAAGTGTTCTTTAAAAATTAAGGACACCTATGGTACATTTATAAACATCAACACTCACTAGGTAAAAAAAAATCTTTCTAATATCCTTGTGTAATTAAAAACTATAGCTAAAAGTAAATAAATTTTGTCTCCTCATTGGAACCTAGTAGTCATTAAGTTCCTAACATATTTATTGTGATATACTTGAATGGATGAAATTTTTAGCTAAATGTAAATAAAATTAGTCATCTCATTATAATCTAGTAGTTATTAGGTTCCCAAAATTATTATTTACATAGTTTTAGACACCCAAATTTGGTACAAGCTTAAAATAAATATACACTTTGACTATGTTTATCTGGATCATTATTTATAAATGAATTGCTCATTAGAATCTCATATTATCATTTATCTTATTATCTTCAAAAATTATATGCATGTTGATACTCTATATTTTTTTATTTTATATTTGGGATCCCTATTTTCTATCTATGTCTTTGTATCTTTTTTGAAAAGTTTGCATTACCCAGATAAGAGCACACTTTGCATCTATCTTTTAGTGTGGAACTATCTCATTGTACACCTTTTCAAATTCTTATTATTTTATATGTCATTAATGGTATTTTTTATGATTATTAGTCCTTTGAGTCTAACCCTTGATGTACCAATGATCCCCTAAATTCTAATACAAAGGTATATATAAACATATGTCTTACAAAGGAAAACTTACTTACCCTTAATGTTTAAAAGGTATTAAAAAGTTATATACATGTTGAATAACTAATCTATCTATAGATTCTAAGGATAAATACATCATATTCATTATTTTTGACAAGGGTATTTATAGGCAAAAAATAACCTAGTATTATAACCATAATTGTACACATAGAAATAAGAGGGAGAAAAATGTCAGTTCAAGGTCCACTTGGGTTATAAAGGAAACACTCAATTAGATATGGGTTTACGAGACCGACTCAACTATTACCATTCCCATACATCCACATTTTTATATTTAATGTCCATTTGGTGTATGTGAAAGAATTATTATTTTATTTTTTCATACCTTTTATATACCAACTCAAGATTCATATAAATATAGGATAAGTACAAATAGAGGTGAACATACTTAGAATCTTAGATCTAACACGTAGTCAATACAAACAAAGATAGTCAACATAGACAATGTCATAGGAGAGGACAATGACACATTGTGACCATGTACACCTACTATGCATTTGTCCTTGTATACTTTGATCTTCTATTTTTTGTAGAAATTGAATAATAATATTTTTTATTTGGTATTTGATTTAGAAACAACTTATCTATTAAGTGAATTATCTAGAATAAACTAAATACTTACTTTCCATTGACAAATATTATTATTGTTCACTCTAATATTTTGGCATTGAATTGTATTTTATTATATCTTATTGTATATTATTTTAAATTTATATAATACATTTTGTTTCCATTCAAATTACATTTAATTCAAATACATTAAACATTTTTGTGAACCCACATATTATGAGACATTATTGAAATACTAACTTGTCAGTATGGGGTTTTCTATATTTTTTGGATAAAATTAATATTTATTTGAAAAAATAAAATAGGTTTTTATTTCTCATATAAAAATATATAAAACCCTATTTTTTCTCAAAACATTATGGCATATGTTTTCCATAAATAGTAGTTTACTATTTTTAGTAAATGTTTACATAACTAAAAATTAGTAAATCTATGTATATTTCCTATTTTTTTCATTAAAACATGTCTAATATTTTATAAATAGTAAATATTTTTTCTATAAAGTTAGGTTTTCTAATTTGTAAGATCTAGAGTTTCGTCATAATTCTTTTGAAACCACTATAACTTATTTTTCTCATAACTAATTCAAAATAACTCAAATTAAAATAATATCAAAAGTTTTTTATTTTTATATATATTTAAATAAGAACCTCTTTTTGATTTATAATTTTTTTCCATATTATTTCTAAAAATAACAATTTATTACTTTTAGTAAATCCTAACATAATTAAAATAGATAAATTTATTTTAAAATAAATTTATGGGTTCTATTTATTTATAATTTTTATGCAAAAACCTCTTTCAGATTTTTAATATACTTTCTAAATATCTTGTAGTTCATATTTACTTTTTGTGCCATAAAATAGAACTTACTTGTCTAGATGATTTTTATGTGGTCTAGTTTTTCAATTAATTTTATGATTTTATAAAGTTCTTGATTTTTTACAAAAAAATATTTCACCTTTATTTTTTTTATATTTCTTATTGTTGGAGATTGTATTCTAGTAGTCTATAATCTTTTATCTACTATAATTATGGGGTACATAGTGTTATGTTGATAGACATTATGGTGTGAGGGGATTGCCCTAATACTCATAGCCATTTTATAGATATAATTACACAATTAGTTTTTAGGTTCCTCAGGTATCATATAAACACCTGGGATCCCCTCATTTACACTAACTAGGAAGATATACCATCTATTTGATCTTGTAGTGCACCAACAAGTAGTTATCTCTAAGAAGTTACTCTAAACTTACCCTTAAAAACATGTTTACTGAGATATGGTTATTTTTATACCTCTATATTTAGGGCTCTAAAACATTACACCAATAATATCTAATGGATGAGCTAGTATATTTGAGAGCATATAAATAATTAAAAACCCCTCTAGATCATAATTTCAACTTTCATTATTACTTACATTATGTGCTTAATTGTTATATTACCTTGTATATTATAGATATATTTTTTACTTTTAAGTAATTTTATTATATTTACATTTATTTCATACATTATGGATAGACATTATCCTTATATTCCCTTTTATTATGATCAATTTGAATGGACAAATATAAATAAACCAAAAATTATTGATGATGATGAGTTTGATCTTCATCAAGCATATAATGTTCAAGATGATCTTACTAACCCATTAGGAACCTACAAAACCATATTTCATTAATCCCTTTTACCACTTTATTTATCATATCATATATAAATCTCTTTCTACCTTTTTAGAACCTTATTTAGAAACATTTTTAGATTCAACCTTAAAATCCTCTTTAGATTTATCTATAAGTTCCCCTTTGGATTCTCCCTTATAATACTCTTTGTTTACATCCATATAATAATATTTAGTACTTACCTTAGACATTATTTTTTATTTCTCTCTTGATTCCTATTTAACCACATCCATATATTCCTTCTCAAGTTAACCTATAGATCCCTCCTTTGTTACACCCTTTTATTCCTCTATGAACCTTTATTTTATTTTGACTATATATTCCAACTTGGGTTATCCTATATAAACCTCTTTAGTTACATCTCTAAAATCTTCTTTGGCGTCTTCTTTTCTCACATGTATTAACTCTTCATTAGATTCTCCTATAGAAACCTCTTTGGTTGAACCAATTATTTCTTTTATAGCTCCCACTATATTATCCACTATGGATATGAACCTAGATCATCCGCATATATCTTCCTCACTTCATTCTCTATAATACATTTTATAGCACAAAGAACCTCCAAGTCCTAAGTTATATGAATTTTATTCTTGTTCACCTAACCCTTCTCTTATGGTTGTTAAAAACCTTAGTAATAGTTGTTTTACAAAACCACTTCCCACATCTTATTTATACCAAAGGATTATGTCCAATTTGAAAAAATCATTTACCTTCTTATCCTAAGTATCAATATAACCTTTTCAGTAAATATACTACCTCTTCTTTACCTACTATGGTTAGTATCCCTATATGTCTTAGCTCTCCTATTACAATCTTATCACCCATAATGGAAACTAAGAGAATTTATTTTCATTATCATATTAACCATGATCAAAGTCACCACTGTAATGACTAAAATGAGGATTGGTATGATGATGACTATGTATATAGTGATGATTAAATTACCCCTCCTCTCCCTTATTTAGATACTTCTCCACCTTCTTCTTCTAATGATGAGAGAACACATACCTTTGGTCATAATAGTTCTCTTCTTACCTTCCAAAACCAAGTATGTGACTAAGAATATACTATTATTTCCCATTTTACATATCTTATTTAACCTCTTCAAAATATCTCCATAGTAACAACTAATGCATATCCAACACCAACCATTTCTATAGAAAAGGTCCTTCCTAGGAATATTTATCCCATTCAAAATAGAGTACCTATGATTAAAATTAACAATGTCATTAAACAAATAAATGATCCTCTTAAAAATATTAATATCTCTTCCCAAGATATCATTTCCCTGATGTATATTTTAAGGGATTTACAAGAATAAGTACACCATTTATCTTTAGAAAGTAAAGCATACCACGATTGGGTTGATTCTAATGCCATTGCTAGTAATCCTATTGTGCATAATATTTTATATTCACATTTACCTCATAACTTTAAAAATCCCATATTTCCCATATTTTATGGAAATGGTGACCCTTACTTGTACCTTAAAACCTTTCATGAGTCCATGAGTGGGTATAATGGTATAAATTTATTTTTAAAATTATTCCCTAAATATTAACAATATGTGTACTTTATTGGTTTTCTTCCCTTCCTAGTGGATATTTAGCCACTTATATTGATCTCAAAGAATCATTTTCAATTCAATATATTCATAATAATGGACATAAAGTTAATTATTAAAATCTACTCTCTTTGCACAAATTTCAAAATGAGCAATTTTGTGACTATATCTTAAGATTTAAAATTGTTATATATTAATTAATTTACCAATCCACATATCTAGATGCACAATACATATTTTATCAAGGTCTTATTTAACCATTAAAAGAGAAGATACTTTCTCAAACTTGTGAATAAATTATAGCTCTTGATTTTAAGGCCTTAACATAAGAAGAGTAATTAGGCCTTTTTACCATTTCAAATCATATGGATGGGGGCATTAAATTATTTCAAGATAATACCCAATAAATTCCACTTAATAAAAAACAAACTTTTATTAACATATATATTTATTTTATGCATAATGTTGAATATAAATTAAATAAAGTTAAAGTGTTACATAAAGGTAAATATATTTTTTTATATAATAACTAATTACAAATCTCATCCACATTTAATAAAATTAAACCCATCATTTTTTATCCTAATAAAAGTCCACGTGATATGTTAAGTAAATATTGGATAAAAAGTTTCTTATTTTATGCCTTAATTATTACCAACCTCCACATTGTTTGGATAAAATAAAATGAAAGCCATTTTGTACTTTCCATGGAATTAATTGGCATCATGATAATGACTATTATGCACTTAGAGAAGAGATAAATGAACTATTTAATAAAGGACTCATTTCATTTAAAATAACTCATAACATAATTCAAGAATATTTTCCAAATTCAAACATTTAAAAACATTATTTTTAATCTCTAAATTATATCAAAGTATAATTTTTCATATCAATCATAATTTGAATAAAATCCCAACAAAAGAAATGCCTCAAAATATAACTATTAATGCACCCACTCAAGTATGGGTTACCAAATCAACACTATTACAAGATAATCATAATACATTACAAACACATCATAAATAATTTAATTTGAACACAATAACTAAAATAATATATCCATATGTTGCATTTATATATACATCTAGTTGGAAATTTCACATTCTAAATAATTCCAAAGATTAAACAATACACTTAAGAAAATAACATCAAGTGTCCACGTCATATATAACATTAGTAAGTCAAGTTTACATATAATATAAACTCATAAAAAAATGTTATATATATCAAAGTACTAACAAGACATCAATCAACAATTGGTCCTTGGATTATAATTATCAAATCATTAACATATACATCATTGTCATCTCCAAAGCATACTCGAGAGGTCAAGGCACCCATTACAACATGTGACCTAGAAAATGATCTACCTCCACCTTCATATCTCACTAATATCTCTCTCAATGTTATGTAACCACCATATAACTGAACATACTTTACAAATATGTTTTGACTCAACTTTGAATCAATTATAGTTAGCGGCATCTATTGTTGAGATAATTATAATCACAACTAATTTGACTTGATCAAAAAAGCATATTGTTCCACTTGGATCTTGTATACTCTACTGAATGCATGTACATATGTTTAAATCATTATATAAACCCTATAAAATAATGGTGCATGTGGCCTTGACACATCATATCACTCCACAAGTCTCTCAAGAATAGAATCATCTAACACATGCCTTGTAAGAACATGAAGAGTAATATCTATCATAAGGGACTAATACTTGACATAAAATATATACAAATCAACACATTAAATTAACATATATATTATTATTATTATTATTATTATTATTATTATTATTATTATTATCTCACAATATATCAAAACAAAATACTATAATTTTTGTACGTCTTATACTTATTTTTTTATGGTTTCTGATGCATCCACCATGGCTACCACTGGAAACAAAAATGGCCACCTATGTTGACATCACCACCATATCTAGGCATTGGTGAATCTAATATCATCCACATATAAGGAGTTATCCATATTGTTTTAGGATGAGATCTCAACCTTGCTATCACATGGGATCTCATTAATTGATCTTGTGTCATTAATGTTAGGGGCACTCCCTTCTCCATCCTAAAATGATGTGTAACATGATCAAATTAAAAATTATCATACACTCTAGGAAATTGGTCATGAAACCAAAAAATAAAATAGATGTACTATACTCTATGAAATCTTTAGCCCAACCCTCAAAACCTCAATAGGGCCACTGTATAATATCAAATGGTGTCAACTAATCCAACATCCACTAGAAATCCATAGTTCTTGACCAAGTCACCTAACCTATGTTAGTCTATCTCTATGCATACGTATGAGAGTGGGACCATGTTGTAAGGGGCATCTAAACTAGTATAATCACTATTATATGATCACATTACTAATAGTGAAATAATGTTGTTAAACCCATGCTATTGACATATCCCTCTTAGGTGAATTTGTTTAAATATGTGTATAAATAGGATGATATAGTGAAACCCCATGCATATAAAGTAATAAGATCCTAAATACTATAAAAATATCAATCATATGTTTTTGAATCACCAAAATATGTCCATCCACAATTAAGAAATGTATCTAATAACTCACACAAAAATTTAAACAACCATGAAATTACTGACACAATAATCTAATATGATAATATTCTATACTCTCATGTAACATACCCATCACTCATAACATGTAATGGAATACATTAATGTGCATCACCTACACTAATTCTAGTCTTAGCAACAACCCAAATAATAACTATTAAAAATCATGGAATTCAACATGCATCCTCTAAATTGATGGTCATATCCTTTGTGGGTAACCAAAATGTACAGGTGTGTAAATCTCACCACTATGCTAGAGCATTAATCATGTGTATGTCGTAAGGAATCAAATCCAATTATAATAAATATCTCAACCTATCCCTCTCTATGATCATTATATCAACATATAATATGGGTAATCCTTACACTTTCTCCATAATATGGCCATGGTGAAACTCTCAAGCTCTCACATCATGTTGTAACCACAAAAATTACATTTCAAACATTAGCTTACAAAGAATTTATTCATATTCAAAACTTAAGATTCAATTTTAAATGATAAAAGTTTAAAATATATAATACTATAGTGTATACAAGGCCATAATAAAAAGACTAACTCATAGACAAATCTACACTAGAAAGGATAGGTCTGTGATGACCCTAGACAAAGACCACTAAAAATATAAAAGGACACAAAAGTAATTAAAATTCATAAAAATATAAATTTTAGAAAAAAACAATAGTGATAAGGGATTTGATACTCACAAATCCCATATTTGAATTTGTCTCTAACATATCCTGAAATCACTCAAACTATGTAGATAGAAGGGCTCTACTCTAAGGCATTTTTACTCTATTACACAAATTTTTGAACTTTTTAATAATAGGTTAAAGTAAAATTAACCTTTAATATATTTCAAAAACTACATATATTAAAATAAAATATTTCACCTAACCTACACTATAGATGACATGTTCTCCCACCCTCTAACCATAAGTCACTGACTATCCAAAGTTCAAATTGTTATACCTTTTACAATATTCATCCAAATAAAAAACCATCAGATTTGTTAAAACCTTAATAGTGTAATATTACATATCATATCATTTTTGATATATTTATATTACTTTCAAAATTATTAATAGTATACAATACCATTTATCCAAACATACTTTAGTGTTTCATTATCTCCTTTCAAGCCATGTGCCTCATTAATTTTTACCCTTACCTCAAAAGTGGGGGAGGATATCAACATCTATGCACTCAAACATATTTCTATCATTGTATACAAGATGCCACTTAAAAAATTTAACATATGAAATAGAGAAAAAAATTACACAATCTTGGGGAATATGTCTCCCCTTTCATAATTATTTTTATATAAAAAATAAAACATATTGAATATAATAGACAAAAAATAAAAATCATAGGGGCACAAAGTTGGTTCATATTCTCCCTCTTTTGATACATTATAAAATTATGAAACAAGTTTTAGGAGACATGAAGTTGGCTCATGTTCTCCCTTCTAAAAAATTATAAAAATAACAAGTACTACTATTTTCAAAATAAAATAATAAATTTTCAACACAAAATAATTTCAAAAGTTTATACTTCAAATCTAGATCAGTCTATAGTGTTGTTATTTATATTTTAAAAGTGGGCCAATGTCTAAGCTTAGTGATGCTCCACACTTTGGTTGCACTTTTAGTTGAATAAGTATGGGTTCCCTCTTTTTATTTTTTATGGTTTGATTATAGTGACACTCGATGGTTATAAATTTTAATTACTTTAGAGTGTTCCCTAAAAGTGAAAGTATCTCTATTAGTCAATTCAAAATATTCACTCATTGAGATTTGATAACTATCACCATCACCTTGTGAATGGGTATAATTATGATTTAGTGAAAACCAATGACTTACCAACTCAACCTCCTACCACTTTAAAGATTATTTGTTTTCCATGGTGAGGAGGATTTTTTTTTGAAAGGCCTCTTTCTCCACTAGGGTCAATTGGTCACCAAAGACACTTAGCACCAACTATGAATACAAAGTGTGTTTCCACACGTAGGAATTTTATTTTTCATTTACTCTAATAGCTTCATTTTATTATGTCACTAGAAAAAATGGTGTGGGAATTTATGAAAATTTATAAACACAAATTTGGCACAATCTTAAACTAAATACACATATTTACATAACTATGTTTATCTAGATAATTGTTTACGAATGAATGACTCACTCACACATCATGTTTTCCTTTCTCTTGTTGTCTTCTTAAAGTCTATGTATGTCACTACTCTATATTATTTTATTCTATATTTGGGATCCATATTTTATGTCTATGTCTTTATATCTTCATTTTGTATTTTTTTGACAAGTCTGCACTACATGGACAAGATTGCATTATGCACCTATCCTATAATGATGACTTGTCCCAATGTAACCTGTGGAAGTATTTAAAGTTGATATGTAATTAAAAATCATTTTTATGACCATTGCTCCTTTGAGTCAAACCCTTAATGTTCTAGTTATCATCTAAACTATAATATAATGATCTAAATAAATAGATTTCTTATAAATGGAGTTTATTTACTCTCAATGTTCACAAGCTATACAAAATTTGTATACATGTTGAATAATTGAATTTTTAATAGATTATAAGGCTGAATACATCATTTTAATTATTTTTTTCAAGGGTATTCATAGGTAAAAAATCATCTAATATTTCATCCATGACTACACACATATAACTATGAAGGAGAACTACATTAGCCTAAGGTCCATTTGGACTATGCAGGTCACACTCAGTTACATGTGGGTTTCTAAGGTTATATCAACTATTTACATTCCTATATATCCCCATTTTTACATTTAATGCCATTTGGTGTATGTGAAGGAATTAGGGTTTTGATTTTCTTAGCCTTTTGCATACCAAGTCAATATTTGTATATAAATATGAGAATTACACACAGAGGTGAGCCAACTCAGACTCTTAGATTTAGTGCATAGTCAATACAAACAAAATCATAAGAGAGAATAATGACACATTTTGACCCTGTCCACCTACTATGCATCTGTCCCTGTATACTCTAATATTGTTTTTTAATAATGATGGGATCAAAATATTATTTTATTTACTATCTAATTAGGAAATGACCTTTACTTTTTAATGAATCATCTAGAATAATATAAGTACTAACTTGCCCTTGTCAAATACTATTATAGGTCACTATAATATTTTGACATTGAATTTTACCTTATTGTATATTTTTGTAAATTTATCTTTAAAAGTTTATTTATATTACAATTGCTTAGTTAAATTTAAATAAACTAAAAAAATCCATATATGGACACAAATTTATGATAAATGTAAATAAAAAAATGTATATTATCCTTGATAATAGCAACCACTAGGTTCCTAATATTTTATAATTGGAAATACTATTTTTAGTCATAATGTAGCATTGGTACCTAGATATCCATTTATCATAAAATTAAATATAAACATATATAGATAAAACATAATGTTTATGAACCTAACAACTACTAGGTATAAATAACTTTATTTTTGTAAAAAAAATGTATCACAAAGTAAATATCTAAATACAAATAAAAAAGAGTTACATTATAATTGATTATATAATAGGAGATATACAATAAATGATAATAAAATTCATCACGTATTTGGAACCTAACGGTCTCTAGGCTCCCAAAATTATTATGGACATGTCCATGATTAGATTATTTTTTTGAAATAATCATCACCCTATTGAGATTTATTAGCTTATACATTCCCTAAATGATTATTTTGGTATTATTGTGTGTATTAATTTATTAGATAAAATTAAAAATAAATCATATCATTGGATTTTAGGGTTCATTCTACTCTATTTATTTAAATATTTTGATCTAGGTGAAAAGTTTAGCTAAATGTAAATATAATTCATCTTATCTTTGGAACTTAGTGGTCACTAGGTTCCTAACATGTTTATTTTAATATATTTATGTGGATATATTTTTAATCTAAACATAAATAAAATTCATATGATTTTTGGAACCTATCAATTGTTATGTTTCTAATATTATTCATTACATTTTCACAATTGGAAGAAATTTAGTGTTAAATGTAAGTAAAAATGTAATTTGTGGTACTAATATATAATAATATTTTATATTAATATATTTATTAAACATTAAATAAAAATAATTCATATTATTATAGTTTTCATTAATTACAATGCATATTGAACTATTTTATTAAGTAACATATGATATTGTTATTTTATTGATGAACATACCAAATACATTTTGGATTTTGGATTTTTATTTTATGATTGATTTGATAATATTACATATATATAACACATAAATAGGTATAATATTTTTATGTATATTTTAATGAATCATGGTACTTTAATAATATAATTTTAATGAATCAAATGTCTTAAATGAATAGTATTTGATATACTATTTTAAATCTGATTGGAAAAAAACATTGAACATAAAGAAACCATTTTTTTACAAAACGTGAAACTAAACTACAAATTATTTACAAAGATTCAAAATAGAAATAAAATTAATATGCAAGATAATTGTATTTACCCAAAGTGTAAAAGGATACATACACTATAATTTATGTAATAGAGAAACAAAATGAAGAAGAGTGAAGTATTTGTGCAACAGATAACTATAGAGATTTTTGTAATAAAGAAGACAAGATGACCAAAAGTTTTAGTAAATGAGGGAAACAAGTACAACTAGATTTTTTTAAAATAAAAACATAAAGGATCATATATAAATATCTACATGTTTTAGCTTATTTATATTTTAAGGTGATTTAAAGAATATAAAAATATTGAAATTCAAATTACACAATATAATAAATTTATCATACAATTTTTAACCAATATATAGATATTGATTACACTTAACAAAATTTAGAAATGACCAAGAAAAGAGGGGAGAAAAATAATTTAGATGGTTTTCTGATATGTACTACTCATTTCATGTGTCCTAGTCTACAAAATGACTTTGTAATAGTTATGTTTATGTCTAGATTATGAAATAGATTCCTAAAATATACTTAGACATTATTTATAGAAACTTAGACACCTATGATAATTGATATTATTGTCTATATTTTGGTACTATCTATAATAATTTTGTCTACCTATGATGGATTTGATCACTACACCCATATATGTACATATATTTTATGTATAAATTAGACTTTGACACTATGCATGAACCTTTAATTTAATTCTCTTTACTTATAAACCCTAGATTTTAATTTTAAAATTAATATGACCTAAAAATTAGGTTTTAAATATTTGACTTAATTGACCGTAACCAATCCCCATTGTATAGTTGATTATTTCCTAAAATTTAGTACTATGAAAAGGGCTCAAATCACATGTAGTTCTCCCACTAATGTGTTTATGTGGCAAATCATGTTAGTGAATGTTTATATATAATATTAAATAGACCCTCCTTTGGTATAAGCATAAAATTTATATGTACACATCATATTTATTATTTTTGAAAATTTAGATATATGCCAAATAAGAAAATCAATCAATTAGATGTATATTTCTCTCATTATATGTCCTTATCTTTCAAAATGAATGATTATATTTAAATTATACTTAAGGCATGGTATATATAATGATCTCATTTTCAAATTAAAAAAATATATGAACACACAAGTGAGCCTAACAAGACCAAAAAATATAAAATAAAGTCAACCAAAGGGTGGTGTTCCCAAAATATACCTAAAAGATATGTTAGGACAGTACTAGTAATATCATACATTGTCATTAATTGGCATAACCAAAAACTTATAAACATCATACTAAACATAAAAATTTAGAGATGAAAGAACTAGACCAAGGATCCTTGTGATAGATTTAATTTTATTATAAAAATCCTATACAAGAGATAAAAAATCAAAACAATATAGACAATAAGGTGTAAGACCAAGATAAATGTGCTAATCAGGCTTCATTTTAAGAGGCCATATCCCAAAACCCCTTATATTCATTTAGGTTAATTTGATTCATACCTTGGTGAATAAACATATCTAAAATGTTCTTCAAATTACCATTCCACCACATAGAATCAGGTAATAAATAGATTACACATTATTTTTAACATATACACCATCACTTACAAACAAGGTATTTCTAAGCCAATAGCTCTTATTTAGTGTCAATAAATTGAAATAAAATTTATTATATGTGTGTGTGTATGTGTCTATGTTTAAACATAATAATGATCAATTTAGATTTATACAACACCCTATTAGAGTCGAAAGCCTAAATAACTCCACTTAGGCTCTACCCATAGTAGAGCTGAATGACTCTACCTACAACATATTTGAATGATGATTCCATATTTATATCTACCACCACTATCCATTTGGATTTACCAAGGTTAGAACCATCAATATTTAACACAAACTAAACCATTCAACTTTACCACCTAGCTAAGTCAAGGGTAGAGATGATAGGATTTGCCACTAGCAGATTTGTTCAGTTCTACTAATCACTAGAGATTTTTAGATTTATCAATTGGTAGATCCATTTGTCTCTACTATCTAGTATAGTTATTAATATATAACCTTTGGTTATATTGTCTAGTAGATCCATTTAGTTAGGGCCTTCATTTGTACTATTTGATAGATCCATTTGGATCTACCATTTAGCTGGGTTATTATGCAAGTGATACCAATCTTTTTAGACAAGTTGTAGGGGTGGATAATTTACTACCAAGTTTATGCCCTCAGAAGTTAGGATTTAGGATTTATAACTATAGATTCCATTCAAAGCATATGATTTCACCAAAAAATAATCATTAAAAAATTTAGAACCTTGTGTGACATAAAGATTGAACTATTGCATGGATTTTATCTCTATGTCCCCAAGGGTTTCATATTTTTTAATGTCGACCATTTTTTTTGCTACTTCATATGTTTCCATATGAATTTTTAAGTTATCCAAATTATAATGGATCCATGACATGGTTTCCAAAGATAGCTTCACTAGTTCTTGATTTAAAGGTGCACATATCAGGTTTTGTTTGTACATTTAATGCTTGTCTTTCAAGTTTTGAATGTTTGGTTTCCTTATTATTTTCCTGTGTTGGTATCATCATTTTATACTATCATTTTGATGTTATCATTTGGCCATGTCATTAATTTTGGTCATTTTGCTATGCATTTCAGTTGATTAGGTTTCATAAATGTTTTATTGTTTGATATTGGGATCAAGGGGTATATTGATTTATTATTTTTTAGGAATAATAGATTTTTATTCCTATTTAATAAATGAGTGTGACTAGATAAAATTATTAAATAATATGTAATAATTAATCCATTGATTTAGTTAAACAAGTTATATTTTTGCCTTTTATAAAAATAGTAATGAGTGAGAGAAAATATGACTTAGCTTATTCTAGGATATTATGGATAAGACAGAGTCTGATACTAGAGGAACAAGACTAAGAAACTATCACAAACTAAGATCTGGAGTTCATTTATTGATTGGATAGGACCCATAAAAATAGGACACCCTATTGTCTAACACTATAGTCATGGTCTTGCCACTATTGTCCAAACTGTTCATAGAGATATGATTTTTTGGGTTTTTATTCATAACATCTATTTGAACCTATGTACCAAAATTGAGATCCTTATTGTCAAAAAAACTCCTTATAGAGTTTATTATTCATGTGCTTTTGTATTCTATGCAATTAAATGGAACTTTGGTAAATAGAGAAAAGGGGTTAGTGTGTAAAGGATACACTAGATGTACTTCACACACCATGTATGGGTACATTATGCACATACCAATACTCTAAGGAGGGATCAATCTCTATGTATTTCTCCCATTAAAGTTATTGGTGCAATAGTGTGATAAAAATTCAAGTAAATATGAAATTGTGTGTACTTGGAATGGCTAGGGATTGGTGTAAAGGTTTGAATAAGATTGAAATATTGTTGGTTGGTTGTATGTAGAGAATAGGGAAGAGTGCTTGAGTATTCTTTCTTATATTATATATTATCTCTTTTAAATGAGTACTAACCCCTAAATGGACTTTGAATGGCCTTTTATAGGAGATTTATGATCGTGGGTTAAATGAGTTTGCATTAGGACATGAATCAAGATAAGGATTCGATAAAATATCACCATTAAGACCAAAAGTACACTTGGATAATATCACTAAAAATAGGACACCCTAGGTTTTAATGCTCATATCCAACTTGGGAGCTATTGTCCATAGGGAATGAGACTTTGGAGGATGGATCTGGGCTTGAGAGAGTTGCCTAGGTGTGCAAGGGTTAAGTATTGAAGGATGTGGATGATTGGGAATTAGTGAAAGAAAATCCTAAAAGGGTTATGCAATAAAATAGGAATACCTATAGATTGGGTGTCATTAGCCAAACTCAAGTAACCAAATTTCACATTTTATATGACTACATTTCCCCCACTTTATTCTAGTGATGCAAGAAAGTGAAATACTAGGATAAAGGAAAAAAAAGAAAGCCACCAATTTATTATTTTTGGGAAATTAGATGTTTAATTATTAAATAATAAATGGGTTTGAGTAGATAAAATTAATAAATAATATGAAATAATTAAGCCACTAATTTATTTAAACAAGTTGTATTTTTGTCTTCTTTAAAAATAGTAATGAGTGAGAGAAAATATGACTTAGATTATTCTAGGTTGTTATGGTTGAGACAAAGTCTGATACTAAAGGAATAGGATTGGGACACTATCACAAACTAAGCTCTGGATTTCATTTCTTTATTGGATAGGACCATAAAAAATAAGATACCATGATATATGGTACTATAGTCCTAGTCTTGTTTCTATTGTCTAAACTACTTAGAGATATGATTTTTTTGGGTTTTGTTTATAGAATTTGTGTGATCATGTGAGCCAAATTTTAGATCCTTTTTGTCAATGAAAATCCTTATAGAGCTTACTCTTCATTTTTTTATGCCTTTTAAAAAATTAAATGAAACTTTGGCAAATATGGAAAAGGGTTCAGTGTGTAAATAATATTCTAGATGCACTTCACACACTATGTGTGGGCACGCTACCTACATACCAATACTTTGAGGAGGGATCAAGCTATATGTAGTTCTCTTATTGAAGTGTTTGGTGCAATAGTGTGATGAAAATACATGTAAATGAAAAATTATGTGTAGTTGGAATGACTAAGGATTGGTGTAAAGGTTTAAATAAGCTAGAAATATTGTTGGATGGTTGTATGAAGAGAATAGGGAAAAGTGCTTGAGTAGAATTACTTGTATTCTTGATTCTCTCTTGTAAATGAGTGTCAACCCTTCTAAATGGAATTTGAATGGCCTTTTATAGGGGATTTAATGATCATGGGTTAAATTAATTCACGTTAGGCTAACATGAATTAGGATAAGGATTAAATAAAATATGACTATTAGGACTAAAAGTATACTTGGACAATAGTGCTTCAAATTGGAGACCCTAGGTGTCAATACTCCTATCCAACTTGGACACTATTATCTAGAGAGAATGATACCTAGTGGATGGATCTTGGCCTAAGAGAGATGCCCGGGTCTACAAAGGTTAAGTCTAGAAGGTTGTGGATGACTAGGAATCAATGAAAGAAAAGCTTAAAAGGGTTGTGCAAAAAATTAGGATGACATATGTATTGGGTGTCATTAGTCATACTCAATTAACCAAATTTCACATTTTATATAACCACATCCCCCCCTTTTCTAGTGATGTAGCAAAGTGAAATTATAGGATAAAGGAAAAAAATAAAGCATACCTAAACTTACTTGTGATGGTAAATATCACAAAGTTGTGTGATGTAAGATGTGCATAAAGAGCATGATGTGAAGTGAGAATCTGTAATGAAAAACTTAAAGTAGTTCAGTTCTTACTCAATATGTTATATCTCAAACAAGAACATATAAAATATGGGAAAGAAAGAGAGGAAGAGAAAAGAAAGAATACACCTCACTAGGTACACAAACCAATAAAAAACTTGTTGTGATGTTGGATTGTGCTAGGTGTGTGTTGTACCAAAATTAATATCATGAATAGAGCTAAGTGCTCAATTCCCTAAAAGTGGGTCAAGAATGAAAATAAATTATATTTAGCTCCATCATCACCTAATAAGTTAATCTAATGAATCATGTATGTGTCAATCGATGTTTAGACTATTTGTCCTATCCCTCTAAATAGGAGTCTCAAGAATACAAAGGTTAGTTATTCTTTTGGCTCCATCATTTCCCCATGAAGTGAAGATATGAAGTGATACTAGTATGGAATAGATGTCATATGAGATGGATCTTTAATTACATTAATGTATTTTAATATAATAATATTATCATGGATAGTTGAATGTATGTTATAAAGTAGGCCACTCTTGGTCATTTCAAAAGATGGAGACTAGGCTTTTATGAAAACCACTTTGAAACTAGTGCAATAGGCTTATATGGAAGCCAACTCAAGAACTTAGGTAATTTATAAGCTAAGATTGCATGAAATAAAATAATAAAAAATTATTCCAACCACCTACAGATGGAGTAAGGCATGCAACTACTGAGAATGCTTAGGAAAAAACCTAAACTCGAGAAAAGAGAAGGACCAATGTGCCACACACATTACCCCCAATAACTAGTGTCTAAAACATGGATTATGATCTTGGAGTTATATATAATACCTAATCTAAAACTATAAGTGAGAGACATCATTACATGCATGATTACCCCTATATCTAAACTCTTAGAGAAAAAATTGTATTGAAACATGTTGAATCGAGATTGTGCTATACTGACAAACCTGTGATTGAACTCACTTTTCTATCTATTTTTATAAAAATAATTTTTATACTCTCTAGATAGGAGCAAAAAAATATGATACCATATTGTTTGACATTATATTCCAACATTTTTACTATTGTCTAGGGCTAAATATAATGAGTGTTCTAGATTATTTATTGTTTGTGTGGTCTATTATGCCTATTTTGATGCTTGGATTCTATTCTCGGTGTTCTAAAAACTACTATTTTGACCATTAAGATATTTTATCTCTACGATAAAACCCCTATTTGTTTCCCCTTTTTTTAGGGGAGGAATGAATACCCTACAATGATTACCCTCAGAAGAGATAGCCCTAAAACTATGTTAAGCTATAAATATACATGATATAGCAATGATAGTCAACAATATATCTTGAGATATAACATTATTAGTATTGAAATATTTTTAGATCAATGGGAGAATGCCTAGATAGATATAGCAATGTAAAATCATATGCAATGTATTGAACTTGAATTTAAAGGGTTAGTTGTTAGTTTTTAGTAAGGAGGGATGGATCATGATGTCCATCACGGCTTCCAATAAAGCAAGGACATGCATGATATGGATCATGGAATTTACAAATAAGGAAAAAAAATTAAGAAATGATTATAGAAAGCAAGAATTAATATGTATACAAGGGTGGCCAAAGGACCAAGTAAATAAGGGACATGGGCACGTGTCACTCATATTAGAAAGCAAACGTACAAGGCATGTTTAAATGCCACATACACATACCATAAAACAAACAAGATTAACAAGAGGGCCATAGACACATAGAATATTATAATCAAGGGACATTGTCAAATGTCCAAAGATACACACGCATTAATAGAAGTAAATCACATTATAAAATTTCCTAAGGTACACATAAGAGACAAGAAAGAACTAGAAATGCAATCCAACAAGCTATGCTAATCATGAAGATAAAGCAAGTAATAAATGGAAAGATAGAATCACATATAACTAATCAAATCAAGAGTGAAAGTATGCAAGACATGTTTAGTATAAGACTAGGTATATGATAAAGAGATACATAAGTTCTAGATACTAGTGAAACATTGATATAGTAATCTATGTAATCTAGTAAGTAATATACATCAACATGATAACTTAGAGTGTGTAGTGCAAGAATGACATAATATGGATGGTGTAGTCATGTGGAAGATACCCTTATTGGGTATGTATATCGATGTGTGTCTCAAATGTAGAAGTAGGATGCCTCCTCAATGGGTAGAGTGAAGCAGTCAAGGATTTGGATGTCACTACACATACTCAAAGAAGATCAAGTGAAGCATTGTAATGTAGATAAATTGACAAATAATAACATGAAACAATAAATGTAAGTCCTATCATAGTAGTATCAATGTAAATCATAGATGATGCATATAATGAATTTTCTTTTTGTGTTTTTCGATATATTTGAATGTTGTTGGATTTTTGAAATGTTATATTGTTTTTATATTTTTGAAATTTTGAACTATGTATAAGCAAGCAAAAGAGAGTGTGTACAATCAATGATAAAGATAGATTATGTAAAAGCATGAAAATAAAGCAATATGTACATGATAATAAAAAATACTAGGTTGAAGGCGGGGGAGATCTAAGGATGGACTTAGATGGAAATGGAGGAAAGGGTCATGAACATCATCAAATGCTTCAAGATCATCATCATAAGTATCATCATATGTTGTAAATGTTGTGACTATGGTGTCATCATGATGAAGGTAAACTAAAGGTGGCTATGGTGGTGGATATGTTAACTCTACTCTGGGTCATTTAGTCATGCTAGGAGATGACTTTAGTGGAAGTGGTGGAGCTAGTGCTGCTAGTGGTGATATAATTTGAGTAATTCCTCAATCATGTAGTTTATCCAATCTCTGCTATAAATTTGTATATGTGTTTGTATCATGTCCTATAATCCTATGAATGGTACAAAATGGGTGACAATCCTACTATGATAATATGATAATATATCTATGTCATAATATAGGTAATGTAATCAATTCATGATCAAGTAATATCTATAACATAAACTATGGTTGATGTTGTGTGCTACCTACTTGAATTTGAATAAATGGCTCTATGTACTTAGAGGTAACCATGTGAATTGTATGTTCCAAGTGATCTATTTGTGTCCATACATGTGGAGTAGATCTTGAGATTGTAGTGTGAGATGTTAAAATTGGTGTAGGATTTGGAATGAGAGATCTAGAGTAATCTCGGTACTTTCCTAGGCCCACTAGTGTAAATCTCAATCCACACAAATAGTCATCTATGAGTTTGGGTACTGTATCATCACCTGAAGAAGCCTATGAATCTATATCAACATCATCTATATATGGTAATTCAAAATTTACCATGATGGGTAATTTTGATATAAGTTTCTCATCATCTATAGTAGTAGAAGATGGTACTAATGCAAAGGTATATATAACTAGTGGAGTAAGTATGGAATCAATTGAAACTATAGGTATTATTGTTGGTGATGGTGAATGTGTAACATGTGTTAATTATGATCGAAGGAGTAACTAGGATGGTTGAAGCTACTATGATTGGTAGAATATCTGGAGCTAGAGGTATGACTATAAGTAGAGGAGTACAAGAAGTTCTAGTCTCTCCCACCTCATATATATGTATCTGATCTAGAGAAATGCAATGAGGTGGTGGTTTTACTATGAGATAAGGTGTCCTATCTAAAAAAATAGTCGAAGATGACTCTATAGTTTGATAATATCTAAATGAATGGTTGTCTATTAGACATGTGTATAGATATCCCTCATGGATAAATTTAATACATTGATGTATAGTAGAAGTAATGGCTACCATAGTATCTATCTAGGGTTATTCAATAAAATATTATAGTGGAGAGGACCTGGCATGACCTAGAACTATGTAGAGAGGGTTTTGGGTCCCACCATGATATCTAAAGTAATAGTACTTAATGTTTGTATGGGTATATCATTGAATCCTTAAATGTTATTATATTATTTTTTCATGGGTTTCAAGTCTACTCGCATGGCATGTAAGAATGTGATATTACATATATTCATTCTAGAACCACTATCAACAAGAACTCTCTTGACTATGCTAGTTTTGACTTGAAATTGTATGAATAGTGTCAAATTTTGATTAATAATTTTTTGAGAACGTATGTCCTCAATATCAAAAAAAATTACATATTCTATAGTTTTTAAAGTGTTGACTATTGATATAAAATAAGAAGGTTATGAGTTAATTAACATAGAATTCTGACTGAGTACCTGATAAGAAATGTCCTTGAATACATTAGGTTTTTGAAGTAGTTATAACATGGAAATCTTAACTAGAGTGTTTCTCATTTGATCAACAATGTCATAGGCCTTGTGTAAATTTTATTATGGGGGTGGGTTGGGTCTGGGATAGGTAGGAATAGAAGGGTGATGAGGCTCCTATCTAGGTGGAGGAGGTATAATGACACATCGAGTGATAGCTCTAACCGCATTATCTACTATCTGTATAGGAGTAGTAGTAGTTATGGGAGGAGAGTGAATATAATCGATGGGTTGAGGTATGGGAGGGACAAAAGGTGTCAACTAGGCTATTTTGTAATAGGTAATGACTTGAGGAAGGGTAAAATAGACCATGCAACATGATTGGGCATGGGGTAAAGGCTTCAAGGGAGGTGTGCAAAAGATGTATTAACATGTTTAAGAATAACAAGATTGAAAAATAAGCATGAAATGTAAAGAATTAAGCTTTGTACTAACATATGATAGACTTTATCATTCATGTACATGATAGGGCCCTTTATGGTTTTGTTATTATTTTCAAGAAATTAAGAAAAGTTTATAAATAAATGAGCATCATTTTTGCAATTTGATTATGGATGTAATGTGATTCCTCAAGAAGAAAAATAGGAGCTAGTACATGCAACTAGGGATTTTTCAAAAATATTTTTGTAAAATACTATGAATTTTTGAAATTTGAAACTAAATTTCTAAGCTAAGTATACAAGATAAAATTCAAAAAATCATGGGAAAATTAGTGATTTAATGGGACCTAGTAGATACAAATAGGGTTTTGAGATTTTTTTTTTGAAAATTAATATAAATTTTTGAAATTTGAAGTGATTTTTTGATTTTAATATGCAACTAAAAATTTGGAAAATTATTAGAAAAATACTAGGAGCTAGTTGATTTAACTAGGGTTTGAAATAAATTTATTTGAAAATTTAATATGAAAATTTAAAATTTTAGAGTAATTTTTTTATTTTAATATTCAAGAAAAATTTCAAAAAATAATGGAAAAAATCAGCTAGGAATTTACCCTAGGGTTTGTAGGGTTTTTATAATTTTTTTGAAGTAAGTTAGGTTCACCAAAATGATTGATTATTTTTAGAAAATTAGATGTTTGATTCCTAAATATTAAACTAGTATGAGTTGATAAAATTAGTAAATAATATGTAATAATTAAGCCACTAATTTATTTAAACAAGTTATATTTTTAACTTTTCCAAAAATGGTAATGAGTGAGAGAAAATGTGACATAGCTTATTCTGAGTTGTTATAGTTGAGATAGAGTCTGATACTAGAGGAACATGACTAGGACACTATAGTAAACTAATATTTGTTTATTTATTGGATAGGACCACTAAAAATAGGATAACCTACTTTCCATCCCTATAGTCCTAGTATTGCCGCTATTGTCCAAATTGCTCATCAAGATGTTATTTTTCTAGGTTTTCTTTGTTGCATTTGTGTGAGCCTATGTACCAAATTTTAGATCCTTGATATAAAAAAAACTCCCTATATAGATAATTATTTGTGTGCTTTTGTCTTATATTCAATTAAATGTACCTTTAGAAAATAAGGAAAAGGGTTTAGTGTGTAAAGGATACATTGGATGCACTTCACACCTTGTGTGTGGGCATGCTACCTACATACAAATACTCTGAGGAGGGATCAAGCTATATATATGTATTCCATTGAAATGTTTGGTGCAATAGTGTGATGAAAAATCAAGTAAATGTGAAACTATGTGTACTTGAAATGACTAGGGACTAGTGTAAATGTTTGAATAATCTTGAAATACTATTAGATAGCTATATGTAGAGAATAGGGAAGAGTTCTTGAGTAGTCTTTATTTTATTCTTGATTATCTCTTGTAAATGAGTGCCAGCCCTTCTAAATGGACTTTGAATGGCATTTTATAGGGTATTTATTGATCATGGGTTATATTAACTTACATTAGGCCAACATGAATTAGGATAAGGATTTAAGAAAATATGACCATTAGGATAAAAAGTGCACATGGATAATAGTGATAAAAATTGGACACCCTAGGTTTTAGTGCTCCTATCCAACTTGGGTGCTATTATCTAAAGGGAGTGAGACCTAAGGGGATGGATCTAGGACTAAAAGAGCTACTTGGGTCTGCAAGGTTTAAGTTTGAAAGGATATGGATGAATGGGAATTAGTGAAATAAAATCCTAAAAGGGTTGTGCAAGCAAGTAGGAGGACCCATGGATTGGGTGTTATTAGCCAAAATGAAGTACCCAAATTTAACATTTTATATGACTACATATATGTGTGTGTGTGTGTGTGGTGAAAAAAACTATTTTTGAAGATAATTCCATAAATGGTTAGAAATTTGACCCCCAAAATAATATATATCCCTAAAATTATGATGATCTGGTCCCATCTACCAACCATAAAAAATAACCAAAACAAAAATATAAAAATTATAATATTCATGAATTAATGAATATTTACCACTAAAAAAACCCTAGTGCTAATAAGTAACATATTCACAAGTGAGAATATATATATATATATATATATATATATATATATATATATATATATATATATATATATATATCACATGATGTTTTTATAAAAATAATGCTCATACCAAATTTGGATATCTACAAATGCCCTCATCCCATTTAATCTATAATTTGAATACAATGTTAAATACTATTTTCAAGGGTTAAAACATATTGCAAACCTACATTGAAAATATAAGATTTTATATATTTCATTTCTCCAGTGTTCCATAATGTCTAATGTGCACATGCAAGTAATGACATACACAACAAGATAAAATATTGTTCCAACAGAAAAATAATATACTTGAATTGATAAATTAACAATAATCAAAGAATGACTACAACTATTGGTATGTTGTCTTATATTTCTCTTGGAGTATTCTCATTCCATTTGGAGTGAAGATTCCATGGGTATAAAATGACCCAACCCATATGGATAAGTTCCAAGTTACCTTGCTCTCTTATTTTACATATAATATAAAAAGGTGTAAAAAACTATTTATAGATATGGAACCTTAAAATAGGTTTATATGAAAAGGTGGAACCATGAAATATGTCCATATATAAAAAGGTGGAGACCAAAACTATGTTCGTATGTAAAAAGGTGGAGCCTTGAATCATGCGCGTATGAAAATTTGAAACCTTGAATTAATTGATGTAGATGAATTTATGATCTAAAATTATTATGTAGTATCATCAATCCTCATCATATAAATATAAAACTAATTTTCATGAAAAATATTCATGCCCCGAATATGATCCATATGTAACATAAAATGCCATAATCCATTTATCATAGCATGTATATTAATGCTACCTACATACAAATACTCTGAGGAGGGATCAAGCTATATATATGTATTCCATTGAAATGTTTGGTGCAATAGTGTGATGAAAACTCAAGTAAATGTGAAACTATGTGTACTTGAAATGACTAGGGACTAGTGTAAATGTTTGAATAATCTTGAAATACTATTAGATAGCTATATGTAGAGAATAGGGAAGAGTTCTTGAGTAGTCTTTATTTTATTCTTGATTATCTCTTGTAAATGAGTGCC
>JARHVA010001222.1:620000-625000 GCA_037957365.1 Torreya grandis | reverse complement strand
ATTATATTACCATATGTGTCTCCTTTAAGAAGATAAAAATACTATTGTGCATATCTTAAGTTGCACAGGCATCATAAAGATAGTTGTTTGTCTTTGAAGTAAAAAATATAAATCATTAGTGATAGTGGTGATCCTCTAATATATAAATCAATAAAACAATTCACTCACATTATGATTGCCTCTACTAAGGAAAAAAAACCATAAGTATGGATATAAAAGGATAATTTAGAGCAAAAACAATTACAAATATAAAAATTAGAGTAACAGAAGATTCAAAAGGAAAAAATAAATCAAGAAAGATTAAAAAAGGAATACCTTGAAAATCAAAGGTTACAAAAGATAAAATTGGAAAAAGACAAGTTATTAAACTATCATATTGATAAATAACAATTTAAAAAATAATTATAACAACAAAGGTCCAAAAAATACAAAAAGAAATGTTATAGAAAGAAAAATTGTTATAAAATAAGTTATAAAAACAAGTTAAAGTTAAGCACGAAATCATTATTAAGAGAGGTTTATAAAAAAAGAGGTTAAAAATTAATATATACTTACAAAATATATTGTTACAAGTGTGATTCCAATGATAAAACTACAAGCCCTTCCTCATATCAATACCCTTTCACTATCACTGCTCACATAGATGGCAAGCAATTTACCAATGTCATAGTTATAGAATACGAAGAAATAAATTTTTTCACTACATAATTTATTATATATGTTGGATATAAGCTTCAAAATATAGATCAAAATAATACATCTAAAACATGTGTGGGATAAATTGAGTTAACAATATTATGTTTTTCAAAACAACATCATCTTAATTTAAACATTATTTCTAATATAAATACATACAATGTTGTGTTTGGAGGATCATAGTTAATATAAATAATGGGATCTATTGATAAAAAAATTGCATTAAATTTTATCAAGAACACATGGTGATTTAAATTTCAAAACAAGGAACATATTTAGAGTAAAAACCCATAAAGTAAAAAATATCTCAATCAAAGACAACTAGTACAAGTTAAGCAAAGTAAAATGACATAATATATACAACAAATCAAAATAAACTAGAAGATTAAATACCACATAATTGGGTTGTTGGTTTTATATATACAAATACAAAATAAGATAAGAGTATCATACAATAATTTCAATATCAAGATGATGATTATGATTATGATAATGTTTATGTAAAATATCATTAGAATGGCATAATTAATATGTTTAATGAATATGAACATATAATTGATGGTTATAACACACATGATCTATTTTTGATTTTGATACATGTCTATATAACCCTTTTAATTCAAGGAAGGTCATCTAGTTACTAATTTTCATATACTTTTACGATCCTCACATTGATGAAGTCATTAGTTAGCTTTTTACAATTTCACATAATCTAAATCAAATTCAAAAACATTTCAAATAATTCAAAAAATAAAAAATCTAAGTGTACATAAATTCTTGACTATCAGATAATATTATGATTATGATTTAAATCTAGATCATTAAATCAATTCTTATAAACACTTTTCTCTTTTTTACTTGGCATTTTGGATCTTCTTTCTCAATTCCTAAATCTGAACAGTTCCAAACAATGGTCAACTTTTCCATCTTTTACTATGTATTACACTATTTCCACAATATGCACTATCAAATATTCATTTTTTGTAAAGGTTAACACAATAAACTAGAGATTAAAAAATTGTATTTTATCCCTTATCCTAATTGACAGTTCCTATACTTCTCAAAATTTCACTCAAAAACCAAAAATAGAGAACTCAAATTCTTAATTCTTCTAATCTTCAACATTTTCAAACAGTTTAATATAAAAATCAGTGATTAATATTGTAAAATATTTATTTTTCTATTTAATATTTATTACACATATTGAAAACTTAGACAAGTTTACATTTAATGAAAATAAGATGTACAATCAGTCCTTTGCATACATTTTTCAATCTCCTACATATTTCCAAAATTATAACTCACATTTAAAATCTCTCTCATTTATTCTACTTTAGAAATTTTGATTGGAAATAGTTTCTATTATTTTTAGTTTCTAAATTTATAAAAATAAAATAAAAAATAAAACAATACAAAAACATTAAAATGTTATAAAAATTCAAAACTAGGACTTGATCATATTAGGAATTTAGTTTACATCATTTTCATATATTTTTTTTATCTCATGAGTAGTAGATAACATATTATATTTATATCGCACATACATTTCACTCGTATTCATGAGTGTTATACAGGACATACGAACTTTACAACAATCAAGGTGTTAGACTTTCCTCTACTCAATAACATTTCTAAACTAGGGGCATCTTATCCAAATGTGATAGTATATGTAGGTGTTATCATTCTATGACTTCTATAGATATTAAGTACATGGATATGCTATTTAATAGGATATGATCACATTACATATGCATGGAAGTTATATGTTTCATTGATGTTATTTATTTGTACATATAAGATTAAATTTTGTCTATCTATTGTGTATGGCCCTTGGCCCTTGTGTACAATTGTTTTAACATCTCCATGAGATCTTGTTTTTATATGTGTGATATTTGAACATGTCTATTTGATTTGGACCTTATTTCTATGTTATGTTATATATTTGAACATGTACCTTGTTTTTTATAGCATTCACTTCTTTTGTGTGTAAATTTTATTCTCTTTACAACACTTGAGCATGTCCTTTGTGTGTAACTCTTGGACATAGTTTTTTGACATTGATATCATTGTGCTTATCTGCTTATTGAGTTTGTCAAATGCCATGATCCATATCATGCACCACTAAAATTAATATAATAATTATAGATACTATTTATATGAGATTAATTGATACATTTATATAGTACTTTCATCTTATGTTACATATATGATTTAAATATTATATATTTTGCTATGTTAATATTCTATATCTATGTTATTTGATGATTACATCTTAATACACATGTTTCAAGTAAAAAATTTATTTTGATATGAGTTAATTTTAGGATAAATACCATAACCTAAAAAAGGGGGAATTTTAGTTCCAACTTCTCATACATGAGATAAGACTTTTCAAGAGAAAAAAGTTTTGACACAAAAGTTTTAGAAGTTTTAAAATGGTTTAAAATTAAGTCATTGGAACATATTATGGGTGCACTGATATTTCATGATGAAATTATAAATTTAAACAAATTTGAGTGCATAATATAGTTTTATGTACAAATTTTTAAATAGATATTTCACATTTGACATTTATATACAGTTCCATATTTTACACTTAGAATGGGGGTGTGATATAACCATTATATTGGCATAGCCAATGTGATATTTTGAAATAAGAGAGACTAAGACATTTAATCAAATAAACCTTAATTATCTATTTATTTGAAGAGAATAAACTTATGTATTCATTCAATATCTAAGTCATTTTAGATAACTATATAATAAAGGAATCATTTATTTTCATACAATGTTCAATTATTAAATGTATACCTAATAAACCATCACATTTAGAATTAAACTCATACTTTAAGTAGGTTAGAAGAGGGAAGTGAGTGATTTATAAAAAAAATAAAACACAATCAAAGAAAATAGAATCCAATCAAGTTTTGAGTTGAGTTGAACCCAAATAAAATGTTCCACTTAAGCAACTCTTACAATTTTTCTATTGGGCAAGCCAAAGGTAGCAAGAAAAGAAAATGTTGATATCATAAGGAAAAATGAACTCATACAACCCAAGTAAAATTAATCATCAAGCATGCATGTTTTCATTTTATAATTATGAAACATCAAATGGAGTAGAAACATCATATAAACATGATTCTTTCCTTATAATTATTCATAAGGATGACATTATCTTAAGTTAATTAAATTTATTGCACTTAATCATATGATTATTATATGACGAAACATTATACATTCTTATGAAACATCTTGATTAAATAAAGGAATTATGCTAACCCTCATTTAATTGAATATTTAATGCAAGAGAAAAATTAATAATTTTTAGATTATATGTGTGAAACATACATACATACCCTACATGCAACTAGGTAAGTCTAAAATGCATGTTAAAAGGAAGGATTCAGGTTTGTTTGTCTACATGAACTAGCTACCAAAATTTGAGTAGTTTATGCATTGCATAAAATGATGAAGAGATTCATATACATCCATCTATGTAAATAAATTTAACATATAGACAATGTGATAACACAAAGGTATTTATTAAGATTTAGTCTTAATTTAAGACTATGTATTGATGAATCAACAACCTACTCTATATCTAATTAACTATATAATCTAGTCAAAGATTATTATGATTTTGGAATTCAAACTAGGTAAATATGATATGCAGTTAAGGAATCTATTACAAACATCTAAGTAGATCCTACTAAAAATAACATTCATATACTAATTACTATATCCAATCTATCTATTTGTATCAAGGAATAAATGTGACAATGACTGTATAGGTTAACCACATACAAGAATTTATAATTAATCCAAATCAGATATAAATTTACATTGGAAAAGATTGTCCACATTAACAAAATGATTAATCAATATGAAAGTTAAACCAATATCTTAATAATTTTATGTACCTAAAGTATATCACCTTTAGCCATTAACCATCTTACTCTTAGGCTATGTTCAACTTCCATTTTAGTTCTGCAATTCATTAATAACATAGGTTAGCATTTAACATGGTCAATCTATATAATTTAGATTTCATAATAACTAATTTAATATCAATGCTAATAAAATATACTACGTAATTAAATACTATCTTACTTAATATCAATGATAACAAGATATACTACGTAATTAACCATAACTAACAAATTAAACTATTACCATCTTACTTTATGCATGTACAAAATCATTGAAGCAAGGAGTCAAAAGTGAACAAATTAATTAGGACAAGCCTACCCAACTAACCCTATGAGCCCAACCATCGGTGGCCATCACCACTCCAACCATCATCA